>JANAVB010036290.1:10000-87145 GCA_029216955.1 Iris pallida
TGGCTGGGCGCATAGGGCTTCATTGGCTTTGGGCGCATAGAGCTTTATTGCTGAAAAATTTTCATGCTTCTACAAGACCCCCTTCAAAGTTTTCGATACTTGAATAAGTTCAAAATACTTTAAAAGAAGCATGGATCGTCTTCTCGTGATACAATGGGCGTATAGCACGGCTCTCTCCTTTAGGCGCATAGTGTTTGGCCAGCCTGTCAGAGAGATACGACTGTTGAGATCTTTTTCGAAATCCGAACTGACAGATTCATCGGGGTAAAATTTGAAGCGGTCCATCCTTCATACGTTGTCCACGTCAGCAAGTGGAAGACGTATAGTGTGCAGGAAGCTGATTTTTCACGTGGGCGCATACAATGCGATGGGCGTATAGAGCAAGTGGGCGCATAGGAAGTGGCCCGTGCCTATCAATAGGCCCTGAATGGAGAGAGAATGTAACACCCAATTTTCTAAAATAAGGGTAATTTTGAAATTTTATAATTATAATCATTTAATAATGATATTTAAATCATATTGTGATTTTTGACAATTTTTAATCAATTTAAAAATATTTAAAATATTGAAATGTGATTTTGATGGTTAACTAGTGTAACCCTAGAATTGCTAAGCCTAGACACTAACCATGACCATGTGAGCCTAGTCATGTGATTAGAATGTCATATTACTACTTTTTAGCCTAAAGATATTTTGGTCATTTTTGACTTGTTAATGAAAATGAATTTTGATTAATTAAATATGTGCTAATTGTTTAGTTGAGACTTGACCTAGAATCTTAGCCTAATCTAGATTAGCCTTGAGCCTAGAATCTTGATTAGAGTAACCTAGTAAAGGACAAGATTAATAATATCTAGATATTCTAAGTAGGATATTTATGAAAAGGGAAGCCTTAGGACTATTGAACCAATAGGAAGGTTTAGAATTGGGTGGACAAATCCTATCCACTCATCTACATCTAAACCTAACCCTAAATTCATTTGTGGCTAGCCATACACGCCCCCCCACCCCACTCCTATAAGTATGCTCCTATGTTGTTCTTGCCTCATTTTAAATACCTAGAAAGAGCCCTAATTTGTTCTCCCCTAAACATCTCCCATTTAATCCAAATTAAGTCCAAATTGAGTCTAATCAATTGCATCATCATCCCCAATAGTAGAGGGTACTAAGGGAGGCTAGCTAGCAAGGTTTCAAAGTGAATTGACAATTCAATTGGAGAAGAACATCTTCCCTTGTTCATTTTTCATTGAGGTTTCACCCTAGATAGGTAATTGCCATAAAACCTATTTAAATTTTAGTTTCTTTCCATAGATGCATTCATTTAGGGTTCTCCTAGGTGTATCCCAAGTTTGGTAGGAAATTGTGTCCATTTCGTGTCCGTATCGGACACGTATCGATATTTTTAAATGGGTGTTCGATGAAATGCCACATAGGAAATTATTTTAATAAAATTCAAAAACAATTACATGGTTGTGTAGCCCTTGGTGTGTGGATTCCAAATCTATTCGACTGAGTCAAAGTTTGTGTCATTTTTGTGTCGAAATTGGACACGCACACACGCAGCACGACCCCGTGCACATCCCCTGCTACCCGATCCTAAATTCTCCCTGTGTAGACCACGTGGACACGTGCCACTTGGCACAGAGGTGGGGGCCATCACTGACAGACCCCCTCGAGTTTCATGACACCTCGTGTCGTGTCGGACACGAAAATACGAGTACATTGAACTTACACTACACTATTCTGTGCGAACAGTGACTTCAAACACGGCTTTTGTGTCGCATCCAGACACAATGTAGACTCGTGTCAGGGACTTGAAACCTAGCCCTATAATCCCTCTACATGTGTGCATAAGCCCATGGGTGTTCGTGCCCTGTGTTGTGTGCAATCGTGCACGACACGGCCGCACGAGGCCATTCCTTAACAGTTCTCTGTTCATTTTGTATTTCTGTTTTAGACACGATTGTGTCCACTTCGTGGACACGTATGTGGTTGTTTGGACATGGGTGATATGCTCCTATCACTGTACCCCTTGTTCACTTTTGATTTGGAGTTTTTATGATAATTTGAGTTCAAAATGGTAAAATGACAGGGGGTTTATGTATGTACAGATACATGATTTCAGTGAACTGTGGTTGAGAATTCTGAGATTGGGTATATTTTATATATGTTGATTTGTCCCAGATTTGTGTATTGATATGTTTATCAGTTTTGGCTTGATTTGATTCGAGTCTAGATGGTGACTGGGTTCGAGTTATATGTATCAGTGAGTTTACTGATACTTCACTGATTTGGGACTTGTTTTCTTTTCTTTTTTTTACTTGACTGAATGTTTAAGATAACTGAGATATATGTAAATGTTCACTGTGAATTAAAATAGGTTTTCTAATTGGGTTTTAAAACTGAGATTGATGATTTCAGAACATGGGAACATGATTAAAGTTGTTGGTTTATAGGTATTAAAAACTAAGAATTATTCCCCTTTTGTGAAAACTGAGAAGTTATCCAATATGTGAAACCTGAGTTCTGAACATGAAATAAACCTGAGAATTAGATGGTTAAGTTGTTTGATGCCATTCACTAATGTGTAGCTGTCAACCTTTGCCCATAAGTCAGAACCTGAGATTAATTCCCATTGGTCACTGTCCACAGTCCACTATTTTCCTTTCCCTCTTCATAATGAATGCAATGTATATATGTGTATGTTGTGGGTCATGCAATAGATGACTGAGTTTATGCATGCAACTAAAATGAAGATGATAAAATGGAACCTGGGATTGTTAGAAAGCCTGAAAATGAGTTTTAAGTTAAAATTCTGTAAACCTGAGCATGACACCCTTGCTATGAACACTTGACACTTATCACACATACACACTATGTTTATACATTTTCCATGACACCATTACATATGTCACTTAGCCCTCTCTATGTGTATGAGTATATATACATGTATAGTTAAGGCCATGAATGAATGTAATGTAATAAATGTATTATGCAATGTGATATGCAAAATAATGAATGCATGAGTGAATGATTAAATGAATGTATTGGTATGTATGTATGCAACTTATACCATGAATAAATGCCTCAAGGAATACAAAGTATAAATGTAAAGTATATATGCCATGATAAATGCAATGTGAGGCTAAGTTCACATGTGATACTGTGAACATGGGTTCTGTTGGACCAGAGTATAATAACCCCCACTGTTGCCATGTTGCCTGATACCTTAACCCTTCCATGTTAACCCCTATACATGTCCATCTATACACATGTACACTAGACATTACATTCGACACACACATGATCCCTTACCTGTGATAGATACAGCTATACACACACACATGGTATACAATATAAAATATATATATATATATATATATATATATATATATATATATATATATATATATATATATATATATATATATATATATATATATGGGCTTTCATGTGAAACTTATGTGCGTAATATAACTTGTCTGGATCCTTATATATTGATTGGGGTATGGAGAGTATAAATAGTCATGTGAATGATTCCAAGTAGTATAACCATGTGAGGCTCTTTAGTATATTCATGTTTAAATCCAGCCGTTCACATGTCGACTTTGTACTCTACATCACTAGTCACTGATAGTTATCTACTTATAGTAGATATTTCCATTATAGTTCTCTCTATTTACATCATGTACATTCTTTCAGTTTTCATGTATCGTACTCTTTTGTATGTCTATATTTCCTGACCTACTATGATTTGTGTGAGATGTATGTGCTCGCTCTCGTCCTAACTGGACCTGTTAAAAATATTACAGATGATACTGATGACTTCTGCCCAACCTACTATGGAGCCCATCTAGACAACACCTGTGAGTTGGACCCACAGGAGGATCCAGCTCTAGCTGAGGACGTCATCCATACTGCTTAGACTAGATTAGCTAGACTTTATCTTATTTCTTATGTTATTTGTTTTGACTTTAGAGTCGTATTATTTTCTGGATGTTGTGATGTTGTGTCGTTTAGACACTTAGACTTTCTCTTCTGTTTGTACCTCAGTTTGAGGATTTCACATTTATTATATCGTGCTATTTCCATCTCTAGACTTGTGATTGAGTTGTACCTAATGTGATTTGTCCTCCTTTCGGAGAGTATATCATATTATATTTAGTTTGTGATAGTGACCTAGGACAGCGTTCTACCGCCGACACTGCGGCGTAGACTAGACGTACCTACTTCTCGTGCCCTTACACTGGGCGCAGGTTATGACATGTTTTTAGTGGTGTCCCACGCAGGTCGAGTTTGTGTAGTGGTATTCGAACTAGAGTACCACTACAGCCTGCAGTAGGATTAGGATTATTCTTGAGTTACTCAATCACATTAGAAAAAACTCTTAACTGAATTCCTGCCAGCTAAAATCTTGTCGAAGATTGCTTCCTTGAAATAACTGTCCTCCTTTGAATTATCGTTTCTATCTCAGTATTGATTCCTTGTTTGATCTGTCTCCAGGATGGTGATTAAGACACGATTGCATCGCTCTGGCCCAGCAGACGTTGGTGAGAGGTCTGTCACCCCTCGCCCGATTGTGGATGCTGGGACCACAGCACCTCCTTATCTGCTCATATAGAAGCGTCTGCAGCTTTTGGGAGTGCACCTCCACCTGTCCAGAGGTCTTCCCCCATCATTTCAGATATGTTCCAGCAGCAGCTACCTTCAGGGACAGTGGATGCGGCTCAGACGTTTATCCTTTTTCCAGCAATTCCTGGAGACTCAGCAGCAGATGCAGCAGAGGCAGTCTGCTAATTTCTGACAGAGCATACACGATACCCACCAGTTGGTCAGGACGACAGTAGAGCTGGTGACTGCTCAGCCACTGGAAGGACATATGCAGCAGTATCAGCCGAAGACTCCAAACATCCAATCTTTTAAGAAGATGGGACCCCGAGACTTCAAAGGTACAAAAGGAATCATATACGCTGACGATTGGATAGAGCATACTGAGGAGATATTCCGATTGGTGCAGATACCAGTTGGATTACAGATCGAGGCAGCAGCCAGTCAGATACAGGACTTTGCCTGTACTTGGTACCAGACGGACCCGAGGGTTGGTACAGCCGGTCAGACTTGGGCAACCTTCAAAAAAATGTTAAAGGAGAAATTTTTCCCCGATACAGCACTCGGTGCCTTAGAGGCACAGTTCGAGAGTTTGGTTCAAGGGAACCAGACCGTTGAGGCACTACACCAAAAAAGGTATCTAGGAACCGTTTTTATATGTTCCTAATATTTTTAGGAACATAGCATAATCGTTCCTAAAAGTGGCGTTGCAATATTTGGAACGGTTATAAAGCGTTCCTGTATTTAGTCTGGAACAGTTATTACATGTTCCTAAAATTAGATTTTGGAACATATATAATGTGTTTCTAAATTAAATTTGGAACATCTTTGGAATGTTTCTAAATATCATTTTTGAAACGTTTTAGACCCATTCCTAAATGTAATTTGCAATGCTTTTGCTTTGTTCATGTAGCCAATTTTGAAACACTTTATTAACGTTCCGTTCCATTCAGTTCCTATGTTTTTTTTAATTTCATTTCCGCATTCCAAATTTTAGTTTGAATCACATATCTGACTCATTAAACACATAATAAGTGGTGCACGATTTTTTACACATTTTCTAAATCAACATCCAAAATCTTAATTAAATTAACCAAAACTGTACAACTTAATAAAATCAACTAATAATATGTCCCAAAAGTTTTATAAAAATGTCATCAAAAGTACGTAAAGTAAAAAAAAGTACAATATATATATATATATATATATATATATATATATATATATATATATATATATATATATATATATATATATATATATATATATATATAGACTAAGACTTTAAAGTTAAGGTAATCTATTTACAAAATCTCCTATTCTTGAAGAGATTCTTGCATGACTTCGTTTCTGCGTCCTCATCAACCACGATTGTAGAATCCCCTATGAGATGCATCAATGGGCTTGGGTCACTGGTTGGCGGTTGATGTTGAAGCTGAGCCAACCAAAGATAGTGCATCAATTACTTCACTCTGAGCTTGATCTGTTCCAGAAGTGAGTTGTGAGTCCACGTATGGCGAACCAATAGCACTGTAACAGCATAATGCATAGGTTTTATAGATGATACAAAATGCAACCACATTAAGTAAAATAGTTGGATGCAATAAAGGAAATTAAATTAGATACATAATTCTGAAATCATGGTGTAATCATGTTAGGGAAGCACAAACGATACAGTTTGAAAAAAAAAAGACTGAAACATATTTATAAGTAATGGTTGCAAGTACAGGCACTTAAACTTTTTACCAACAACTAAAGCTTCAAGTATCCAAAATAGGCGGGTGCTTCACATTTATAGAATGATAAATCTTGCCATTGATAACACCCAAGAGAACCTACAAAATGAAAGGTCAATGAGAATGTTAGGGAAATTCCAATAAGGGTCAAATAATATTTGTTATTGGACAGTATGTTATAAATTGTAACAAGCACACTTTATGCAAAATTGTAATCGAGTTAGATGCATGAATTATCCAAGTTAGGGTAATTACTAGCAAACAAGCAAGCAAAAGAGCAATGGGCTGGACAAAAATAAAGAGCTTGCAGATAAACAAAAACAAGTGCATCATATGTCTTATTCAAGTCTTCCAATTTACTCGTATACACCATTTCTGTTTCATCATCCCCATCATCTTCATCATTTCTGCCATCAGCTACCTCTTCTCTGTTTGGTTCCAATTCTCAAGTATCCACATCATCTATTTTTGGTTCCACTTATGTCTCCAGTACATCTCTGTCTACGGGATTTTCATTTGGGCTATCTGCTCTGGGTTTAGTCAGTTCCACATCTATTTCTAATATATCTGCATCTACTGGACATTCCTTTGGACTGTCTGCTCCAGGTTCAGGAAGTTCCCTATTTTACATTCAGATCATCGTCAAGCTCAGTGTTCTCAGTCTCTTCAGCAAGCTCTACAGCATTATTAACTACTTCCTCTTCATAGCCTGTATTTGGATTACTGAATCCAGCCATAGGATTCAGTTTAGCAATGCCAGCTTCTCCTGGAAACGATCAAATGAATGTTGAGGACAATATGACAGATATTACCAACCAAGCGCCATTCTTTCTGGCATTTGGGCAGCCAGGCAACCAACCTGCAACACCAAGTTTGCATTTGGTTCTCCAACTGTTCAGCCAGGTGGCCCATCAGTCTTCCAGTTTGGTAGCCATTAGAATCCTTCTGTACCTCAAAACCCTTCCTCATTTCAAGCAACTAGGAATTCAAAGTTCTTCCAGGGTGGAAGCTTCTCTGTGGGCGGTGGCAGAGGTGACAAGTCTGGTATAAGAATTATGAGGGTTGCACGAAATAAGCATAGGAAGAAGTAAGGAGTTGAAGGTATTTTTATGTGGACATTTTGTTCTTAGATGCTCAGTTTATCCTTTCATGGCTGAATATGTCAGAGGCAAGAGGTAAGGTGCTTTTGCTAGTTTCTACGTGGTGCTTAATCCTTCGATAGAGTTGAAGTTTGTACGAGTATTGATAAGCAAGTTGGCCATTAGTTTATTCTTTTCCTCTCTTCTCAGCTGTCTTCTTTATTATACTTCTCCTTCAGACATTACTGTTGCAATTTTGGTGTAGTTGTAGAAAGTATCGGGCAATATTTGCCTTGTGTTACTATCAAGGGTCTGGCACTTATACTTTGTTCTTGTAACATAGAAGGAATATACATCTCTTGAATGATTACAAATTTCCCTCTTGCAAAAAAAAAATCCCCATCATCATAAAGCAATTCTTCGGTTTCTTATAGGTTCATAGTTATCCCTACCTTTTCAGATTCATATGCAACGTTCTTGTACCACTTAGAAATCTAACAATACATAATTTCAGCCATCTATAAAAAATAAAACTTTTTTAACGTACATCATTTCCATTTTCAAAAGACAGCACATAACCTTATTCAGCATATATTTAGTCAACAATGACCAAACAGGCAAAAAGAACATATATTCTATAGTAAAAGTGTTAAAGGACGAGTATAGGTAGGTTTCATATGGTCTTCTTGCAAAATATTGAATTGACAAATATAAAATAGTAAATGGAAGAATCATACGATATTTAGATTCCTTTTCAAGTGGGTTATAAATACTATATTTATGGTATCAACATTCTTCATGAGAATTATATCAAACTATATAGCAATGCGTGAAATCATATTTCAATCTATCTACATCTAAAAGTTTCTCATAGTGGAGAAATTTGAAAATGGAAAGAAGAACTCCAGCAAGTTATCACAGAAATACATAACCAACTTGTATACTATGAAAACGAATTGATAAACATTAGACTGGTGATCGAACTTACAAATTCAGACTGTGAAAAGGTTGGATTGTCAACAGTATTTGTTGTTGCATCCATTTGGGCATCAGATGGACTCGAGATCCCCATTGAAATCTTCAATCATCGAAAAAATGATAAGTATGCCAGCTGAAAGTCACAAAGGTATAAAATAATGTTTCATATATATGGCAGCTGGAAGTTGATCCATGCCTATATTTCTAAATGCAGCTTTCTCACTTCTAGATCCTCCAGGTCCTTAATGTTTGTACAGATATACAAGGGAGACTATAGTGAGTTCATGATAACATGAAAACCATCATATATACATGATATAATCTACCTAATAATCACTCCAACCATGAAAAGAAAATAAGCTAATTCCCATCATGAAATCACATATTGATCTAGCATTATCGGATCACAATATCTTCAATTTTGACATAATACTTCTTGCTTCTAAAGTACAATAGTGTAAAAAATAGAATGTATTGTAGGTTTTGAATATTGGCACTACACCTGGTAAAGAAAATTTTATAAACTTGCAACCAAGGAAGTATTAGGCTTTGCGGAAGCCTGTATTTGTCTATATTGAACAGTCAGAAAGCATGTAATTGTTTCTGAAAGGTGAGTTTAATGCGGGGGAAGGTACAGTACACAAGACATCTGAACACAACATGAACCTACCATGAATCTAGACGGATCAAACATCTGTGGATCAGGAAAGCCATGGGTTGTGATGTATGTTCCTGAATAAAGGCATCACCTTCCACCCCTTTGGGATAAGGTAACCTGCAATAATTTTATGCAATTCAATGCATGTTATTTATATAAAATACAAAATAACTGGAAAGTAAAGCCTCAAATATTTGAAAATGAGTAATACTTATCATGCATGTTGTGGGTATAACTATGCCCGCAAGTGGCTGAGTGACATGTGGATAGGAGGTACATACTTGGATATATGTAAGGAATGACCCAAAATTGATGCATACCATTTTAAATGACTGATATCAGTCATAGCCTTTCAAGCTATGAATGAAATGATGCTTGCCATTCTCAAACTCTCTAGTATAACCTTGATTCAAAGAAAAATGTTAAGAAAATTTCCATTTCCCTTGTCCAATCATAACCATAGAAAGGGAAAGAAGATAATGTTGAGAGAGGGAAATGTCAAGCAAAATCACCTTATGAGTGAGAACCATGCTTCTGGTTTGGGCCCATGTTAAGGCTGGCTTCCACATCCATTGGCTTCAAATAAAGCCATTTGTTGCTCCTGCACAACAACATTAATTCCATTTTTAGATTAACCACAAGCAACATAATTAAACAAGTTCTAATTTTTAATAGGGCATAATGATCAAGTTTAAAAAATACATAGTTGAAAAGTATCCGAATGACCTGTGCATGAAGTATGCAGTCGCACCCAGATAATGAAACTTGCAAAGACTGTCTATAGGTTTGATGTATCTGATTTCTTCAGTATTGCAACATAAGTATGCACTAGACAATTTGCGCACAACTTGCCACATAACCTAGGTTGCATAAACAATGACATGGATTCAGATAAGATGCCAATATGGATCAAAACAGAGGGCTGGTAAACTCGGGCCTTAACATGGAGGTTCTTTGTTTTGTACACCAGAACAAGAGAAGGAATGTCCCTGTTTTTGCCGATCAAAATAGGGTTTTTTTTGCCACAATTGGCACAAGCGTTGGCGAGGGGACAAAGTATGGTGATGGCGATAGACGGAGAGGACAAGGGGGTTGGCGAAGCATTGTGGTGGTCTTTCCAAAAAATGTAGAATTTTATAGGATTTTTTCCTCAGGGACATTGCGACGGAAACTTAAGTTTTAGGCAAAATACAATTGTAACAATGGTAAAAAGTGACGAATCATCTTAACAGGGCGACCAGGATGGTGAGAGTGCCATGATCGACGAAGCAATCAAACAAAAAATGCAAGAAATGGTATAGTATATGCTTCAGAACTCTGGGGGTATCAATGATCAGACGAACCAAACATTCCTTTCGGTCGCTAGAGGGATGGACGAGGGGTATTGTTTCGGAGGAGGTGAGGGAATGCTTATGGCAAAGTGGGCTGGAGATGTGGGGTGGCGCTAGAGGGATGGATGAGGACCGTGAATAAGTCGTAGAGAGCAGGGGAGATCTACGTCACGACGACCGAAGGATATCTTCTGAAGAGGTGCTCTCCGGTCAGTTGCCCAGGCTCGAGGAGGCCTCGTCGCTGCTTTGGAGTGCTCGACGATGCGGTCAGGCCCGTGTTGGGGAGGTTGTGGCTCTTGCCACCGTCAACGCGAGCACGTGCTGGCCTTGGATTGTATCTTTCATAGCGAGGAAGGAAGTGGAGGCTCCGGTGAGCAAGGGCTTGCCAGAGCTGGAGCAAGGAGGTGGAGGCTCCGGTGAACAAGGGCTTGCCGGAGCTGGAGCTCATGGAGATAGGGCTCGAGATGGTTTGTCTAGAATAGGAAGAAGAAGGGGAGAGAAAATTAGGATTCAGGCATGGTTGTATGGTGTATGAGAAGGGAAATAAGAAGATTAGAACTCACGGGAAGAAGAGGGCAAGAAATCCCAAGATAGGGGGGTTTGGCTGTAGCATAATATTAGATTTAGGGTTAAGGTTTGCTTGGAACGATTTCCATGTTGGATTTGAATACAAATTAAATCACTTCAAAAAATATATTTTGTGTTAAATTTTAGAAAAAATAATTTTTGGAATATTTAACCATTTTGGGACGCATAAAATGAGTTACAAAACCTAGGAACACTTGCAAACCGTTTCAAAGTCCAAAATGCTAAATGTATCAAATTGGCTTTTTTGGTGTAGTGAGGAGTATGCTGGAGAGTTCTGCCATCTGAGCAGATTCATGGAGGATCTTACTGAGGCCGGGAAGGCGAGAAGGTTCCGCATGGAATTGATCAGGGAGATCAAGTCATATACCAAGAGCAGCCGCGACACCACTTTCGAGCAGATTCTAGTAGGAGCCATGACAGTAGAGGACGATCTTGGGCTGAAGGAGAAGAGGATGCGAGACACTCATAGAGCTAGTGGCAGTGCGGGCCAGGCCAAGAGGCCCCACTTACAGATTCAGCAGCAGTATCCGTAGCAGATGCCCGACTTACAGATTCAGCAGCAGTATCAGTAGCCGAGGGTCTACTTTCAGCAACAACAGTTTTAGGACCGTGTACCCTTTCAGCAGGTGCAGCAGCAGCAGGCCCCGGGACAGCAGCTTGTTATCCTTTGCCTTTTCTGTAAGAAACAAGGGCACGATTGGGGCGAATGCCGGAAGAGGCTGGACAGATGTTTGCTTTACGGAGGATCCGATCATCGACAGAGAGAGTGTCCTGAGTCTTTTGGACGGACAGTTCAGAGAGCAGGAGATAGGGCTCCGGTGGGCCAGCAAAAGGGATTACCCTTACCAAATCAGCAGCAGAGGTACATGCAGCGTCAGCAGCCGGCCAGAGAAGGCTAGCAGGGGCGAGCTTTCGCCATGGCAGTTGAGGATGCATGGGCCATTGGAGATCTTGTTGCAGGTTTTATTCTTCTCGATTCTATTTTCGCAATTATCTCTTATAACTGTCTTGAAATTCGATTCCATCTGTTCCTTGTTGATTGATCAATTTTATTCTGTTGTCCTTGTGATATGATTGGTTTTCTTCTGAGATAAGTCATATGGGCTAGGTCACCTCAGTTATGGGATCCAGAATCTTTGATAGTCGTGTTAGCTGACATAGTGAGGACATATAGTCATATTTTGGACGTATTTCTCGGGTATGGAAATTTAAGATTTTTGCTGCCAAGCATGCGGTAATGTAAATTTTTTAAATATCATGATTCTAGATGTATGTACCTTAGTCGAGGGCTCTGTGATTATCGTAGCCTTGCTCACTAGCATGACGAAGATTCTGAGTATCATAATTTTGGACAGACGCATATGATTATCGAACTGTATGATTTGAGACTATGATTGTGGGGTGTTGACCTAGAAGGAGTACTACCATCTTAATTTCGAGGACAAAATCCTTCTAAGGAAGGTAGACTTGTAACACCCAGTTTTCTAAAATGAGGGTAATTTTGAAATTTTGTAATTATAATCGTTTAATAATGATATTTAAATCATATTATGATTTTTGACGATTTTTAATCAATTTAAAACTATTTAAACATTGAAATGTAATTTTGATGGTTAACTAGTGCAACCCTAGAATTGCTAAGCCTAGAGACTAACCATGACCATGGGAGCCTAGTCATGTGATTAGAATGTCATGTTACTACTTTTTAGCCTAAGGATATTTTGGTCATTTTTGACTTATTAATGAAAATAAATTTTGATTAATTAAATATGTGCTAATTGTTTAGTTGAGACTTGATCTAGAATCTTAGCCTAATCTAGATTAGCCTTGAGCCTAGAATCTTGATTAGGGTAACCTAATAAATGACAAGATTAATAATATCTAGATATTCTAAGTAGGATATTTACACCTTAGGATATTTGTGAAAAAAAGGATGCCTTAGGACTATTGAACCAATATGAAGGTTTAGAATTGGGTGGACAAATCCTAGCCACTCATCTACATCTAAACCTAACCCTAAATTCATTTATGGCCAGCCATACAAGCCCCCCTACTCCTATAAGTATGCTCCTATGTTGTTCTTGCCTCTTTTTAAATACCTAGAAACAGCCATAATTTGTTTTTTCCTAAACTTCTCCCATTTAATCCAAATTAAGTCCAAATTGAGTATAATCAATTGCATCATCATCCCCAATAGTAGAGGGTGCTAAGGGAGGCTAGCTATCAAGGTTTCGAAGTGAATTGACCATTCAATTGGAGAAGAACATCTTCCCTTGTTCATTTTTAATTAAAGTTTCACCCTCGATAGGTAATTGCCATAAAACCTATTTAAATTCCAGTTTTTCCATAGATGCATTCATTTAGGGTTCCCCTAGGTGTAGCCCAAGTTTGGTAGAAAATTGTGCCCATTTCATGTCCGTATCGGACACGTATCGGTATTTTAAATGGGTGTTCGAGAAATACCACATAGGAAATTATTTTAAAAATTCAAAAATAATTACATGGTTGTGTAGCCCTTGGTGTGTGGATTCCAAATATATTCAACTGGTTGAAGTTTGTGTCATTTTTGTGTCGAAATTGGACACGCACACACGCAGCACGACCCCGTGCACATCCCCTGCTACCCGACCCTAAATTCTTTCTGTGTAGATCACGTGGACACGTGCCACTTAGCACAGAGGTGGGGGCCATCAATGACAGACCCCCTTGAGTTTCGACACCTCGTGTCGTGTCGGACATGAAAACACGAGTGCATGAACTTACACTACACTATTTTGTGCGAATAGTAACTTCTGACACGGCTTTCGTGCGCGTGCAGACACAACGTGGACTCGTGTCAGGAACTTGAAACCTAGCCCAATACCCCTCTATATGTGTGCATAATCTATGGGTGTCGTACCCTGTGTTGTGTGCAATCATGCACGACACGGCCGTACGAGGCCATTCCTTAACAGTTTCCTGTTCATTTTGCATTTCTGTTTTGGACACGATTGTGTCCACGAATCACTTCGTGGACGTATGGGGTTGTTTGGACACGGGTGATATGCCCCTATCACTGCCCCTCGTTCACTTTTGATTTGGAGTTTTATGATAATTTGAGTTCAAAATGGTAAAATGACAGGGGGTTTATGTATGTATGATACATGATTTCTGAACTGTGGTTGAGAATTCTAAGATTGGGTATTTTATATATGTTGATTTGTCCCAGATTTGTGTACTGATATGGTTATGAGTTTTGGCTTGATTTATTCGAGTCTAGATGGTGATTGGGTTCGAGTTATATGTATCAGTGAGTTTACTAATACTTCACTAATTTGGGACTTGTTTTTTTTTAACTTGATTGAATGTTTAAGATAACTGAATATATGTAAATGTTCACTTTGAATTAAAATAGGTTTTCAATTGGGTTTTAAAACTGAGATTGATGATTTCAGAACCTGGGAACATGATTAAAGTTGTTGGTTTATAGGTATTGAAAACTGAGAATTATTCCCTTTTTTGTAAAAACTGAGAAGTTGTCCAATATGTGAAACCTGAGTTCTGAACATGAAGTAAACCTGGGAATTAGATGGTTAAGTTGTTTGATGCCATTCACTAATGTGTAGCTGTCAACCCTTGCCCATAAGTCAGAACCCGAGATTAATTCCCATTGGTCACTGTCCTAGTCCACTGTTTTCCTTTCCCTCTTCATAATGAATGCAATGTATATTGTGTATGTTGTGGGTCATGCAATAGATGACTGAGTGTATGCATGCAACTGAAATGAAGATGATAAAATGGAACCTGGGATTCTTAGAAACCAAAAATGAGTTTTAAGTTAAAATTCTGTAAACCTGAGCATGACCCTTGCTATGAACACTTGACACTTATCACACATACACACTATGTACACTATGTGTCACCCCCAGTTTCCAGAAACAGGGGTATTTTTCTTTTTTTTCATTTTCAGATTATTTTGAAATTATTTATTTATTTATTGTAATATTTTGGGGTTATTTGAGTCGGGTTCGAATTTCATCTCAATCGACTTGAAACGGGGACCCGGAGTAGTGTTGACCCTAGTGGACCCACACTAGTTAGCCATGGCCCACATGTCATTTATTTTAGTTAGTGACTAGGCTAATTTAATTGGATTAGGATTTATTTGATTAGTGAGTTAAAATGACCAAACTAGCCCCGACTTGAACCCTTTCTTAATGTATTGTCAATAGGCTAGAGGGGGGTGTTTTTAACTTCTTATTGGAGCCTAATAGCAGCCATAGTGGCCGGCCACCTATAGGAAGGGATATGCATGAGTCCCTTTGATATTTCCATACTTTTCCATCTCATTTTCTCTCTCTTGTTCTTCCCCAAATTTCTAGAGAGCACCCCTAGTGATTTCATCTCCAAATCAACTCCTTCTTCCACCAAATCTTCTTCTCTCCTCCTCTACTCCATGAGAGGAAGGTGCTAGCCAAGTTTGGGAGGATTCGGAGCTCGTTCGTGTCCTATTAGAATCTCTACGTGTCGGAAGGCTTTTCCCTTGAATCTCTCTCCCGGAAGGTATAACCTCTCCTCTAAACCATTCCTTCATGCATATAGGTCTATTTTGAACCCGTAGGAATGACCCCCATGGTTTTGTGTCCATTCGTGTCCATTTGGACACTTGTAGAGGTGTCCTATGTGTAGGTTTGTGTCCATGTGGGAAAACCCCTATTTGGACACATGGGGAATTATTTATATATTGATTTTGTATTGTTCTAATATTTATTCCAGATTTTACAATGTGTTTAGATTGAGTTTCCTATGTATCATAGTGTATCATATTACCTATATCTATATATGTATTATATATGGTGATATATATTAATCTCTATATATGTATATATAATATGGTTATATATATATGTGAATATATATTATGGCATATAGTGTGTGTTCTTGTGTGTGGGATTTGGTATGTGGTCGGCCAAGTTTGGAGGATAGTGTGTGTGTTAGTGTGAAGGGGTGGTGTTTGATAATATGTGTGTGTGTGTGTTTATGTATGTGGAGAGTATTAGAGAGTTAGAGATTAGAGTGGAGAGAGAGATGAGAGGACTTGAGGATGGTGTGTGATATATATATTGAGAGTGGTTGTGTATTATTTTGAGTGAGAGATTGAATGGGGGAACAGGGGATCACCATTGTAGCCAAACCTGTCCCCAGGTTTCCAGCCTTGTCAGTCATCCAAATACCTATCCATAGCAGTATTTTGCACCCCAACCACTCCTTAACACAGCCTACTAGCAGCTCTTTGTACCAGTCCAAAGAAGCATAAATACTGTCCCCAATCCAGGCCTACACAGCAGCCCCAAACCTGCCATATAATACTCCATTCCAGTCCCTTAGAACCATACTTGGCTATCCCAATAAACACCACAAATATCAGTCCAGGTTTCTTCATGTGCTGTCCTGTTTCCTGTCCACATAATCACCCCCACACCCTATCCTTGCAGCCCCTAAATCAAGCTAAAAACCTGTCCCTAACAAGTCCCCATATCTGTCCCTCACTCCAGCAAAGCCAACCCCAAAACAGGTCCTAATTTCAGTCCCCCTTGCACCCTATTACTGTCCCATGTGAAGTCCCCCATAGCAGTCCCTTACTTGTCCTATCATTGCCTATATTTCAAACCTATACCTGTTCCAAAACAGGTCCTAAAAACCTGTCCCATAGCAACTTCATTCAGTCCATAAATAGCCAAACATACCCCCTTGATAGCTGTCCCAAACTACCTCTTTGTTCACCCATTTCACCCTCTTAACAGCCCATGTAAATCAGTCCTTACACCCTCCATTAAATCAGTCCCTAACCCTCCACTAGATCAGTCCTGAAGCTCAGCATTAGCAGCCCAAACCAAACCCAAAACAGTCTATACTTCACAGCCTAGGTGCTTGTCCTTATTTCCCATATCAAATCAGTCCTACACACCCCTAAACAGCAGTCCAGTGCTGTCCAAAACAGGTCCAAACCATGGGCAAACCAACCTATTGGATCCTCCATATTCCAGCCATGTTAACACCCCTACAAACCTGTACAACCAGCCCCCCTTAAATCAAATGTTTAGTCCACTATTGGCAGCCCCATATGTATGACCCCAAATCAGCCTACATGTATTATGGGTGGCATATATGTAGGTAGATATGGACCCATAGCCTATATATTGTGTCCCATTGCCTGTGTGTGTGCAAGCTTAGTGAGTGGTTGTGAGCCTTGTATTTGGATATGTGTGTGAGTCTAGATATGGATAAATAGTGAGACCATATGTGAGGGTGTATTTGTAAGGTTGTGTGTGTGAGTATATATGTATTTGGGAGAGTGAGTGATATGTGAGTATAACTAGTAGCCTATAGAAGGGCCTATATGTAAACCAATAGGTAGAGCCTATGTGTGACCATGTGTAAGTGTATGGTACCATGAGTGTTGTGTGTGAGTGAGTGTTAGGGAGATGTGAGAGTGATATGTGATATTGGTAAGGTATAGGACAGGGTAAAGGGTATAACCAACATGGGGTCTAAGATGATTTAGATGACCTAGATACTAGGATTTCTTGGTAGGTAATGTTAGTATAGGATAGTATCTAGCTATCCTAGGAAGCCTAGGCTAGTATTCCTAGGTTAGAGTGGTATTGAACAAGGTATTGGTATTTACCTTGGTAGGGTAAATATAGAAAATGTCTAGAAATAGGGTATTTGAGTTTGGAGTCTAAGATAGAGTTAGAACTTGGTTCCCTTGGTGGTAATGATCAAATATAGTGCTCATAGACTAGTTTTGACGTCGTTTGACCATTTTTGACCGAAAGTCAACCGAGAGTCAAACTTAGCCTTTAAGCGACCAGATTTGACCAAAACCAAACCAGAGTTGACCTGTTGACTGAAAGTCAACAGTTGGTCAATATGTGACTTGTTTGACCTAGGGTTGACTCCGTGTTGACCAGAGTTGACTAGAGTTGACTTTTTGACCAAAAGTCAACTTTGACCCCGATTGACCTAGTTTACTTGGATTGATTTCCTGTGACCTTGTTTGACCTTGGTTGTCCTAGTATGACCCAGTTTGGCTCAGTATGACCTAGTACGACCTAGTTTAGCTTGGTGTGACTTAGGTTTGACTTAGATTTGACCTAGATTGACCTAGATTCATTTAGAATGCATTGTAATGCATCTTATTATCATTTTGGACTCATAGTGACTTGTACTGTTCTATAGGAGACAGACACCACTCCTCGGACAGTATATTCTCTTCAGACACTCAGGCTATCAGGCGAGTACATTCTCTGACCGTTTCATACTTGTCTGGATTTATATTCTTGCTCTAGATTACTGTACTTGATGCTGACACGATCATTATCACGGATTGGTACTATATGGATCTTCTTCTGAGATATTATCTCCTTGTATTCACTAAATACATATTGTGATGTGCGTTTACTTACATATTGTATTTTGAATACCCTTATCATTGTACACTCATTGTGCATATTGTACTCTCATTATCACATTGAGCCATTGTACAAGCCATTGTACAAGCCATTGTATAGGTAACGTAACTGAATTGGATCCTTGTGTATTGATTGAGAGGGAGAGTAGAAGTGGTTATGATCAATCCTATTGTATAAGAAATTGTATATGTCCATTGTACACTCACGTACAAGGAGTCCCATTTTATTGTATAACCTTACCCGTTTACATAACCATATTGTACTCTAAATCACAGTAGGTTACAGTTCTTACTTATCATATTTAGATATTTCTGTTATCAAATCTCTACTGTTTTTATACTTCTTTCTTTCAGTGTTTCATGTACTTTACTCTATTGCATGCTTTATATTTCCTAACTCGATATGAACTGTGAGATGTTTTGTGCTCGCTCTCGTCCTGACTGGACCTGTTGAAAATATTACAGAGGATGAGGAGGAGGCCTGCATAGACACCTACTATGGGGCAGCTGTAGATGCCATGTGTGACCCAGATTTCCAGCCTGATCACTAGCTTAGAGACTGAGGCTCCCTAGTCTAGGTTTTCTATTTCTGTCATTTGAGATCTAGATTGTATATATTCTTTCATTTCAGTGTTAGAGTCTTGTATTGAGCTGGATGTTCTGATTTGTTATGTCAGTAGACACTTAGACCCTCTGTTGTATTTATGTGGTTTTTCCTTCATTCCAGTATTTCTATCTATCTTCCTATCTTTCATTCTGCTTTAGATGTGATTGAGACTGTATATTGCTATGTCACCTCCATTCGGAGTGTATATACTGTACAGGTACCTTTATATTGTTAGATGATTGACCTAGGACAACGTTCTACCGCCGATACTGCGGCGTAGGCTGGGCGTTTTACGTTCTCGTACCCTCACAGTGGGTGCGGGTCGTGACACGTTTTTAATGGTGGCCCATGTAGGTCGAGTTTATGTAGTGGTATTCGAACTAGAGTATCACTACAGCCTGCAATAGGATTAGGATATTTTGAAGGTACTCAATCACACTAGGAAAAACTCATATCAAATTCATACCATCTCAGTTCTTGCTGATATTGTTCTCCTTGAATATAACTGTCCTCCTTTACTATTTCGACTCATTCTCAGCAATTGTTTGTTTGATCTGTCTTCAGGATGGTGGAGACGCGATTACAGCGTGCCATTCATGGAGATACTGTAGAGGGGACTGCTACCTCTCAGCCAGTTCAGCAGGGTCGAGAGGCTACATCTCCTGCCACCTCTGCTCATATTGGGACTTCAGCAGCAGCAAGCAGCTGAGGGTATGCCTTCACCAGTTCGGAGGCATGATCCAGTCATTCCAGAGGTACCGTTCCAGCAGCCGCCGCCTACAAAAAATGTGGATACGGCACAGATGTTCGCGTACTTTCAGCAGTTTATGGAGATGCAGCAGACCCGGCAGGAAAGGGGCATGGAGTTGGTCATTTTCGACAGTTGCAGCCCGACCAATGGTGTAGCAGCCAAAGATACCGAGGATCGAGCAGTTTCAGAAGATGAGCCCCAGAGACTTTCTGGGGACAGAGGGGATCCTATATGCCGATGAGTGGATCGAGCATATAGAGGAGATCTTCCGTTTGGCCAGGATTCCAGCAGATCTTCAGATCGAGGTCGCAGTTAGCCGGAATGCGCGATCTTGCTCGCACCTGGTATCAGTCGGACCCCAGGGTGGGGGTAGTCGGACAGACTTGGGAGGAGTTCAAGGGCTTCTTCAAGAAGAAATTCTTCCCAGATTCAGCGCTCAGAGCTTTAGAGTCGCAGTTTGAGAGCCTAGTTCAGGGGAGCCTGTCAGTGGAGGAGTACGCTGGGGAGTTCGGCCGCCTCAGCAGATTCGTGGAGGGTTTGAGCGAGGCGGCGAAGGCCCAGAGGTTCCGGAAGGGTCTGGTCAAGGAAGTCAAGTCCTTGACCAAGGGCAACAGAGATGCCACATTCGAGGAGATTCTGACGGAAGCTTTACTGGCTGAGGATGATCTTGAGCTTAGGCTCAAGAGAGGCGAGACCCAGTTGGGGGCACCAGCAGCGGAGGATCCGGCCAAGAGGCCGCACGTTCAGTATCAGTTTTCAGTAGCAGTATCAGCAGCCGATAGCCAGGCATACAGTTTCAGCAGCAGTACCAGCAGCCGAGGGATCAGATACATCAGCTATAGCAGAGGCCTGTTCAGTATCAGGGTCAGAGACAGGTGCAGTATCAGCAGGACACCGTATGCAACTTCTACAAGAAGCCAGGCCATTGGTGGAACGATTGACAGTAAGAGACTGGGTATGAGTTTACTTTGCGGGTCAGCAGAGCATCAGTGTAGAGAGTGTCCCCAGAACCCGACATCATTGACTCAGGTAGCACTAGGAGCTAGGGCTCCGATAGGGCAGCAGAGGGGACCACCTATTGCAGACTCTAGCAGCAGAGGTTTATCCAGCATCAACAGCAGGCAAGGGGAGGCCAGCCAGGGCGAGCTTTCGCCATGTCAGCCGAGGATGCTCAGGCCGTTGGAGATCTAGTTGTAGGTTCCGTTCTTTGATTCAATTCTGCAATTCCTATCTTGAAATTCAGTTCCATCTATTCCTATCTGTTTTTTATGGTGGATAAGTTTGATCTGGTGTTTCCTTATGATTTAATTTTCTTCTGAGATAAGTCGTATGGGCTAGGTCGCCTCGATTATGAGATTTTAGAATCCTCTAGGGTCATGCTAGCAGGCATAGTGAGGACATATAGTCGGACTGTGGACGTATTTCTCGGGTGTGGAAATTTAAGGTTTTCGCTGCCAAGCGCGCGGCAATACAAAAATTTTAAATACCATAGTTCTAGAGGTATGTACCATAGTTGAGGACTCTGTGATTATCGTAGCCTTGCTCACTGGCATAACAGAGATTCTGAGTATCATGATGATTGGATAGACGCATACGATTATCGATTTGTATGATTTTCTGTGGTTACCTTATTTTAAAATTTTGGGTGATTTCTTTTAAGGTGGATAGACTTGTAGCTTCTATTTGAGTGTAATTTTAAATTTTATAAATTTAGTCATTTAAATTCATGCTTTGATTTTTGAGATTTTGATCATTTTAATTTTTAACCATGACTTGTGATTTTGATGTTTTACTATGGTTTGGTTTTACATTTCGAGGACGAAATTCTTTTAAGGTGGATAGATTTGTCACCCCCAGTTTCCAGAAACATGGATATTTTTGTCTTTTTTCATTTTTAGATTATTTTGAAATTATTTATTTATTTATTGTAATATTTTGGGGTTATTTGAGTCGGGTTCGAATTTCATCTCAATCCGACTTGAAACGGGGACCCGGAGTAGTGTTGACCCTAGTGGACCCACACACTAGTTAGCCATGGCCTACATGTCATTTATTTTAGTTAGTGACTAGGCTAATTTAATTGGATTAGGATTTATTTGATTAGTGAGTTAAAATGACCAAACTAGCCCCGACTTGAACCCTTTCTTAATGTATTGTCAATAGGCTAGAGGGGGGTGTTTTTGACTTTTCATTGGAGCCTAATAGCAGCCATAGTGGCCGGCCACCTATAGGAAGGGATAGGCATGAGTCCCTTTGATATTTCCATACTTTTCCTGTCTCATTTTCTCTCTCTTGTTCTTCCCCAAATTTCTAGAGAGCACCCCTAGTGATTTCATCTCCAAATCAACTCCTTCTTCCACTAAATCTTCTTCTCTCCTCCTCTACTCCATGAGAGGAAGGTGCTAGCCAAGTTTGGGAGGATTCGGAGCTCGTTCGTGTCCTATTGGAATCTCTACGTAGTCGGAAGGCTTTTTCCTTTGAATCTCTCTCCCGGAAGGTATAACCTCTCCTCTAAACCATTCCTTCATGCATATAGGTCTATTTTGAACCCGTAGAATGACCCCCATGGTTTTGTGTCCATTCGTGTCCATTTCGTGTCCATTTGGACACTTGTAGAGGTGTCCTATGTGTAGGTTTGTGTCCATGTGGGAAAACCCCTATTTGGACACATGGGGAATTATTTATATATTGATTTTGTATTGTTCTAATATTATTCCAGATTTTACAATGTGTTTAGATTGAGTTTCCTATGTATCATATTACCTATATCTATATATGTATATATATGGTGATATATATTAATCTCTATATATGTATATATATAATATGGTTATATATATGTGAATATATATTATGGCATATAGTGTGTGTTCTTGTGTTGTAGATTTGGTATGTGGTCGGCCAAGTTTGGAGGATAGTGTGTGTGTTAGTGTGAAGGGGTGGTGTTTGATAATATGTGTGTGTGTGTGTTTATGTATGTGGAGAGTATTGAGAGAGTTAGAGATTAGAGTGAGAGAGAGAGATGAGAGGACTTGAGGATGGTATGTGATATATATATTGAGAGTGGTTGTGTATTGTTTTGAGTGAGAGATTGAATGGGGGGAACAGGGGATCACCATTGTAGCCAAACCTGTCCCCAGGTTTCTAGCCTTGTCAGTCATCCAAATACCTATCCACATAGCAGTATTTTGCACCCCAAACCACTACTTAACACAGCCTACTAGCAGCTCTTTGTACCAGTCCAAAGAAGCATAAATACCTGTCCCCAATCCAGGCCTACACAGCAGCCCCAAACCTGCCATATAATACTCCATTCCAGTCCCTTAGAAGCATACTTGGCTATCCCAATAAACACCACAAATATCAGTCCAGGTTTCTTCATGTGCTGTCCTGTTTTCTGTCCATATAATCACCCCCACACCCTATCCTTGCAGCCCCTAAATCAAGCTAAAAACCTGTCCCTAACAAGTCCCCATATCTGTCCCTCACTCCAGCAAAGCCAACCCCAAAACAGGTCCTAATTTCAGTCCCCCTTGCACCCTATTACTATCCCATGTGAAGTCCCCCATAGCAGTCCCTTACTTGTCCTATCATTGCCTATATTTCAAACCTATACCTGTCCCAAAACAGGTCCTAAAAACCTGTCCCATAGCAACTTCATTCAGTCCATAAATAGCCAAACATACCCCCTTGATAGCTGTCCCAAACTTCCTCTTTGTTCACCCATTTCATCCTCTTAACAGCCCATGTAAATCAGTCCTTACACCCTCCATTAAATCAGTCCCTAACCCTCCACTAGATCAGTCCTTAAGCTAAGCATTAGCAGCCCAAACCAAACCCAAAACAGTCTATACTTCACAGCCTAGGTGCTGTCCTCATTTCCCATATCAAATCAGTCCTACACACCCCTAAACAGCAGTCCAGTGCTGTCCAAAACAGGTCCAAACCATGGGCAAACCAACCTATTGGATCCCCCACATTCCAGCCATGTTAACACCCCCACAAACCTGTACAACCAGCCCCCTTTAAATCAAATGTTTAGTCCACTATTGGCAGCCCCATATGCATTGCCCCAAATCAGCCTACATGTATTATGGGTGGCATATATGTAGGTAGATATGGACCCATAGCCTATATATTGTGTCCCATTGCATGTGTGTGTGTGCAAGCTTAGTGAATGGTTGTGAGCCTTGTATTTGGATATGTGTGTGAGTCTAGATATGGATAAATAGTGAGACCATATGTGAGGGTGTATTTGTAAGGTTGTGCGTGTGAGTTATATATGTATTTGGAAGAGTGAGTGATATGTGAGTATAACTAGTAGCCTATAGGAGGGCCTATATGTAAACCAATAGGTAGAGCCTATGTGTGACCATGTGTAAGTGAGTATGGTACCATGAGTGTTGTGTGTGAGTGAGTGTTAGGGAGATGTGAGAGTGATATGTGATATTGGTAAGGTATAGGACAGGGTAAAGGGTAGATAACCAACATGGGGTCTAAGATGATTTAGATGACCTAGATACTAGGATTTCTTGGTAGGTAATGTTAGTATAGGATAGTATCTAGCTATCCTAGGAAGCCTAGGCTAGTATTCCTAGGTTAGAGTGGTACTGAACAAGGTATTGGTATTTACCTTGGTAGGGTAAATATAGAAAATGTCTAGAAATAGGGTATTTGAGTTTGGAGTCTAAGATAGAGTTAGAACTTGGTTCCCTTGGTTGGTAATGATCAAATATAGTGCTCATAGACTAGTTTTGACGTCGTTTGACCATTTTTGACCGAAAGTCAACCGAGAGTCAAACTTAGCCTTTAAGCGACCAGATTTGACCAAAACCAAACCAGAGTTGACATGTTGACTGAAAGTCAACAGTTGGTCAACATGTGACTTGTTTGACCTAGGGTTGACTCTGTGTTGACCAGAGTTGACCAGAGTTGACCAGAATTGACTTTTTGACCAAAAGTCAACCTTTGACCCCGATTGACCTAGTTTGACTTGGATTGATTTCCTGTGACCTTGGTTGTCCTAGTATGACCCAGTTTGGCTCAGTATGACCTAGTACGACCTAATTTAGCTTGGTGTGACTTAGGTTTGACTTAGATTTGACCTAGATTGACCTAGATTCATTTAGAATGCATTGTAATGCATCTTATTATCATTTTGGACTCATAGTGAGTTCTACTGTTCTATAAGAGACAGACACCACTCCTCGGACAGTATATTCTCTTCAGACACTCAGGCTATCAGGCGAGTACATTCTCTGACCATTTCATACTTATCTGGATTTATATTCTTGCTCTAGGTTACTGTACTTGATGTTGACACGATCATTATCATGGATTGGTACTATATGGATCTTCTTCTGAGATGTTATCTCCTTGTATTCACTAAATACATATTGTGATGTGCGTTTTACTTACATATTGTATTTATTGAATACCCTTATCATTGTACACTCATTGTGCATATTGTACTCTCATTATCACATTGAGCCATTGTACAAGCCATTATACAAGCCATTGTATAAGGTAACGTAAATGAATTGGATCCTTGTGTATTGATTAGGGAGGAAGAGTAGAAGTGGTTATGTGATCAATTCTATTGTATAAGAAATTGTATATGTCCATTGTACACTCATGTACAAAGGAGTCCCATTTTATTGTATAACCTAACCCATTTACATAACCATATTGTACTCTCAATCACAGTAGGCTTACAGTTCTTACTTATCATATTTAGATATTTTCTGTTATCAAATCTCTACTATTTTTCATATACTTCTTTCTTTCAGCGTTTCATGTACTTTACTCTATTGCATGCTTTATATTTCCTAACTCGATATGAACTGCGTGAGATGTTTTGTGCTCGCTCCCGTCCTGACTGGACCTGTTAAAAATATTACAGAGGATGAGGAGGAGGCCTGCATAGACACCTACTATGGGGCAGCTGTAGATGCAATGTGTGACCCAGATTTCCAGCCTGATCCACTAGCTTAGAGACTGAGGCTCCCTAGTCTAGGTTTCTATTTCTGTCATTTGAGATCTAGATTGTATATATTCTTTCATTTCAGTGTTAGAGTATTGTATTGAGCTGGAAGTTCTGATTTGTTATGTCAGTAGACACTTAGACTCTCTGGTTGTATTTATGTGGTTTTTCCTTCATTCCAGTATTTATCTATCTATCTTCCTATCTTTCATTCTGCTTTAGATGTGATTGAGACTGTATATTGCTATGTCACCTCCATTCGGAGTGTATATACTGTACAGGTACCTTTATATTGTTAGATGATTGACCTAGGATAGCGTTCTACCGCCGACACTGTGGCGTAGGCTGGGCGTTGTTACGTTCTCGTACCCTCACAGTGGGTGCGGGTCGTGACACTATGTTTATACATTTGCCATCACACCATTACATATGTCACTTAGCCCTCTCTATGTGTATGAGTATATATACATGTATAGTTAAGGCCATGAATGAATGTAATGTAATAAATATATTATGCAATATGATATGCAAAATAATAAAGGCATGAATGAATGATTAAATGAATGTATTGGTATGTATGTATGCAACTTATACCATGAATGAATGCCTCAAGGAATGCAAAGTATAAATGTAAAGTATATATGCCATGATAAATACAATGTGAGGCTAAGTTCACATGTGATACTGTGAACATGGGTTCTATTGGACCAGAGTATAATAACCCCCACTGTTGCCATGTTGCCTGATACCTTAACCCTTCCATGTTAACCCCTATACATGTCCACCTATATACATGTACACTAGACATTACATTCGACACACACATGATCCCTTACCTGTGATAGATGCTATACGCACACACATAGTACACACACACATGCCACTGTCACTCTGCCCCTCTCTATATTTATATTATATTATATGTATATATATAATCATGCATGATAATATGTAAACCCATGTGACTGAAAACTATTTAAACTTGACATTGCCTATACATGATAGCCTATATTCATTCCTATGTGTGTGCCTATATACTTTGAGTGTATATGCCTATATATGTATATAGATACCTATAAGTGTGCCTTATATGCATAAGTATATATACATATGAATATATATATATATATATATATATATATATATATATATATATATATATATATATATATATATATATATATATATATATATATATATATATATATGATTTTGTGTGTTTAACAGCTTGTGTTAGCCTTGTGTTTATGTCTACGTGCTAGCCTAGGCTTGGTTAGGTTTAGTGAGACTTGCTGGGTTAGGACTTGACCTAGTTTGACCAGTGTGATTGACTAGAGTTGACCAAAAGTCGACATTAAGTCAATAGTGACCAATTGACATAGTTGACCATTGACCAAATTGATCCTTGATAGTCTAAGTTGACCTAGTTGACTTGATGTTGATCATTATGACCAGAATTGACTGGTCCTAGATAGTTGACCAATTTGACCTAGTTAACTAGAGTATTGCCTTGGTTTGACCCAGAGTTGACCAGAGTTGACTTTGACCTAGATTGACCTAAAAAATTATGTAGATGCATTGTATACTTCATTTATAACCCCCTGTATACATCATGACTTGTGTTGCTCTAAATAGGACTCAGATACCCTATTTCGGACTGTGTTTTCTCACGGACATTCAGATCGCAGGCGAGTATATTCTTTGATCATTTCATAACTTGCTTAGGATAATATTCCTGCTCTAGATTGCCCTATTTGATGCTGTTATGATATTATCACAGATTGGTACTATATGGATCTTTTTATGAGATGTTATCCCCTCGGGAGAATTGGATACTTCATGTTATGTGTTTCCTGTACATCATGTATTCCTCGCTCTCATGTTATTCATATTTCTCATGTGCTTCACGTACGTTCATGTACGCTCGTGTACACTCATGTGCTCTCATGTTCGGTCATGTTTCTCATGTACTTTATGTGTAACCTATACTTCATGTGTACCCCTTCATGGGCCTTTATATGGAATTCATGTGCACTCAGTTCTGAGCCCTCATGTATACGTCATGTACACCCATCTATGGGCTTTCATGTGAAAATTATATGCGTAACGTAACTTGTCTGGATCCTTGTGTATTGATTGGGGTATGGGGGAGTATAAATAGTCATGTGAACAATTCCAAGTAGTATAACCATGTGAGCCTCTTTAGTATATTCATGAGCAAATTCAGCCGTTTACATATCGACTTTGTACTCTACATCACTAGTCTCTGATAGTTCTCTACTTATAGTAGATATTTCCATTACAGCTCTTTCTATTTGCATCATGTACATTCTTTTAATTTTTATGTATCGTACTTTTTTGTATGTCTATATTTCCAAACCTGCTATGATATGTGTAGGAGGTATTGTGCTCGCCCCCGTCCTGACTGGATCTGTTGAAAATATTACAGATGATACCGAGGACTTTTACCCAACCTACTATAAAGCCCATCTAGAAGACACCTGTGAGTTGGACCCACAGGAGGATCCAGCTCTAGCTGAGGACGTCATCCATACTGCTTAGACTAGATTAGCTAGGCTTTATCTTATTTCTTATGTCATTTGTTTTGACTTTAGAGTCGTATTATTTTCTGGATGTTGTGATGTTGTGTTGTTTAGACACTTAGACTTTCTCTTCTGTTTTTACCTCAGTTTGAGGATTTCACATTTATCATATCGTGCTATTTCCATCTCTAGACTTGTGATTGAGTTGTACCTTATGTGATTTGTCCTCCATTCGGAGAGTATATTATATTGTATTTAGTTTATGATAGTGACCTAGGACAGTACCACCGACACTGTGGCGTAGGCTGGACGTACCCACTTCTCGTGCCCCTACACTGGTGCGGGTCGTGACAGAGAAAGTTTATTATTCCCTTCTCTTTGAATTTTTCAGAAAACTCTTTATCTCCTTTCTTTGAGAACCATGTCTCCCAAGGTTGCCAAGAGATCCGCGAAGGGCAAGGGGCTGCACCGAGTGGCTCTACTCCCGCGGCAGCATCCTCGGCAGTCCAGGACCCGATTCTGGGTGAGGGCATGCTTCAAAAATAAAGTCTCGAGCATTAATTTGCGATGCTCGAACTTTTCTCATGCATGGGCGCTTGTGCCTAAGGCAGCATACTTCTGTGGGCATCATTATGCACCCACAGAAGTCATGAGCCAACACTTGTGGTATGCTATGTGCCCACGTGTTTCCATGTTTTGCGCCCTCTAAGTAGTGGCATGTTATGCGCCCACGTACTGTCCGAGTGTTATGCGCCCACATGTCTTGTTTTGGGTGCATATCCCTTTGGGCGCATAGCCCTTTGGGCACATTGAAGTCTTTCAGAACTTAGTTTTTCCTGCGAATTTTCTGAGTCTGACTTTCTTTCTGTCCCTTCTCATGTTTTGTAGGGGTCTGGCTAGCAAATTTCTCCAGGATCGGTATCGGCAATTTTGGGCATGATGAAGATGCAACACTTGACACAAACATCAGAGAGCTCAGGACTCTTCGTGTTTTGGAAGGGTTTTTCTCATATGGTTGGAAGAACCTTTATACATCAAAGAGTCGGACGGTAGTTGGGCATCATCGTGAAAGTTCTATTTTCACGGTTCTTCAAGTAGGCAAAAGCAACACTAGAGATGTTATTTTGAAGGTATGGTCTCTTGGATAATGGACCCAAGACGTCCGCCATATGGAGGAGAGAAGATCACCACTTGTAGATGTTTTAGCATGCTATATTTGCCCTCCTCCGTGTAGCTTCTCGAAGGTTCAACATCCTTGTTTGCTTCTCAGCAGTAAAACATAACCTCCTTCGAGGGCTACAAAACTACTTTTAGACGAAAGCGTGGTGTTGCCCAGCTGACCAAATGATGTGTTGCTGATGAGTAGTAGATTTTCCCTTCTTTTGGACATCAATATAATCTTTTACTTCTTATCCAGATGAAGAGATGAAGAACCTTTTGTTTTGCTCATGAGATGTAGTCCTGTGAATGTAACTGATCTTGAATAAACAGAATACATTTGCTCAACTCTTTGCTTATGATATCTGTGGTGCTTTGTATTAGAGAGCCAATAATACAGCATTCGTGTAAAGGGTATCCTACAGGGGAACCCCCTCCCCCCTCTCCCTTTTTTTGGTTTGGACCAACTGTCCCTTTGTGCATCCAGAAATACGAGCAAAATAGATTGGAATGATACTTTCGTAGACCTATTACCCTTTGACACACCGGTGGTGCGGGTAATAGATTTGAAACAAATCCCAACAGAGGTAACATGGTCGTGATAGATTTTATGATCTCGATACCATGTCTTTTATCCTGGATTGGGTATAGGTGTCGAATCGGAAGACTATCGGTATCAGAGGTAATATGGACGTGACACATGATAATCAGGAGTGATTTTTGGTGGAATGGATTTTCTTGTCAAGTTTGGCTTTTTGTCAGGTATTCATTCCTGAAGTGGAGGAAACTTTCCAAGCCTCTTCTCCGACGACCTCCACCGAAGATGAGGAGATGGCCCAGGAAGTTATCAAAGCTTTCTACTCTGTACTGAAAGTGAAGCTTTCCTGGAGTTCTAAATTGGAATACCGCCTTCGGTCCTGTGAGGGCTGTTGCCGAATGCCAGATAGCGGTCCTCGAGAGCATTGTTGTCTATGAAGAGCGGGCCAACACTCCGAGGCAGGTACTAAATGACCTGGAGGGTCAGGTGGCCAGGTTCCGAGATATCAAACAGCGGAGTCCGACGTCAATATTCCGTGTAGAGGATGACGGCTCTTGCAGAGGAGAAGGCTACCTTTCAGGCAAGGAAGGATGCCCTCGTCCAGGAGATTGGCGAGCTGGCTGACCAGTATGGCTAGTTCAATACTACGAGTGAGGCCCGTACTGCCTCGAAAAATAGGCTGGCTGCGCAGATCACTGAGAAGTACAACCACATTGCGTAGATCAAGGATGAGATTGCCCAGCTGGAAGCTGACTTGTGGGCGACGACATCTGAACAGGAGGATTATTTGTCCCAGACTGCCATGACTGCCACTACTTCTGCCCGTTTAGAAGAACAGCTAGCGAAGTTGGAAGGGGAGCTTCAGAGTCTGATCCTCTTTGAAGATGAAGCCGCTCGTTAAGAAGAGGTACGACACCGAGCTACTGCGAAGTCTGAGGCCGAGATTGCAGCTCTAAGGGACAGCATCAATCGCCTATATATCCCGTAGATTTTTTTGTAACTTCTTTTTTTTGGCCGTCACGGCTCTTGTACCTTTTTTTATGTCTTTTGATAGACGTTTAAATACAAAATAAAGAATCTTTTCAGAAGTGAACGTAGTTTTATGAAATATCGATGCTAGAGGTAACGTGGACGTAGTAAGGATATTTCTTGTGGATATTCCGCTGGAGAATTGTGATGTGGACCTATTATCCGTTTTATATTCGAGTAATTCAAATATAGATAATAAGTTGAACGAAGCTGCTAGTAGAGGTAATATGGACATAATAGTATAGGATGTTCTATATCTGACCAGAGGTAATATGGACATGGAAAGATATATAGCATTAGGGGGAGTGGATAATTCAGAGGTAATGGGAACGTGATTATCCTTGATGAATGCTTTGCTCAAAGGTTATATGGACATGGCAAACATTTAATCATTACACTGGAAAAATAATTATCAGAAAACAATTCAGAGGTAATGGGGACGTGACTTATTATCCAGGGCGTATTCAAGACTCTTGAAATATGGATAATAGTTAGATAGTTTTCTCGAATCATATATACATCGCATTGTACATTTACATGACTGAACATATGTGAACATTATGTAAAAGAGGTTACACATAGTATTTCTTCAGGAACTTGCCGTTGATAGGCATCATGAGCAAGTCACCATCAGGCTTGGTTAGCCGGTATGCACCATTAGAATACACCGATTCTATGACGAAAGGACCCTACCATTTAGGCTGGAATTTTTCTTTTGTTTTATACGTCATGACCATTGGTCTTCTTACTGTTAAGACCAGACTGCCAACTCGGAAGATTCTTTCCTTCACATTTTTGTTGAAAGCTCTGAAAAGACGTGCTTGGTATAGTTCAATACGCTGTTGAGCTAACAAGCATTTTTCATTTAGCGCTTCGAGCTCCTGGAGTCACAGACGGTAGCTTTCCTCAGTAGTCAGCTCGCTGGCTATGGCTACTCGAAGAGAAGGAATCTGGATTTCTAGGAGAAGAACTGCTTCGCTCCCATAAACCAGAGAGAATGGCGTACTGCCTGTTGGAGTCCGGATCGTTGTACGATAGGTCCATAGACATTCACCAAGCTTCTCATTCCAATTGTGCTTGTTTGAAGACACAAACTTCTTGAGAAGTTTTATAATAGTTTTGTTAAAAGCTTCTGCTAGCCCGTTAGCTGCTGGATTATAGGCAGTAGAGGCTATGTTCTGGATTCGATTTCTATCGTAGAACCAATAGAATGCATGGCTTGCAAATTGTGGACCATTATCATGGATGATCCTGCGAGGTAGGCCGAAGCGGTATAGCTTATGCCCATTTAGAGAAGTAATCGGTTATGGCTAGGATGAACCGATCTCCTTTGGAGGATGGCGGGCTGATTGGTCCTATGACATCCATGCCCCAGGCTTCAAATGGCCAAGATGCTGTCGTCGGGTGTAGAAACTCTGAAGGTTGATGAATAAAATTGACATAGAACTGACAAGCTCTACACTTTTTTGCATATTCAATAGCGTTTGCTATCATTGTGGGCCAGTAATAACCCATTCGTTTGAGGCGATCTTGTAATTTGGGGCCTGGTTGATGTACACCACAAACTCCATCGTGAGCCTCTCAGAGTGCATGTTTGGCTTCTGTGTCTGATAAGCATCGTAACAGTAGCCCTTCGTAAGAGCGTCGGTACAGCATCTTGGTAGCTGTATCGTAGTAAATCTGAGGGATCGCCTTTGGATGGATATTGCTTCCTTCGGGTCCTCGGGGAGGATTCCATAGACAGTATAGTCTATGAAGAAAAATCATCAGTCTTTGACATCAATGTTTGTTTTTGCTGCGTAACTGTGATGAATATGCAAGGCATTTTTTACACAGAATAGTTTCTCGACCAGACACTGTGATCGACTGCGGGATATTGGTAGGAACGGTCAAGGAGGCAGTGAGACCGGCTAGAGCATCTGCTTCTATATTCTGTAGTCGAGGCACGTGCTCGATGAAGAATCCAGCAAAAGTAGACGCCAACTCGATTGTTGCTCTGTGGTAGGGGATGAGATCTTCATGACGAACTTCATAATCCTCTCGGACCTGACTAACTATTAGCTTGGAATCACCGTAAGCTTCTAGATAGTCAACTCCCAATTGCTTTTCCAGTTATAGGCCGATTAATAGAGCATTATATTCGGCTACGTTGTTGGTGCATGGTTCCACGAGAGAATATGCACGGTGTATAACCAGATGATCAGGTGACATGAGCTTTCTTGACTTCATTCTCGATGGCCTCCATAGTCGATACAGACTCAAACTTTGTCGTTCTTTTTTACTGGGACGATGTTGGCAACACAGTCTGGTTCTTTACGAATGAATCCACTGGCAATGAGCTTCTTGACTTCATTCTCGATGGCCTCCATGACATCTGGACGGAATCGTCGTTGTTGCTGCTTCACTGGCTTAGCTTTGGACGAAATATTCAGGCGGTGCATGGCGACTTTAGGGTCCAAGCCTGGCATGTCTTCATAGCTCCATGCGAAGACATCGATGTATTCTCTTATAAGCTGTATAAGAGATTGGCGTTCGTTGTCAGATAGACTTTTGCTGATGAAGATTGGTTTGAAAGATGCTTCATCTCCTAGATTGACTTGGATGACTTCGTCTTCGGTAAGTGGTTCACGTTGTTCGAAGCGCAGCTGTAACTCCTCTTTCCGAAATTTTGTGATATTTTTTTTATTTGATTAGTTTACATTTAATTTTTCTATGATCATAGGAATTGTGACTAAGCCCACAGGTGATTTATGGCCATCTTGTGGTCACATGGTCTCTAGATAGGGTTTATAAGCATGCTATAACTATATTATATTTTCCTATAATTTTTAGACATTTTTAGATATTTATTTATTAAAGATATATTTATTTTATTGACTTTCATGAATTACTATAAGGTAATTTGGGACAAGTTATTTTTAGTTAGGTTCTAGGAGTTAGAAATATTTTCTAGAATATTTTAGAATTTTTCTGGATTTTTTAGAATTTTTGGGAATTTTTATATAATTAAAACCTATAGAAATTATATTTTATAGGCTTTGGGAATTTACTGTGAGTTCACATGATGATATTTTGTGTTAAAATATTTTATTTAGATTCTAAACACTTAGAAATATTTTCTAGAATTTTCTAGAATTTTTCTGGATTTTTCTGCAATTTATTTCGATTTATTTGGACTTAAAAATAATTTTTAAATGATTTTCTGAATTAAAATAATTAATTACCCAGAAATTCACCCAGGGAGGCCCACCTGTCGGCGCCCAGGCTGAACCACCTCTCTCTCTCCTATATATATATTATTATATTCGAAATCCTAATTAAATTTCAGCCCGCCTTTTTGATAGAGAGTTCTAGTAGAGATCTCGACTTCCCGAAGCGATTTTCGCCAACTCCGACGTGCTTTTCGCGTGCCATTTTTTTATTGTATTCATCTCAAGGTAAAATTTCTGAATATATAATTTATTTTTGTATATATTATTCCTAAATTTCTGGAAAATTCGTAGAGTGTCGGTTGTCCGAAACTTGACACGTTTCGGTGTTTTCGAGATTTCGGAAGAACCAGAAATCGAAATCATGAACCGTTTGAAGTTTCGAAAAGCTAACACAGAGTTCTACGACATATTTTTTCCAGAAATTAATTCGTTCATCTAGTATTTTATTTATTCTGTTAAACTCAGAATTGATCGGTTGATCACCGTTTTGGTCACGATTAGCCATAACGGCGATATCTTTTGACCAAAGTGTGATTTTACAGCACGGTTGATTCCAGCGCACTCGTGGTGCTGAAATCTACCAAGATGCACTTTCAAAATCTAGAGTTCACAGCGTTTGATTAGATAGTCAATGATACGTCTCGATTTGCGTGCCATAGTTTCCAAAATTGGACACACGACTTTTGATGGCCAAACTTTCATGTTTAGATTATATTCAAATTATTATTAGGTTAAATTAGGTTTTTATGTGAATTATTCTAGAATTAATTATTATTAGATTAGTAACCCAATTAGCCACTACTCCATGAATTTAGAACTAGAATATTAGATTGATTTATAGTTTTCGTGCACGGGTTCATGGTGCGATATGCGTTATAGGTTGACAGCTCCTAGATTGGCATCCCCTCATCCTCGACTTGTGACTACGATTTGTGCAAGGACCACAGGCAAGATACCTTGCCTCCCTCTACAGTTTAATTTCATGTTTATAGTTTTCATGTTATTAGTGTATTATCATAGATACTATATTTGTTATAGATTCTACATGATTCATTAGCTTTCTTATCTACTTGCTTTATCTAGTTTCTACATACCGTGTTCACCAGTTATGGTCATGCTTAACTGGACAGTGTAGTTATACTGGACTTAACTGTGTCTTGACTGAGTCATACATTGTCTCACCAGTACCTTGCTTGAGTCGTGACATAGAACGAATACATGTAATTGAACTGCTAAATCTTTGATATTGTTTCCTTGGCACCATAGAGTCCACTCGGGATGAGGGTGTTTTTTTTGATCTGTTTACATCCGTGAGTCCACACTCGGGACGAGGATGGCGATTATTTGTACTAGAGAGTCCACACTCGGGACGAGGGTGTTTACATCCGTAAGTCCACACTCGGGACGAGGATGTCGATTATTTATACCAGAGAGTACACAATCGGGACGAGGGTGTCTTGCCGTGAACTAACCAGAGAGTTCACACTCGGGACGAGGGTTAGTACTAACCAAAGAGTCCACACTCGGGACGAGGGTTAGTGATTAGTTCAAACCTGTGAGTCCACTCGGGGCGAGGGTTTGGTATTCCATTGATCTCGTGTTCGCTTGTTCATTCAGCAGTTCAGTTACGTGTAGTTGTTCTTGTATCCCAGTTCATAGTTACCTGTCAGTAGCCACTTGTCGTTAGTCACTTGTTATTGTTTGGTCGTGGTCTCTTGCCATGTTAGTGTCGTTCCTTGTTTATATCCTGTTTATATTATCATGCATGATTAAACTGCTAGATATGCATGTTTATATGTATCTTGCTATGTCCTCTGAGGACCTGATGATCTCTTCAGGTAGCTGATTGCATGTAGTTAGTTAGCGTCTCTTGATGGTAGTGATTACACCTACAGGGACACAGGTATTTGCTTGTGATATTTCTTTCTTATCCTCTCGTGCTTTATATTCCATACCATGATATACTCTGCTTATTTTATAGACTCATATCATTCTTGGAGTCTAATCAAACAATATGCTAATGGGCTGCAGACCATGACCCATAATTGTTCATTCATGTTTATATTCTTATTGTGGATTGATATATAGTGATGTCTTGCTACGAATTGGTAGTATACCATAGCCCGCGACAGCGTTTACGTATTCGGGTTGGGCTGGAGTCCGCTCGATACGTAGCTGGCTTGCTCACGTGCTCGCGTCCGAAAAATGGGTACGGGTCATGACAGCAGCTCCCACCTAGTATCCATCTTTTGAGCCCATTGTTCAAGCTCGATTGATTGGTCATCGTCTGCAATTTGGTCAACGGAGACCATTTTTACAAACAGAGTTGTCTTGAGTATGTCGCCAATATTGGAGTCTGAGTCCCAAAAAGAGGAATCGAAGAATGAGAACAACGATCTGCTTCATCATCTGATCTTTCGGGAGTTGTTGGAGGAGTGACATAACCCAAATCAACACCACTTCGTTAATAGTAGTTCTCGGGTTTGCCGGAAGGAGCAAAGTGTCGTATTGGCAACCATCGTCCTCGACCGTAATTTAGCCTTTTGTCACTTTTGATGTCATACCCCATATTCTGGATGATATTCTTGGCCTGCCAACTATACCAAAAAGTTGTATTTTTCCAGAGTCATAGTCAGCTTCTGTGTGTGCTTGGGAGAAAGTAGAGTCTGGAACGAACTTTTTCTCGCCAATTATACGACCGAAGATGGTTAGTTCTTCATTCTTCATTCTTCTTTCTAGCTGGAACGATGAAGTAGAGGATATCTTCAGGGTAGACTTTTTCCCACAGGTGAGGCATTGTGACCGGCATACAGAGGTGTGGTCCTATGCCGTTCTCTAGAGCGTATATCGTATCTATGTAGTGGTTTACAGATTGATATAAATCGGAGTAATTCAAAGATAAACCTTTACTAAGGAAATACGCAAGTTCTTCTTCAGGGATAACATCATCTACTGAAGGTACATTATTATGAGTATTGATATAGTCATTGAGAGGGTCGTCATCTGGAAGAGGAGCCACAGTCTTGGCTGAGTTCACCGCGTAGGGTAATTCTTCAGGATTAGGAGGACGGGCATCAATAGGTTCCTCCCGGGGTGTCTTGCTAAGAGTAATGGTTAGTGGCTTGACCTTGTCAGGGTTCTTCTTTTTCATCCAGATTGTGAGAGGCTTCGGAGTACTTTTTGGAGTAGTACGTCCTTTGACTCGGATAATCGGGGGACCATCATTGGAGGATGGACTTGCTTCAGCTTCATTGTCAGCTTCGTTGTTATCATTCTTGGGAGGGCTGAGATTGGTAAAGTACCGAATCCCTATAGTAAGCTTCGATGCCCTTAAAAGGATCGACATCAGCAAACTCTGTCTTCACGACACCGTCGCTGTTGATAGGGGTGGGCACGGGCCGGGCCGGGCCCAAATTATATAGATCCGAACCAGACCCATTTTTGGATGGGGCGGGGCGGAGCGGGCCTAAAATTCTTTAGAACCGAATTGGACCCGGCCCGTTTGAAACGGGTCCAATCCGGGACAACCCACGGGTCCAAACGGGTCAGGTACATTTGTTTAACATGTACATCAGTACAAAAATCCAACTGAAATGTTATAACTTACATGAAACAAGAATCACTTTATACAATAATCACTTTATTCCATTCTCCAGTATTAGTATATTACATAAGAGCTGCAGTAAAATCCAACTGAAATAAATCAATAATCCAACTGAAATGTAACAAGAATCACTTTATACAAGAATCACTGGATAATCCAACTGAAACGTTATATGAAACATTAAAATAACATATTTTTACATATCATAATATATTAATATATGACAAGATAACTGAAGGATCATATATGCAAAAACCTTGAGTTTCAAAAACTCCTAAAGCAATATACAATTCCCTTTTACACTTTCCATTCCAATATTTGATGAAGTGCTTTGCTTCAGCCTGCAGGTAATGAAGTGCTAAGTGCTTTGCTGCAGCTAATAAGTAGACTAGCTAATGAGCAGACTAGCAGAGGCTAACTTGCACCAGCTTCAGAATTCAGTCATTCATGATTCACCTATTGAGCAGTTAATATCCATCAAAGCTTTGTCATAAACACAACACTCCAGAACTTGAATGTTTTTGTTCTAATGAGCAATGTAAACTTGAATTTTTGCTGAAAACACAATCAGAAATAAAATAATGTAAACTTGAATGTTTTTGTGATGAGTATATACACAGAAATGAAACATTTACCAATTTAGAAGTCGGAATCCAGGAAGTTGTGTATCTTTCTAATGAGCAATGTAAACTTGAATGTTTTTGCTGAAAACACAATCAGAAATGAAACAATGTAAACTTGAATGTTTTTGTGATGAGTATATACACAGGAATGAAACATTTACCAATTTAGAAGTCAGAATCCAGGAAGTTGTGTATCTCCATGAGCTTTTTTAAGTAAATTGAAGTTGAACACAGCTCCCTTGCCATAAGGATTTGGATGACCACAATCAGAGCCGAAATACACAGGTGACCCATGTAAACAACCAATGAGAAAACTGCTAACATCCAGTTAACATCCATAAAGAGGAATGTGCGCGGATGCGCATTGATCTATACTTGTTACTGTCATTGACAAGTTACCTTCATTTGAACCTTATGGATCTGGAAGAACCTGGAAAGAAAAAGAGAGAAAAAAAAAAGAACACTTTTATCAAAAAATAAAACAAATAACTGCACCCACACACACCAAACATGTCATAGAACTAATTCTGACAAGAACCAACTACTAGGAGACAAATGGGGGCTTAGTCCAAGCAATCCCGCCAGGTCTCCCTTGAAGGCTTGAACCCTTTCCATCATTTTGCTGAAAACAAAAGAAACAAGACAAAGGAAGGAAAGAGCATAAATGAAAGAAAAAAAAATTTGATGAACAAAGCCTTCAACACAAAATTTGATGTCACCTAATATTAATAGTATAAATACGTTGCAAAATGAAGCAGTGCTCACAAAAAGCAAGTGGAGCAGTGATATTGATGAATTTACATTCAAGCAATTACATTCAAGCATCTGCTTGTTAACTGACAGGGAACAAATTTTGTCTTCACCACACATAATCTTCTATGCTTAGCAGATGCTTTTTGCCTTCACCACACATAATCTTCTCAATTTCGATAAAAGAACCTACATGGCAAGATGCTTTTTGCCTTCACCACACATAATCTTCACAAAAAGCAAGTGAAGCAGTAAAAAAAAATTGGATGAGAAAAAGTAGCAGAGATGAAGCACTACACTAATAATCTTGTGTTGAAACTTGAAGGCTTTGTATTCCATGAAAAAAAACCACAGAATGAAGAAAAAAATGGTTAAAAGAAGAGTGAAAAAACACACAGAATTATAGTTTTATGCATGTAATATAGGTAATGTATTCCATGACACTACGCTAATAAATAGTTTTATGCAGGTAATGTATTCCATTCCATGACACTAACAAATTGTCTCCTTTAATATCAATGAAAATAAAATAAAAATGTTCATGGAAAAAGATAAACGAAAATTCGATACAAGCACATACCTGGCAACTTTAAGGCATAAATTTAATATAGATGGCAGATTGGCAGCTGGAACTGGAAGGCCAAAAGCAGTCTGTGAGCCATAACAAATGACTGAACCCATGATCTTCTCCCCAGCTGTTAATATAACCACAATCCATACATCTAAGAGCAATAATTAAAAGACATAAGAAATAAAAGCATATCCAAATCCCATGAAACATCCATATCCAAGTTACATTCAAGTATTCAGCAAGACAGATGAAAAATAACTAGTCTAACTCAAAACATAATATTAAAAACATCTTGAGAATCACAAGTTCACAACTCCTTTTCTTATGAGCTTGATTTGTTTCGGTTTTTGTGCATTTGAGCATATACTCTCCTCTTTGCCTCTTTGATACTCTACAACAAAGATAATAAATTTTTTAAAAATAAATAAATTAACAAATAAATGGCTAGTGTCATAGTAAATGGAAGTAATTGAATAGCAAGTCTTACCGCTTTCACAACCTTCAAAGAATTCAAGTTCCGACGCACTTGCTTCATACTCAATGTGGCTAATATCTTCACTTTTCAACCAATTTTGAAGGCATATCAATGCCTCCACCGATTTGGGAGTGAGAGATGATCCAAATGGATCAATAACCCTCCCGCTAGTGCTAAAAGCACTCTCACTAGCAACCGTCGATACTTGAATAGCCAACACATCTTTGGCTACCAAAGCAAGAGTTGGGTATGAACTCTTACCTTTTACCTTCCACCACTTCAAAATGTCAAACCGGTCATTCTTGTTATTTGGCTCCAATCTGTCTATGAGGTAACTATCCACCTCATGTGACAGCACAACATCATGAGTTGCTTCTAATTCCTTCTCCCAATCCATCATCATCTCATCAAATATCACCGGAGTTTCTATCGAGAATTTAATAGGGGCAACTTATCTTCCAAATGAGGAGCTACCTTCACTCATGGAATCACATGAAAACTGTATAGCAAATTGCCAAATTATGCAACAATCTTTCATTATGCAACAATCTTTCATTAGCAAATTGTAATTTGCACACGCCTGTTAGAAAATTCTCTAAAGAATGATGAATAATCATAAGATAATAGGAAGGTTGAATGGTTGATGAATTTACATTCATGCAATTGCTCTAGGACTAGAAATATTGAACTGAGTAAATCTTCTATGGTTAGTGATATTGATGAATTTACATTCAAGCAATTACATTCAAGCATATGCTTGTTAACTGACAGGGAACAAATTTTGTTCCAGAACTTTCACAACAAGTAAACAGCCGCTTTTTTTACTGTAAACTTGTTCCAGGACTGACAGTAAACAGCCGCTTGTTTACTGTAAACTTGTTCCATGACTGACAGTGAACATCTGCTTGTTCACAAGATACTGCATAGTGAGATTTCAGTAAACATACTAATACAGGAGTCCAGGACTAGAAATTGTGAGATTTCAGTAAACAATATATATTAATCAAGCAATAAATAAATAATACTTCCTGTATTGGTGTGCCACGACCCTGAGAACCATCACGAATTGTTGCATATGCATCACACAACTCCTTCATCAGTGTCTTCACACGATTACCTAGTGCTTCAACCTCTTCATCCGTGTATACTATTTTCTTTTTGCACAAGTGCAAATAGTGTCTCAACTTGAATCTTGGGTCTAGAACAAGTGACACTATAAACAGTTGGTTCATTGTCCCAACGGAACCAAAATATTTTTTATACTTTGCTCTCATGCTCACTGCCATATCCGTAAGCAATGTCTCCATACCACCTCCAGCTTGAAAATATTGGTTATACTCGGGCACAAAAAGCTTACGAATCTCAGATTCCACAGCGATGACATCATGGACTGCCGTGTGAGATGTGGGATACTTGGTGGCACTCACCTTTATTGTCACCAAGTAGAACACCTTCAAAAAATTGCAAAACATATATGCACTCTCCCAATCCTTCTCATTCGGTGGCCCGACCCTCACTTTAGTAATACCTTCCAATGTTGCATCATCTTCATGCACTTCATCCTTTTTGGTGAAATAACCCAAGTATGCATGTCACGACCCGTACCCGCTTTTTCGGATACGAGACGTGTCCAAGCCAGTCTACGTCGCAGAGTCGACGGTAGAACGCTGTCAAGCCCGCAAAAAATAAATGCTCAAGAAATAACATTTGCTGCTCATTTATATTTCTACATTTATTACAACATTTACAATTAAAGAAAATACAAGATTTTACAATTAATGAAATTGATACAATTGTTTTCTATTTCTAGGTTGACCTCAACATACCCATGTCTTCCCAGTGCTAAGAGTGATCGCGGCTAAACCTGAAAAATGTTGGTTTCCAATCAGGAATGGAACAAGTACACAAATCGATGGCAATGCGAAAATACAACAGAATTAACAAGATATGAAAATAACATATGAGATATCAAAACTGGAAGATAACTGATGACATAGCACGATAGAGAAGACAACAAGGAAAAACTAATAAAAAGACATCTATCTAGGTGGTTTGAAATATCCTTTTCGACATGTGAACGGCTAGGGGGTAAATCCGGCACTCTGCACGTGTCGTGTGCAGCTGCTATCATTCACGAAAGACACGGAAGATAGTTCTGGGTAGTCCACATGTCTACTAAGATATTTCCCCTTCCGACTACTCCGTGTGACGAACGTGTCAACAAGCAGCAAGATATATGTATAGACATAAAATGAAAAGACTACTATGAATCGAAAGCAATCAAAAAGTGCACTTGCCTGAGGTCCTTAGCTGGAGAAACCAATAATATTATACCACTCAACGAGCCACAATCAATCAACACATGCAGAAGTCTCTAGATACTGAAATAAATAGTACTAACATTCTCAGAATAGTCAAATTAGCTAGGATTGCCTGTCCTTAAGTCCAATTCTGGACACAGGGGCAAAACGGTAATTTTAGGCAAAAACAGTGTCTGCCGTTGGACCCCGCTTTGTACCGAAAAGCATGCCAGAGTCAATGGCCTCGAAAGTCGTCAAACTATATATCTACGGATTGATTTTCCAATACGAACCCAACCGTATGTCCAGAGTTGGATTCCGGCAGACCGTGCACAAAATCGTCCGTTGAGTCGGACCGTGGGGCCCGCAAAATGACGTACGATTCAACTGTATCAGAATTGGACCAAGCTTGGCATACAGGACCAGAAAAATGATACGGTCCTGCTGGCGTAAGTTTTGTCTCGATTTGACGAACGTGCACAAAGTAATTGAAAAACTTGCACAGAGGCCGATACGGTAAATTTCGACGGATACGCATCAAATTCGTCGCACACACGCTACCAATTTGAATTCCATCAAAGCCCACACGACCACGAAGCCGTTACGCACCTTTCGATGCTTACGGATATGGTGCACGACCACGTCGCCTGGAATAGCGGGACGCACGTCGTGTGGATGGATTTCATTGAATTTTTCTATTATTCAAAACAGGTTTTTGTCAAACTTTGAAATGGTTTTAACAGGGATTTAATTAATGAAAAATAAAAGTAAAAGAGAGGTTTCGAACTCGTATGGGTTGTCTAAAACTGTCTTCAAATAGAATCTCAAAATCGTGCATGGATTGGGAGAAAACTGTCCGTGAACTAGAGTCCTTGGACTGGTTTTACAGTCCTGTTTCGACAGTTTTTCGTCGAACTTCGAGTCAATTTCCAGGCCGATCTAGCGCGTCTATATACAAAGTAATTGAAAGGATGTAAAGACGTATATTTAGGCTTCGTACCTGAGGAGGAAGATCGTGAAACGATCAATCGTTTGCTGTGAAATCGCGCTGCGAAGTGGGGTGTTCGACCCTAGGTACTGCTGCTGCTGTCGCGTGTGTCCGCCGTTTGTGCGCGCTCCGGCACGGTCGTGGCCGGCCTACGGCTGCGCGCGGCGGCGCCAGGACGGAGATGAGGTCGCCCAGGGCTGAGATTGGGGTCAGCGTTGGTGTTTAGGGTTTTCTCGCGTTTCTCACGTGTATTTATACATGCTTCGGGAAAATGTTTCAGTCGCGGGGATGGATTTCTGCGGGATGCAGTTAGGCCGGGCTGACTTTAGTGCATCGAGCTGGGGATGTTAGCTAGGGGAGAATTGGGCTGGGCTTTGGGGCTCCGGCTGGTTTCTATTGCTTTATTTGTTTTTCTTTTCTTTTCTTTCTCCATTAATACTTATGTATATAACTTTAACACACATATACACATATATGTATATTTGTTACATTACATTATACTTATATATATATATATATATATATATATATATATATATATATATATATATATATATAATTATTATATACTATATATATATAATATATATATATATATATATATATATATATATATATATATATATTATATATATATAAATATATATATATAAAGTGTATAAGTGTATATGTATATACAAATACATATATGTGTATATATATATATATATATATATATATATATATAATATATATATATATATATATATATATATATATATATATATATATATATATACACACATATATGTATACAAATATACATATATATAATACATATATATATCTATATATTATATATATATTATATTATACTATATATATATATATATATATATATATATATATATATATTTATATACGTATACGTACACACATATATATGTATATATATGTATATTTGTATATCATATATATATATATATAATATATATATATATATATATATATATATATATATATATATATATATATAATATATATATATATATATATATATAATATATATATATATTCACATACACACACACGCACATATATATTATATTTATATACGTACAAATATACATGTATATCGTATATATAAATATACACATATACATTATATATATTTTTATATATACATACACACTATTACCGAGCTATATTTATATACCTCTATTCATACACATATAACTATAATATATTTATCTATACATACATGTATATATATATCTATATATACTCATCCATTTATATTTTATACCCCATATATTTATATATCCATAAATACTCAATTTACCAATGACAATGATAATTCCAATAATAACTAAAATACTCCAATATTTGTTTTGGGTGGACCTATCCTACACCATCTTTACTGGCTCCAAAATCATACAAATTTAGTAAAACACTATTTAACATATAATACCTATAATCTACCCATAACAAATATTCAGAAAATAATTGCCAATTCCTAAAAATATATACCAAAACATTTATATTTACCAAGCATGTCTACAAGGCTAGATTTGGTTTCACTACACGCCTACCTGGGCTTGGATTTGACTTGGGCCCAATCCGGACAGGTTCGGTACAACCGGGTTCCCTAAAACTCAATAATATAATTAAATAATACATAAAAACTTCGGTAAGGGTTAAGTCGCAACTTGACCTGGTTTTCCTAGTTAGAACAATCATATGACTAGGCCTTCCCCTACCATGGCTAAACACTAGTCAAAGCATGCTACTGCGCTATCCGTGCCATGATTCCTAGTCGTCTTGTACTCCAATTCTTAACCATGGCTAAAACCATCTACCGTAATAATTAACTAAATAATTATTTATAAAAATCTAAAAATCACCATTTCAATAAAAAAAATAATCATAAATATTTTAAAATTTCGGGAAGGGAGGCTACAAATCTACTCACCTTAAAAATAATTTCGTCCTCGAAATTCTAATTTATAACTATTTCTTAAAATTTTAAAGTCTAACTATCACCTTAATCTCCTCAAATTAATTTCTCAAAATTATTCTTTGACCTTCTCTAGCCATTTTATAACTCTGAATACTTGGGGACTTATACCCACCTTTGGTCACACTACTCCATCAAACTAAAATCTTAAAATCTTCTAACTGGTTGCTAACAATCCTACCAACAATTCTAGACATAAGGTATCTAAACTCCTCTCGTATCTATCAGCAACACAAAATTTAACAAGCAATAATTTATACACGTAGCTAAAAATTATTAATAATTCTAATAAGCAAGGCCACTCTTCGCTCTAAAATAGGAAGGACATGCAGATAAGAAAATTTCGAGAGCAGTCATGAAGCTTCAAGAGCGGTAGAGTGTATCCAATGATACAACTAGAAAGAGTTCATGAACCATTGACCTATTTGCTATATTGGGCTATTCTAATCCAGTCACTTGCTTAATCGAAGAACATTTCGTTTCTTAGAGGGGCTTGTAATCCGTGCAATACAGAAACTCGTTCTCAAATTTCTAATCTAAACAAGATTCCAAAATAGAACAAAATTTGAGAAATCAAGATGGTGATCTTTTCTGTGGTTATTCAAATACACGAGTAAGGAATATAAATGCAATACAAGCATATCTCGACTTCTAGGTAGATGGAATAAAGGTTACGTATGGATTCACATTCTAAGGGGTGGAGACTACATAATAGGTATGGGGACCCATTTCAAACACTTCGGTTTTATAGACCAACTATGGGGGTTGGTCTGGATGGGTTTTATTGGGCCTTAATGGGTTTCCTATTTGGATATCACTCATTGGTTGGATGAACCTTGGATCTCAATTTATGTGGGCTGAACAAGATCCCAAGATAAACTATTTCTACTAGGTTAGGTTACCGTAGAATAGGTTTCAACCCAAGTGGTTGAGCTAGTTGCTAGTCAGGTTGGTCAGCTAGGTTCCTAAAGCCCAAAAATGCGCCTTCAGTGACTTTTGTGTTTAAGTAGCACATGAGGCCTCAATTGGGTATCACAATAGTGGCATGTGCAGTGGGCTTCGAGTAGGTCACAACCATATATTGGGTCGAAGGAATTAAGTCAAAGTTGAGGCTCTATTGGGAGTCGGAAAGTGTATCGGCATTATGGTAAGGGTTATAGCTAGTCCTTTTGTCCTGAAAGTCGTACTACAAAAATAGAGTACAAGGGGACGAGTTTGAGTGGGACATGGTATACCTAGATAAGGTGGACTCGTCTAGATCTTGCATGTGAAATCTGTTGGAGGGTAACAGCTGGTCTCGTGCTCCGAATATTAATGACACGACCGGGGCACAAAATAATCTAAATGGAAAGTGGGAGTCCATGGGGCACTAATTATCATCCTAATGGGAATTATTTCGATCAATCAGTAATCTTCATATATCCCAAAAATTTAGGGTTTACAGTCTACCCACCTTAGATGTTGGGACAGAGTTTTAGGAATAATGAGGTTAGAAGAATTTCAAAAGTTTGGATATTGTACCTCGACTCTTGTTAATAAAGAATAAGGCACGTATATGGGATACGGTATATATAAGTCAAGTCAAGGATCGTTCCTCATTAAATGGGAAACGAGTGCGTGTGTAATGACACATGGTCGATAAAATAGAATGAACTACTTGTCCATAGTAGACAAGAGTTGTCGAAGGGAGGACGAGTAACTCAAGGCAAGGTTCTAGTCACATGGCTGGCCGATGGTAGCTACCTTGTGTATACAACTATCGTAGCCATGGAGATACACGGTATCTATCGATTAATTACGAGATCTCGTCTTTCCAATCAGTGAAAGACAAAAACAATTAAGAGTTCAAGAGAGATGCCACTGACTACAATTACGTGAATCAAAGGCGAATGTATAATTCAAAAGAAATTGCCAAAGCAGTCGCGGATGAGATCCTAGAGACATCTACGTCTCAATCCACGTAGGGTAATTAGATGAAGGGCGAACCAAATGCATCATGGTTGATCAGACCGTAATACAATGATTCTGATTAGTCAATATGTTAGCGGGCGTCCCCAATAAACATATGTCTCGAATCAAGCTCGACAAAGAAAAACTTGCAAAACTAGGCTATAATAGCAGCGTTGGTCAAGATAGTCAAAAACAAGTATGCAAGATTTTTGAAAGGAGGCACAAGTAGTTCGAGTTTTGTGAGAATCAAAATCTAACTCGAGATTCGTACACGATTAACAGAATCATAAATCATAAATCAATTCCTTACAGCAAAATAGAATTTAAAATAGACAATTCTAACTTATGATATAAGATTTATATCTAAATAAGAAAATTAAACAGTTTATCAAAATTAATGCCTTAATTCTAGGCAAGCCTATCATACCAAGCGAATAGCATATCCACATTGAATCACATTGTCATATCAAAAGTAATAGTGTATCTATAGAGACCTGGCAACCATCTAAATTTAATAATTCTATCTAAATTGCATGGCCTATCCGAAAACCCTAACTACCCAATTAGTCAAATTAATAAGGGACCCTTATCCTAGTTATTCTCCTAAATTATTTTAATCCTAATTGTGAATGAGCATTTCCTGGGCGCAGGCTCGTAATAGTACGACTAATGCACCATCACGAGTTCGCAATAATTTGCGAAGACTGACCTGCATGGGCCACCACAAAAACTTGTCACGACCCGTACCCACTTTTTTGGATACGAGATGTGTCCAAGCCAGCCTACGCTGTAGAGTCGGCGGTAGAACGCTGTCAAGCCCACAAGAAATAAATGCTCAAGAAATAATATTTGTTACTCATTCACATTTCTACATTTTTACAACATTTACAATTAAAAAAATACAAGATTTTACAATTAATGAAATTGATACAATTGCTTTCTATTTCTATGTTGACCTCAGCATACCCATGTCTTTCCAGTGCTAAGAGTGATCGCGGCTAAACCTAAAAATATTGGTTTCTAGTCAGGAATGGAATAAGTACACAAACCGACGGCAATGCGAAAACACAATAGAATTAACAAGACATGAAAATAACATGAGATATCAAAACTGGAAGATAACTGATGACATAGCACTATAGAGAAGAAAACAAGAAAAACTAATAAAAGACATCTATCTAGGTGGTTTGAAATATCCTTTTCGACATGTGAACGGCTAGGGAGTAAATCTGGCACCCTTCACGTGTCGTGTGCAGCTGCTATCATTCACGAAAGACACGGAGGATAGTTCTGGGTAGTCCACATGTCTACTAAGATATTTCCCCTCCCGACTACTCCGTGTGACGAACGTGTCAACAAGCAGCAAGATATATGTATAGACATAAAATGAAAAGACTACTATGAATCAAAAGCAATCAGAAAGTGCACTTGACTGAGGTCCTTAGCTGGAGAAACCAATAATATTATACCACTCAACGAGCCACAATCAGTCAACACATGCAGAAGTCTCCAATGCTAAATAAATAGTACTAACGTTCTCAGAATAGTCAAATTAGCTAGGATTGCATGTCCTTAAGTCCAATTCTGGACACAGGGGCAAAACGGTAATTTTAGGCAAAAATGGTGTCTGCCGTTGGACCCGCTTTGCACCGAAAAATATGCCAGAGTCAATGGTCTCTAAAGTCATCAAACTATATTTCTACGGATTCGATTTTTTGATACGAACCCAACCGTATGTCCAGAGTTGAATTTCGGCGGGCCGTGCACAAAATCGCCCGTTGAGTCGGACTGTAGGGCCCGCAAAATGACGTACGATTTAACTGTCTCAGAATTGGACCAAACTTGGCATACAGGACCATAAAAACGATACGTCCTGCTGGCACAAGTTTTGTCTCGATCTGACGAACGTGTACAAAGTAATTTGAAAACTTGTACAGAGGCCAATACGGTGAATTTCGACGGATACGCATCAAATTCGTCGCGCACACGCGACCAATTTGAATTCCGTCAAAACCCACATGACCACGAAGCCGTTATGCACCTTTGGATGCTTATGGTGCGCCATGTCGCACGGAATAGCGGGACGCACGTCGTGGATTGATTTCATTGAATTTTTATATTATTCAAAACAGGTTTTTGTCAAACTTTGAAACGGTTTTAACAGGGATTTAATTGATGAAAAATAAAAGTAAAAGGAGGTTTCGAACTTGTTTAGGTTGTCTAAAACTGTCTTCAAATAGAATCTCAAAATCATGCATGGATTGGGAGAAAACTGTCCGTGAACTAGAGTCCTTGGACTGGTTTTACTGTCCTGTTTCGACAGTTTTTCGTCGAACTTCGAGTCGATTTCCTGGCCGATCTAGCGCGTCTATATACAAGTAATTGAAAGGATGTAAAGACGTATATGTAGGCTTCATACCTGAGGAGGAAGATCATGAAACGATCAATCTTTTGCTGTGAAATCGCGCTGCGAAGTGGGGTGTTCGACCCTAGCTATTGCTGCTGCTGTCGCGTGTGTGTCCGCCGTTTGCGCGTGCTCCGACACGCCGTGGTCGCCTGCGGCTGCGCGCGGCGGCGCCAGGACGGGGATGAGGTCGCCCAGGGCTGAGGTTTGGGTCGGCATTGGTGTTTAGGATTTTCTCGCGTTCCTCACGTGTATTTATACATGCTTGGGAAAATGTTTCAGTCGCGGGATGGATTTCTGCTCGGGATGTAGTTAGGCCGGGCTGACTTTAGTGCATCGGCTGGGGATGTTAGCTAGGGAGAATTGGGCTAGGCTTTGGGGCTCCGGCTAGTTTTCTATTGCTTTATTTGTTTTTCTTTTTCTCTCCATTAATACTTATGTATATAACTTTATACACACACATAATACACATATATGTATATTTGTATACATATACACTTATACACTTATATATATATATATATATATATATTATTATATATATATATATATATATATATAATATAGTATATATATATTTTATATATATATATATATATATATATATATATATATAAATATTTATTTATTTATTTATATATATATGTATACGTACACACTATATTATATATATTTATATAATATTCACACACACACACACACATATATATATTATATATTTATATACGTACAAATATACATGTATATCGTATATATAATATACACATACACATACATTATATATATTTATATTTATATATATATATACATACACACATATTACCGAGCTATAATTATACCTCTATCATACACATATATCTATAATATATTTTATCTATACATGTATATATATCTATATATACACTCATCCATTTATATATTTTATACCCCATATATTATATATCCATAAATACTCAATTAACCAATGACAATGATAATTCCAATAATAACTAAAATACTCTAATATTAGTTTTGGGTGGACCTATCCTACACCATCTTTACTGGCTCCAAAAGATCATACAATTCGATAAAACACTATTTAACAATAATAATAATACCTATAATCTACCCATAACAAATATTCAGAAAATAATTGCCAATTTCTAAAAATATATACCAAAACATTTGCATTTACCAAGCATGTCTACAAGGCCGGATTTGGTTTCAGTACACGTCTACCTGGGCTTGGATTTGACTTGGGCCCAATCCGGACAGTTCGGTACAACCGGGTTCCCTAAAACTCAATAATATAATTAAATAATAAATAAAAACTTCGGTAAGGGTTAAGTCGCAACTTGGCCTGGTTTTCCTAGTTAGAACAATCATATGACTCGGCCTTCCCCTACCAAACACTAGTCAAAGCATGCTACTGCGCTATCCGTGCCATGATTCCTAGTCGTCTTGTACTCTAATTCTTAACCATGGCTAAAGCCATCTACCGTAATAATTAACTAAATAATTATTTATAAAAATCTAAAAATCACCATTTCAATAAAAAAAATAATCATAAATATTTAAAAATTCTGGGAAGGGAGGCTACAATGCATTGTCTTCATCTTCACACATTCGATCGAATGCCTTTTTATACTTCAAAACTGACTCCAACATCAAGCATGTGCTATTCCACCTTGTAGCCACATCCATAACAACAAGACCCTTTTTATCCAATTTCTCGACCTCAATACATCTTTTGAAATATGCTAATCTCGACGGACTTGATTTCTCAAACTTCACCGCTTTTCTGATTGCTGCCACACTTCGATCTAACCTCTTCAAACCATCTTTCACTATCAAGTTTATGATGTGAGCTAAACACCTCACATGCACATACTTCCCTTCCATGATAAGGGGTTAGTTACGCCATTTCTTTAGCTTTGCAACAAGCCATTCTAATGCCACCTTATTAGCCGAAGCATTGTCAATCGAGATACACATAATCTTCTCAATTTTCCACTCAACTAAACATTGCTCATTCAACTTATCAATTTCTTTTCCTTGGTGACTTGGAATTGGACAAAAATTGAGAATCCGCTTGTGCATCTTCCACTCATCATCTACAAAATGAGCCGTCAACCCCATGTAGTTAATATTTTGCACACTTGACCATGTATCCGTGGTCAAACTCACCCTATACTTGCTTATATCTTTTTTCAAAGCATCTTTCATGTCATCGTACATCTTCCACAATTCCCTAACAATAGTTCTTCGAGAGGGAAACACACAATCTAGGTTGCACTACATTCATCATCCGCTTAAACCCCTCATTTTCTATAACACTAAACGGTTGTTCATCAATAACTATGAATTTCGCAATAGCTTTCACACTTGCTTCTTGGGTCCATCCTTTACAAGTAAGCAAGCTCCTAACATCCCCATCTCCTCCAACACTAATACCAAGCACCTTTTGTTGCTGAAGTTGCTTGTTTTCTTTTTTTGGAGGAGGAAGGAGCAGGACACTGCTCAGCAACATGTGGTCCAGGACTGGAAGGCATATTGTGATCACCCTTGTCGGGTGAAGGTGAAGTGCCAGTAGAAGAAGATGCTCTTGATGCTCCTACATTAGTTTTGTCCATAATCCTAAATGGCAGAGCACAAGTCAGAAATGAATATAATATACATACATCATGCATCAAAGACCATGTCACCATATAAATGAATAGAAATAAAAAAAAATATGCTAAAAATGAATAACCTTGTCTTCACCAATGAATAGGAATGACAGCTCTTTTCTGAAAAGATGATAAAACACCCACTCTTCAATTCCTTTTTTCTGAAAAAGATTTAAAAATTAGTACATATTATCAACAATGTTTGATCTTTCAAAACATCCAAAGTGCACAAGCATGAAGTATGATTTGCTACAAATTTTAATGTTGGAAAACCAAATCAATGAAGTAACTGACTTGTGAAATGCTACATCATATAATCCATCCTATAAATTTAAAATTTATATCATAATAATAGAATCATTCCTACAGCAAGAATACAAATTACAAAATGTGTCACATAATACATCAAAACCCAAATTACAAAGGATTGACATAAGTCACATAATAAAAATGATCTAATTAAACATCTAAAGAAAATGATCTACATTTGGATGAATGATTTGTTAATTTTCCTCATCTATTTTCATTTTTTTATTTGTAATTTGGTACTAGATGTCTAGATCTACATAGGGGTGTTAATCTCCATCTTTTGGTTGCAATTTAACCCATTTTTTGGAACAAATTTGTATAATTTTTCAAATACAAATTACAAAATGCCCAGACTTCCAACATCTCCCCAGCAGAAAGAACATGCAAATTACAAAATCCAACAAATTGCCTTCCAGTCCACGAGATCTGACCCATCTAGAGTCCTAGACCAAAAACTTCATAAATCTAACAAATTGTAAGTTACAAAGAAAGCTTGGACCAAAAACTTAGATCATAGAGTCCTGAAGTCCACGAATTTTTGAAGAAATCTAACAATTTGTAAGTTAAAAAAGAAAGCTTAGACCAAAAACTTAGATGTCCTGAAGTCCACAAATTTTTGAAGAAATCTAACAAATTTGTAAGTTACAAAGAAAGCGTAGACCAAAAACTTAGATCATACCTAATGGCTCACAGATTGGGGGAAAAGATCTGGAGTCCTGAAGTCCACTTAATGGCTCACAAGTTTTTGAAGAAATCTGTTACATCCTACTGGTACAAAGAAAGATTAGACCAAAAACTTAGATCTAAAAAAGAAAGCTTAGATCATACCTTCGGGAAAGGAGGAGAGACAAGGGAAAGGCAGGTCCTGAAGTCCACGAGAATGAGAGAACTCGAGTCGAGTGGAGTCGGCGACTCGGCGTGTCGCGGCCTCGCGGGCAGCCGGCAGCCGCTGCAAAGTTTGGGTGGGAATAGGATCTTGTTTTTTTAGGTCGGCCGCTCTTCCTTCTTAGGTTTTTATTTTAGGGAACTGAGAAGAAGTGAGAAGTAAGTGAACTGAGTAGTTCTGGACCTCTGGTGACTCGTGAGTACTGCTGCTAGGTTTTATTTTTAAGTCAAGAAATTTAAGGTAATTTACCATTTTACCCCTTCAAACGGGCCGGGACGGGGCCCCGTTTGCTTGCAAATGATGACCCGCCCCGAACTGTTAATATAACACGATCCGGCCCGCCCCGCCCCGTTTATATTTAAAAATTTTAGAACCGGCCCGTTTGGCAATTATACGGTTCGGGTCGGGTCAGAACCGCGGGTCCTCGAACCGTATGCCCACCCCTAGCTGTTGACGTACTTGAAGCACTGGTAAAGTGTGTAAGGAACAATCATATTCTTGTGTATCCATGGACGTCCCAATAAGATGTTGTAGGATACGTTGGCATCGATCACATAGCAGAAAACCTCTGTTCGGAGACCACTGATCTAGCATTTGAGACGAATCATGCCCAGCGGATGGCTTCGACCAGCATTAAAAGCCATGATAGTTGTGTTGGTTGCAGATAGCTTGTGCAGAGAGATTCCAAAATTTTGAAGCAAACTTCTAGGAATGATGCTGAGAGAGGATCCTGGATCGATGTGCATGCGGTCCACCTTGATCGCCCCGATATACCCTGTATAGTACAGGGGTCTATCATAACGATTATTTTTTAGTAGCATGTCCTCCTGTGAAAAGGTGATGTTGGGCACCACTTCCATAGTATTGTGGCAGTGGGGACAGGAGATAGGATCTTCAGCAGGGGCTTTGACTTCAGCGAGGTAAGAGTCAGCATGTAGTAATGCCTCACTTAAAACCTTCCGTGTTTCTTTGGAGAGTCACAATAGATCGAACAGAGACAACCTGGCAGGTGTATTGGCTAGCTGAGATAGTATGTCAAAGTTGAAGGGCCGATCCATGCCTTCGGGAGCTGGCGCCTTCAAAGATTTGTCAAACTGTGTCTCCTTCTACTTGGCTTTGTCCGTAGTTGGAGGCATAGACGGGACGACTTCTGAGCTTATGGGGGGTAGCAGGAGCTTGAGGAGGTACGGCTTCTTCTTGTACAGGATCGTACGTCCGAAGATAAGTCTTCCCCGATCGCGTCTCGCCAGATAGAACCTCGTAGATGGGAGAGAATACCATATGGCATGACTTGTACTTCTTGCCCCTTTTTGCTTTGGGAGGTACTACCCCCCTGCGTCACTTCTTGCACAAGGTCCGGATGGACCTACATGATCTCACCACATTCAGTCGTGAGTGGCACCAAGGTTGAGTTGCGAGCTGGTGGTAGGTTGACGACTTCTATTATTGCTTGGGAATCGAAACCACGCCGTCTGGGACCTCTGTGAGAAAAAAATTACCAAACTGAAGAGAGATCATGTTAGAAGATACGACCTTGTCTTCAGCTTCGAGGTTGATCACTTAGCTGTCGATGAGCTGTTGTATCTTCTTTTTCAGGACGATGTAGTCCTTGGTGGAGTGATGCACATACAGATGATAGAGACAGTATTTGGGATCATTGAGTTGGCTCGCCTCTGTAAGACGTCGTGGTGGAGGCAATGTCAGCTTATTACCCTTTATCAATGTGTGAAAGATACTAATGACATCGTCTTTGTCAAAAGAGAATGTCTTCTTAGGCTTATCGGAGGCGCCTTGAGAATTGGAAGCTCCCTTGGATGTGTCGACCTTCAGGACTTCTTTTCTTTTACCCCCACGAACAGGAATAGTTTGAGGATGCTTGCCCTTGTCTTCGAATTTGCTTGTTTTCAACCCCAGTAGTTCTAGGTTAGAAACGTCGTTCTCAGCAGCATCAGCGGCCCCAATGAAAGTGGGCCATGTATCATACTTATATATATCCAGACAAAACTCCACTGTAGGAAGAAAGTTATGTCGGCAGGTATCCATAAGTTCTGAGTCTGGTATGCCGAAGGGCATCTTCAGTACTAGCCGTCTGAAGCATTCGATGAAGGCAATGACAGACTCAGTCCTCCTTTGCTTGGTTCGATGATGGTGGACATACTAACATGCATGCCACTCTCGTAAAACCTGTTGAGGAACAACCTCTCCAAGTCTTGAATGAATTGATACATCCATCAGGCAGACTACAGAACCATTCGAAAGCTAACCCCTGTAAGGTGCTAATAAATAGCTTCGACAAGAACGGATCATCTCTGGGCCAAGTGCAGGGTCTGCGTGTTGAATTATGTCATATACTGACGAGGAAAAGTCAATCCGTCAAATGAATTCAGCGTCAACGGCTTGTAGTTAGGAGGGCAGGTAGCGTTCTCCCACTCAGGGGAATATGGTTGAGATATCCTCATCTTCTGAAGCTCATCTTTGTGTGAGATGGTGTTGAGACGAGCGACCAGGGAATCAATTGTATCATGTTGATTGAGCAGGTTTTGGGGAAACGACTGCTGAACGGTTGTTAGGCATTATTGGCGAAGGACCACCCCCAGCATTTGCAAGATTTGAAGGAGGCACAACGGAGTGATACTCCTTTTACAGTAAAGAAGGGTTGTTGCTGTGAGCCGGACTAGCATGGGCCGAGACATTTGTTGAGCTGGAGGAACAGCCCCCAGCAGCTTGAAACACCATGATACTGGTAAGCATATCAGTGATCTTAGCGAATGATGTTTCAAGACCCTCTAGCCGTTTGCTAGTCTGATCACTGGCTTCTTCAGGTCTTTCTTCGTCCGCCATGTATGTAGATAAGATGTGAGGATGAACAGAGAAAACAGTACAACTGGTGCTGATACTGTCTGTCTCCGAGTGGACAAGTCCTTCATCTTCCGATAGAGGAGGTAGATAGTGCCATCAGATTCGGAAGGATCATCGTCCTCTGGCAGGCTACCCCCAGTGTGGAGGTCATCCGCTTCAGACTCTGAGGGAATACTACCCCTAGCTTAGGATTCTTCGTCGTCCATACGGAGTCCCGTCTTTGATCGAGTACCCATATAAACTCCTTCGGATGTGACAGCCTGCTGGCTATCTGTTGGTAGACTTCTTCTTCTTATTCTCGCAGAGCTGAGAGAGAAAGTTGGGTTGGTGGTCCACCGTATTTGATTGGGGCTTCCGTAAGGGGGACCCCATGAAGCCATGTTAGATAAAATATACAGTGGCTTTTCGTCGTCAGAGAAGTGCAACCGTCGAAACACGGACTTTCTCTGAGGCACTCTTGTTGTTTTGGAGCAACAACAGTTGATAACAATACTGATGCACGATGTGCACTATGAATTGTTATATCCTCCCTCGCTTTACGCTTATGATTTATTATGTCGCACAAGTCAGCAGAAGGGAATTTTACCTTACAACCCATGTTGCATGCATCGTCGAGCTTTACATGCGGGTTCGTAAGGAGAGTAGGCCCATCCAGACTTAGTTCACGTGCAGGGGCAACCCCCACACCTAAGTTCTGTGATGTCCTTAAGACAGTCCCGTGTTATACGCATTGGGGCCTATCTTTTTGTTGTGGGCGCATAGGCCTTGGAGACTGGCCTTAGGCGCATGCTCCTTAACAGCACGTCTGAGCCTCCTTGATGTAGGCGCATAGTATGGATCCAGAGAGCCTGGGTGCATAGCCTTGGGCGCATGGCTTTAGATGCCCAGCCTGCTGAAGACAGAAGTGTTCTGGTTGGGGCTATGTGCCCAAACACACCCTTAGGCACATGGCTTTGGGCGCATGCTCGGTGGGGCAGCGCTATTTTCTTTCAGTTTTACCTCCTTCGTTTGTGAGCCTCGTCGGTTTGGCCAGAGTGTCGCACACCCCATTCTTGGCATCGTAGTATTTTCCTTTGCCAAGTCTCGGGTGTTGAACACCCTGTTGTTGGTTGTGCAGGAAGAAGTCACTGGGCTAGTAGAGCCCGGAACGGTATGAGCCTTCTCCATTTGGGGAGCTTCTGTGGCAGAGTCATGCGCCCATATGACAGAGTCCTCCAGTTGTATAACTGCTATGACACTAGCAGGATATGAACAGCGAGCCTTCGGTAGCCAAGTCTTGCGAGACTTGTTTGGCTTTGCTGATTTTGAGGGAGTAGAGCCATCCCTCGAGAGCATCTTTTTGAACCGCCTGCTGATCGAACTTTACGATCAGCATCTTCTGAGTGCTTCCCACTTTGTCGGTATCGGATTGCGTCACCACCTTCTCGTTAGAGGAAAAGGTAGTCCTCAGCAGAGTTGCTATTTTTGTGGACACACACAAAAAGAAGAAGAAAATGATGTTTTTCTTTATTGGCGCAAGGCACCACAAATCGAGTACGCCTGGGATCCTGTGCTGAGGATCCCCGAGTACAAAAAAAAATTTTGGAGAATGGGACGATGGAGATCGAGCGGCAGTTGCTCCTTTACTCTGTTGACACTCTGATTACAAAAGTGGGAGAAAACCTAAGAAATTGCTAACTCTCGGCTCACTGGTGTAAGCCTCTTGAATTTCAGGGCTATTTTAAAATTTTCTAAATGAATTATTTTCGATAAGTATTTTATTATTTAATTATTTGTGATTATTAATGTTTCTTCTTCCGTGACTTTGACTTCTGGAGCGTCAGGGATGCCAATCTCTGTAAACTCTCTTCATGAGTTTTGTAGTAGACAAGATTATCTTCGTTTTGATATATCATGTTCCACCTGAACTCGTTCCCTTTCGCTCTTTTTGTATTGCAACTTCGGGTCAACTTAGACCAATTAATCGTTGAATAATTATTCCCACTTTTATCTTTGATCTTCGTTTGTACGTCACCGTGACTTTTAATTTAGGAGCACCAGACCAGTCATTTTCTCATAACCAACTTCTCATGAATGATCTACTCGAGGTGCTCTTCACCCATGACCTTCGTGTCCCACTCAACACTCTATTTTGTGCTTTATTTTTTTCGTACAATTTTTGGGTCAATTTAGGCCAAATAATTATCTACCGTAAAACCTGATTTAACTTCCAATTTAAATTCGGGACCCGACATTGATCCAACCTAGTCGACCCAAAGTATGTACCTAGCCCACATGAAGCCTACTACCCACATGACGCTTGTGTCCCATTTATTGGAGTCCCCGCATATTATTTCTTTACCCGTGATCATAAATACGTATTTAATTTCATTATTTCACCTTCCGATTTGACCCGACCTGGCTCGACCAAATCCGAACCCAAGCTCCACATTATTCTCTCATGACTGCCCAAATACCCCACATAATTTTCCTATTTTTCTATTTTGAAAAATCTCTTTCTCTCTCTACTTTATTAAATATCTCAAATATCTCCTATATAATATATATATATTATATATATATCTATATATATATATATATATTATATATATATATCACTCTCCCTCCTTACACACCACCTCACCCCCTTCCCTCTCTCTACCAGCTCACATCACCCCCTATTCTTGGCCGACCTCTCTCTATTCTCACTCTCTCAAGTATCTCTCTCTATTCTCACTCTCTCTCTCTCTCTCTCTCTCTTTCTATTTTACACTAACACACACACACAAATCTCTTACTCTCTCTCCCTCTCACTCAGCTACACCAACACCACCACCACTGTGAACTCCACCCCCTCACCATCATCCTCCCTCTCCTCCTCCTACTCTCCACTATACCACCACCATCAACTATACCATCACCATCATACTCACCACCAACATCACCCGAACCGCCACCACCGCATAGCCACCCCCCCGCCATGCCCGACGCTGTGCCGCCGCCGCCTGAGCGCCATGGTCGCCTAGCCGGTCCCCTTGTGCGTGCGCTGCGCAGCAGTGCAACAACGGAGCAGCAACAGCTAGCTGCGGCAGCAGCTGCCACGGCAGCAGCCGCACGCCGTCGTGCGCACAGCCGCACGCCGTCGCGCACACAGCCGCCGCCGACGAGCCCCCTGGCCGTGCATGCACCCACGCGACCTCCCCCATGCCACCGCCATCTTCTCCGATGCGCCGAATAGCCTATTCGTGCGTTTTGAACGAGATTCCGTCGGTGTGCGCGAGATTGAAACTCAAATTCGTGTTCCATCGTAACAACTTCGCGCACGTTTTCTGGAAGATCCGACCGTTGGATCGACAAACTCCATGCTCCGTCTCAATCTCGGTATAGCACTTCATTTTTCTTAATTTTTGTCCTTTAATTTTGTTGTTTGATACCTCAAAACTGGCCACCAAGTTGACCGTTTAAATTGAACTATTTTTTGACAGTTTTGTGGAGCCGATTTCGTCAGCTTGTAACTCCGCCCGTCGCAGCTCCGGTTGGCGCGCTACCAGTTCCTGTGCACAGATGGTATAACCCCTCTTTCTGTCTCTTTTAAGTTTCGTTTCATTATAAGCACGTTCATTGGTCGAATTCGACGCCAAAGTTGGCCGTCTGAATTCTTTAATTTATACTTGTTAATTTCTATTTTTGAACCCGGGACTCCGAATTCAATTTCTGACACCACCAGCGGACTCGTGGCACCGTTCTGGCATATTTTCGTATAAAGTTTGCTTGATTTGGAGAACGTGGGTCCTGGCACGTATTTCGATGCAAAGCGGGTCCCATTTTTTTGCGTCAACGTGTCATTTTGAGATCGGCTCATCGGAATCCAATTCCGGATATACCGTTGAGTTCGTATCGTCATTCTGGACTCGTTGACATATATTTGCTGAGTTTTGATGACATTTGCTTCGGCACGTATTTCGGTGGAAATTGGATTCCAAGTGTCCGTGTCAACGTGTCGTTTAAGATCGGCACATCGGAATCCTATTTCGGACATACTGTTGGGTTCGTATCATCATTCTGAATTTGTGGACATATAATTTGCTAGGTTTTGTAGACTTCTATCCTGACATATTTTTTGGTGCAAATGTGTTCAACGGTGGACATCATTTTGACCCAAATTACCGTTTTAACCCATGTATCTAAATTAGACTTATGGGTAGGCTATCCTAGCTAATTTAACCGTTCTGGACAATTTGTGATATTTATTTTATATCCTCCGACAATATCTGTAGATTTTGCTTATGAATTATACTTAATTTGTAATTAATTATTTTTCCAAAAATTATTACTTTCTATTTTTGAATTTTTATATCTATTTTAATTATTGTAAAAATCTGGGAAAAATTGTATTTAAATACTATGTTAATTTAGCTAATTTATTATAATTTTTCTAGCATTTAATAAGGACTTTGGCATTTTATAAAAATGGGAAAACAGAACTCATTTTCAGGATACATTTTGTTGATTTTTAATAATATTTATGAGGGTTCATAAATTCCAAAAAATTAGTATAAATTTCTATAATTAACAAGGATCATTTTGGTATTTTATTTTATGTATATTTATGCTTTTTGTCTATCTCAAAAATTATTGGAACATAGGGTACAGTTTGATTTAATTATTGAATAGTTACGTCTTTCAATATTTTTGTTGTTTTGAGTTATAGACGTATTGGACTTCACCCCGCACTAGTGTAAAGACCCTAGAAAATTAGTTTGGATATAGTGTCACTCTATATGACTTTTATTCCAGGTCTCCACTTGGCTAGTATCCAGTTAGGATCGTATCGCGTCACTAGTGTAATCTCGAACATAGCTTAGAACTGAGTTGTATATCATTATTGACAGGACACCGGACATCTATATCTCTACTAGTATTCTTGCTTTGCTCGAGGCAAGTACATCTACAAACTCATTTACTGTCTTTTAATGCTAGAACATGTATTAACCATGTTAAAATACTGATCCTTGAGGTAGCAAGTTAAATCTTCACATATTGTATTACTTTCAGTACCTGCCATACTTAGGACAGTTCTTATATCTTCACATGCTTCTTACTGGTTCTCAGTACATATTTTACCATGCTTATACTGCTCTCAGTATCCACATTTTATACTGCTCCCAGTACCTACATGCTTATACTGCTCCCAGTATCTCTCATAGTTCTATATCGTTCTCGTATCTCTCACATATTTTTACTGTTCTCGTATCTCTCACATGTTAGAATATGGGTTATGGGGAAACTGACAGTTGAGTACGTGATCATACCCCCTATAGTAGCGAGCGAGGTCGCATTTTATATGCATACCTTGCCGCAGGCCATTATCCCGTATTTCTGTACGGATGTACACCTATGCTTGTAGACTTGTACGTATGTACATTTTATTTACATGTACCACAGTATATTGTACACCTATTGACGATCACGTACCTGCTACAGTTTTAAACATTACATAACATCTGTCTCTATGACATATGTATCCTTGCCATGATAGATTATGAGATATACCATGATTCCAGATATGCCATGTTCCCTATGTTACTATGATACTATGATCCCAGTTGTACCATGAGGCCATGTTTCCAGTATTTTCTGTTTTATAGACTTATCACACCATGTTTCTTATTGTACATCTCTTTCATTATATATTCAGTACTTTAGTTAGAGGTTGTACTTGCTCCCGTCCTGATAGGATAACATTGTAGGTTCACTTTTCGAGAAGAAAATGCTATGTGATACATATTATGATACTGCTTTTGAGGACCTGGCCTTAGCTCCAGAAGAGGCCCCACGGGGAACCTTGCTTAGATATTTTTCATGTGTTTTGAGACTTAGACTTTGTTTTGAACTTGTATTTGGATACTGGACTTTGTCTCCAGCTAATACTTGGAAGTGATTATTAAGTCTGTACTTGTTTACCTTCGCTTATAGATGTTGTATTGTGATGAACCTTTTAATTGTGATATTAGAACTGTTAGCAGCTTAGATCCTTTATTGTCTATTCTTAGAACAGCTTACTACGCTTTAACAAGCGTAGGCTGGACATGGCTCGGCCCGGCCCAACAATTTGGGTAACGGGTCGTGACAACTAGCAAGAAGTGCAGCAATTTGGCTCTTGAAAATGCTCTCCGTTCTGCATTTTGGAGAGGAATGAGACCCCATTTTATAGTCGTTCTTGAGCTGGAATGATGTTATGCGCCCAGATGAAGGAAACACACTGGTTTTCATATGGGCGTATAGTCCTGCCTTGGGAGCATAGGGTGTAGGCACATGCAGGCTACGAGATCGTGGATTGGTCGTGGTGTTGACGTGGCCGCATGCTTCGGTGCACGACTGCTCGTGGAGACTGACGTGGTCGTGTGCTTCACTGCACGTTTTGATCATGGCTTTGACCGAGTCAGGCTTTGGCGCATAGCCATATCTCAGGCTATGTGCCTCCTTTTGGAGGAGCTGTCTTGGGCGCATGAAACTTTACTGGCTGGGCGCATGGAGCTTCACTAACTGGGCGCATGGAGAGCTTTACTGGCTTTGGGCGCATAGAGCTTTATTGCTAAAATTTTTTCATGCTTCTACATATATATATATATATATATATATATATATATATGGTAAAAAAGTAATTTATAAATCAGATAGAACAAAACAAGGAGAACCATTCACCCAAATGGATTCTCCTTCCCATTACATACAATCCCTCATCTTCTATCCCTGGTTAAGACTTTCCAGATCTTGTTCAACAGAAATGACAATGCCATTGCTAGTATGCTGTATGCTACCATAAAAATGAGCCAACCATTTTGAACCCGCGTTGCCGCTCTATTTCGATCTCCTGAATTATTTCATTTAGAGCATCATTAGTAGTTGAGACTCTCAAATACAATTTGGGTCCAAATTTTCAAAAAAAGTAAATATAGAACTGGGTTGAATTTGTATGAAAATAGTAGGATATAATAAAATGAGCGGTCCCAAAGATTGTGTGGTCAAAAATTGATGTAAAAAAATATAAATTCTATAATCTAGAAAGTTGGACCCCAAATTGGGACTTACTATTCTACAAAATGAGTTCCTACAATCTAGAAATTGAGAGGCCCAACCCTTCCCACCTATGGGTGGAATGGGACCAAAATTGTAGAAATTGGAACTAGAAATGAGATACTATTTTACACAATGAGCTTCTACATTCTAAATATAGAATCTAGAAAATGAGATGAGCTAATGATGCTCTTAGGGGCTGTTTGGATAGAGGTAACTCTTTGAAAGTGTAAAAGTGGCACTTGCAGCAAGTTGAGTTTCAGTGGACTTACAGCAAGTGGCACTTTCTAAAATGTGTTGGATAGAGTTTTTTTGTCTGCTGCAAGTGGAAGAAAAATGAGTTTGTTGTTTGGATGGTTGTTGAAAGTGAAAAAAATTGAGTTCGATTGTTTGGATAGTTGTTGAAAGTGGATGTAAGTTAATTATCATGAATAAAAACTAAATTTGTCTAATTTTTATTAGACAAATTAAATAAATTAATTAGCTACCATAATTAGCTACTAATGGTGATACTCATAATTAGCTATAATAATTAGCTTCTAATTATATGCCATAATTAGCTATTAATACCATAATATTTATTACCTATTAATATATATTAATTGTGCTATGAATAAGCTATTAACTCTCTCTCTCTCCTCTCTCTGGACTCTTCTATTCTTCTTCTTCATCTCTCTCTCTCTCTCTCTCTGACCCCTCCGGCCTGGCCGGCCAGATCAGACCTCTGCCCCTGGCCGGCCAGATCCCACCGGGAGGAGGAGTAGCGGGAGAGAGTGGTCGCGGCTGGTGGTGGTTGGAGGAGGAGGAGGAGGGGTGGTCGCGGCTGGTGGTGGTTGGAGGAGCTTTGGACCCCTCGCCGTCGTCGCACCACTTGCAGCACCACGAGTGTCACTCCCATTTTCTGTTATACGTATTTTTTATTATACGTGTACGAATTTCTGACATTTGTCAGGTGGATCGTAGTTAGACTTGTCTTGCTTAGCCTGGTCTTTATTTAATCTTCACTTGGTTTATTTTGGGTTGGTTCAACATGTTGGCTTGATTTGGTTTGAGATGGTTTGGGCTTAATATATAAGCCAACCCCTCTCTCTCTCTCCTCCATTTTTCTCATAATTTCTCCATCTTTTTCATTTACTCCTCTCCACCTACACCCAAGAGCCCTAGGCAAGTACAACTTGTTTCATGATGGATCTCAAGTTTTATTGTTCCATTCTCTTCTTTACATGAGATAAGCCTCTTTGGAACTAGAGTTTTTTATTCTTATGGGTGGATTCTTGTAAATCTAAGTTTGATATATTTTTGATTTTTATGGTTTTGATCCATCAAATTTGATTGTTTTCAAATCTAGTTGTTCCACGTTGTAGAGAATTTCATTCTACCCCATTTTGATCTTTGCAAGTCCTAATTTGGAGTTATTTTGACCGAGTTATGGTCATTTGAATTTTATGGGTTCAACCAAGCATTTTTATGCTGGTTGGAGAAGATGGAGAGTGTGCGCGTGCACTTTTTAGCACCGTGTCATCTAGGTTGCGCAACTGGCACTACCGTGACCTGGCACTGCGCGCAACCTGGCATTGCCATAACCTGGCATTGCCGAAACCTGGCACTGCGTGCAACCTGGCACTGCCGCAACCTGGCACTGCCACAACCTGGCACTGCCGAACCTGGTACTGCCGTAACCTGGTACTGCACGCAACCTGGCGCTGCCGCAACCTGGCACTGCCGTAACCTGGCACTGCACGCAACCTGGCATACCGTAACCTGGAACCTGGCACTGCTGCAAACCTGGCACTACCGCAACCTGGAACTGGCACTACCGCAACTTGGCACTATCGCAACCTGGTACTGCGCGCAACCTGGCACTACGCGTAACCTGGCATTGTCGCAACCTGGCACTGCGCCCAACCAGGCACTGTGCGCAACCTGGCACTGCGTGCAACCTGGCACTGCCACAACCTTGGACTGCCGCAACCTAGCACTGCGCGCAACCTGACAATGTCGCAACCTGGCACTGCACGCAACATGGCACTGCCGCAACCTGGCACTGCGTGCAATCTGGCACTGTCGCAACATGGCACTGTAGCAAACCTGGTACTGCCGCAACCTGGCTGCTGTCGTAACCTAGCTTGGTACAACCTAGCTTGGCACAACCTGGCTTGGCACAAACTAGCTTGGCACAACCTGGCTTGGCACAACCTAGCTTGGCACAACCTGGCTTGGCGCACTCTTGAAAGTAACAAGTAAACTTGATATGACATGTATAATTTTGATAGTGGCCCGTCGGCGCACTCTTGACAAGCAATCTTGACAAGTAACAAGTAACCTGACATGACATGATAATCTTGAACGTTGTTGTGACAGCTACCCTGACTTGCTAAGTAAATCTTGTCTGACACCGTGGTTGATTTTCTTGATTGTGTATGTATAAGCTACCTGTCTCGTCTTGCATCATGTCTAGGACATGAATTTCTGGTTACCACGGTCAGGGATTCATAATGAATTGACTAGGTTAATGACTAGATTGATCAAGTAGTTCATACAGAGAGATTTTCCAGTTACAGGCGATCTCGTTATCCCGGCCACACCAGAAGGACTTGTAGCCTGCCGACGAGTAGGGCACATTTTTCAGCTCATTGTCATTGTGGGCACTTCTTAAAAACATAAGTATGAAAGTACACCAGTGAGCTTGAAACTCTTGTAACTCTAATAAATCTCCTGCCTGGATAACCTGGATAGCTGCAGGTCTTGTGACTGTGCGGAACATCTCATTGCATCTTGCTAGTAACTAGGCTTGATATAACCTTAGTTAGTTAAAGTATCAAGCCGTACTCTTTGCTTGGCCGTGAATGATGGATGCAGTCCATGAAGAACAGTTTGGCAACTCTAGAGGGGGGTGAATAGAGTTTATATAGAAAAATAGCCAATTAAAAAATAACTCTTTCACCAATAATAAATAATCAGAGTAAAGTACGGAAAATAAATAGAGAGCAAAAGAGCATACACAAACACAGCAATTTTAACCTGGTTTCCCTCGTGGAGGACTAGTCCAGGCCTGAGAACTCTAGCTCAGGATTAAATCCACTATTTGTGAAATAGTAGTTTACAACCCGTGCCTTTACTTCAGAAGAGCACGTCAACTTCTAACAGAGGATCGCAGTGGCGATTTACTTGGAATTGTCCAAGCGACTTCTTCGACTCTTGCACAAGAATCCTAACTGAGAGATGCTGAGCACTCGAGACTTAGGAGGCTTGTGGCTAGTAGATGGGAAGGATATCGCTTATTTGAGCTTATAAGAGAGAAGAGAAGAGAAGAGAAGATTGGATGGATTGGAATGAGAGAATTCATGCCCTATTTATAGTGTTTTTATAGGCAGAATTCGGCCAGAATTCGGATAGGAAAATTCAAATATTTGGCCGTTGGACAACTAGCAACCAGCTAACCCTAAAATTAGGGTTCCTGATTTCTAGGGGACAGAGTTCGGCCCGAACTCTGTCTCCAGAGCACAGAGTGGTTCAAAGGGGACCATTTGGGAATTTCTGGTTTGGTGGAGCTTGGGATTTTTGGGTAGGCTATAGTCTAAGTTTCAAGAGCTCAGCATGACTCAGATTACATTAGTCTAGACTCAAAGAAAGTGTAAAATACAGACTCGAATCAACTGAGACACGGAAGCTGAGCTGTCTTCTGTCTTGAGCTTAATGCAGACGTCGTGTGTCATATTGAATTATTACAGATATTATTTAGTCAATATTGTCAATATTTGGTTGACTGTGACTTTGTGTCAACAATCTCCCCCATATTGATAATTGACAAAATAATATATGTATATTCAACATTCATACCTGGACACAGTTGATTATAGCAACATAGCTCCCCCATAATCGATGCCGAGCTAGAAATAAGAGCTCCCCCGTGATCAGGGAACGGCGCTGAGCTAGAAGAAATAGCTCCCCCGTAAAGAATGCATTGAACCTGTATAATATCTCCAAAAAGCACAAACAAGCACAGATATACGAAAGCGAAAGATATGAAGCCAAATATATCCAGCCAGAATATACATAGTTCTCCCCCTTTTGGCAGTTAGCAATATAGACGCAGAGAAACATGGAAACGCAAGTAGACAATAATAGGAATGCAACCACACCAAGCAGAGAAGAAACAGTATATAAATAAACAAAATGAGGTACTAGCATAAAATATAAACTACGATAAGCATAAAGTGCATAACCAAATGTCAAACACACAACCAGAGTTTTAGAACATCAAAGTACATAAAAACTAAATAACTAGAAATCAAAATGCATCATCATCATCAGCAGCGGCAGATAGTAGCCAATCTCCATCACGGAGCACGAGATGGTCAGGAGTGTCTGAGTGACCAGGAAAGGAGCGACGGGGGTCCACAAAAGCATCATCTGGATCCATGTAACGCATGACCCACGGATCATCAATGCGATGGCCCGGGCGCGCTGGATCCCGCTCCATGGGAATGTGCAGATGACGAGACAGGGAATACCGTATATCATGCAGAGAGTTGCCGAGGGCACTCATCTGTAGAGTAGTACGATAGTCCAGCTGTGTCCAGCGATCGTCCTCAAGAGTAAAACGATCCCGGAGCATAGTCTGAATAGACTCAAGAGTGGCAGGTGGAGGAGGTACATCCTGACCGAGTGGAGGGGCGTCAGGCTCCTCATCATCAGAATGCTCAGAAGCCTCAGGAGAGGCGACGACTGCCTGAGTACGTCGTGCCTTGGACAGGAAAGCAGGAGCAGGCAAGAACTGACAGTCATGAATAGGAATAATGAACGCACGAAAAACCATAGGAAGATATAAAGGATAAACCAATGCTCTTGGTTTCTTCCTACAATTTATCATCCAGTCCATCATTGTCCTAGGAAGATTGAAGGGGATACGATAATGAAGGTGATACAAAGCAGATATCTCAAAGTAGGTAACTTCATCAGTGGAGCCAGCTTTTGGCAAGATAGTGTTAAAAATGATTCGATGAAGTTCATAGAAATATGGGTTGAGGTGCTTGGCCATAAGTTTGCGAGGACTTATGTTAGGAGCACATAATTCCTCCTTGAAACCTTCAAGAGAAGTATCGCCAACAAATTGAAATTGACGAGCTTCCACAAGTTTATCCCAAGCATCGAGATTAAGAAGATCAAGAAAATCCCCCAACTCAGAATCATTGAAAGCAATGTCAATACCGGCAACCCGGGAATAGATGTGGGTTGCATCGAAAGTTAAATTGCAATAAAACATTTGGATGGCGCTACGATAAATGACAAAGTTTGAGGCAACTAACTCATCCAAACATAGATCATGAAACAATGATTCATATTGAGAAAAGATTGTAAAATTTATCGGATGTCCCCCGAACACCGGACGAGTCCGAAAGTCGCTAAACCATGCATTAGACGCGTCTAGCGACACAAATAATCGTTCGTCATATGTATTCGGATCATGGGGACAAGGCGGGTTGAACAACGGATGAATGGGTTGTTGTTCAACTACTTGCTCAATTGGAGGGAGAGGATTCGAAGAGGAAGCTCCCTCAGTTCGAGTCCTTTTCCCACGATTGGGCAAGCGAGGAGCCATTTGCAAGAAAATAGAGAACTTGAAATGGAGAGAAAGAAGAGGGTATACCTGAAATCAACAACAAACAGTGGAAGAGAATGATGATAAACCCTTTTCCCTTGATTTTGAGAAGGAATGGAGCACACTAGATAGAAAACTAGGGTTAGGGTTTGTAGGAGAAAGTTTGGAGAGGTGGAGAAGAAGAAAAGAATGAAGGAGAGAGAAAAACCCGAAAATAAAGAGAGAGTTTTCTTTGGTCGGAGGGAATCTGAACCGTACAATCTAAAAAGATCAAACGGCGGAGGCTGTCCCCGACGCTGGAACAATGGGACCGAACTCGGCCTGAACTCTGGTAGGGACAGAGTTCGGCCCGAGTTCTGAGTTCATGTCCCAGAACATAAGTCAGGCCAAAAATTAGAGAAAATGGTTAAGTGGTGAAAAAGAGTTAGAAATGAGGATAAAAGCTTGATGAAATCAATCAGATAGATAGAGAGGTAGACTAATATCAGAATGAACTTAGAAATTAGTAAATAGGCAATAATAAATCAAAACAAACCATATAATAAACAAGGAAATATAATATAATTCAATAGTTTGAATTTGCCATGGGTTAGCTGCAGGGCCGGATCCCAGCTAGCGGTAGTCCTGAGGACTAGTGCACCGTGTCGCTTAGGCTTTTACGTCTTGTTGTCAGAAGGACCCTTTCGGCTTGTACCCATACCAAATTCATCGTAAAAGAATCATACTATACTCGATATTTACGCAGGTGAGTTTCAATTTATGACCGCTTCATCTAAAATTCCAAGTTACGACAAAGAAATTGAAGCGCTCTTCGGATAAAGGCTTAGTAAAGAAGTCTGCTAGCTGATGATCAGTGTCAATAAATTCTAAGTTAATCGTGCCATTTTGCTGATGATCACGCAAAAAGTGGTGTCGAATCTCAATGTTTAGTGCGTGAGTGGCAGACAGGGTTCTTAGTCAAATTAATGGCACTAGTGTTGTCACAGAATATAGGAATATGCATGAAAGATAACTTATAGTCTTCAAGGGTTTGCTTCATCCACGAATTTGTGCACAACAACGCCCAGCTGCTATGTATTCAGCTTCTGTTGTGGATAGTGCGACAGAGTTCTGCTTCTTGCTAAACCAGGAGACTAAAGCCTTTCCTAATAAATGACACGTGCCGCTCGTACTTTTACGGTCGACCTTGCATCCAGCGAAGTCAGCATCAGAGTAACCAATAAGGTAAATGATGTGGACTTGGGATACCATAGGCCCACTGTAACCGTACCCTTAAGGTATCGAAAGATACGCTTAACCGCGTCATGTGTGATTCCTTAGGATTAGCTTGATATCTAGCACATAGGCAAACACTAAACATGATATCGGGACGACTAGCAGTTAAATAAAGTAAGCTGCCTATCATACCTCGATACTTACGTTGATCAACAGGTTTGCCGCTCTCATCTGGTTCGAGTTTGGTTGAAGTAGCCATTGGAGTGCTGATTGGTTTGACGTTGTCAAGATCGAACTTCTTCAGCATGTCCTTGGTATACTTCGATTGACAGATGAAAGTTCCATTAGCCATTTGTTTCACTTGCAGGCCAAGAAAGTAGTTGAGCTCTCCCATCATGCTCATCTCAAATTCCGTCTGCATATACTTGGCAAATTCTTGACAGAGGGTTTCATCAGTAGAGCCAAAAATGATATCATCAACATAGATTTGAATCAACAGAATAGTGTCTTTAAAAGATTTTATAAACAGTGTAGTGTCAATTTTCCCTTTTGAAAAACCTTTCTCAAGTAAGAAGCTACTTAGCCTTTCATACCAAGCTCTGGGGGCTTGTTTGAGGCCATAAAGCGCTTTCTTTAGCTTGAACACGTGGTCGGGAAATTTGTGATTTTCAAAGCCAGGAGGTTGTTTCACATAAACTTCCTCCTTAATAAAACCATTCAAGAAAGCACTTTTCACATCCATTTGAAATAATTTAAAGTTTTGAAAATTAGCAAAAGCACAAAGCATCCGAATGGATTCTAGTCTAGCAACAGGAGCATACGTCTCATCGTAGTCGATACCTTCCTCTTGGTTGTATCCTTGAGCTACTAGACGAGCTTTGTTACGTGTGACTGAACCATCTTCATTTACTTTGTTTCTAAAAACCCATTTAGTACCAATTATCGAGTGATTAACCGGTTTAGGAACGAGTTCCCATACTTGGCTTCTCTCGAATTGGTTGAGTTCTTCTTGCATAGCAGAAATCCAAAATTCATCATTAAAAGCTTCAGAAATGTTTTTAGGCTCTACTTGTGAAATGAAGGCAGTGCTAGCAACGGAGTCTCTTAGTGATGATCTAGTAGTTACTCCACGTGAAACTTCTCCTATAACTAAATTTTCTGGATGAGAAGGTTTGAAAGAGAATTTCTTAGGCAAACCCTCCAGAGAATCAGTTTCGGTTGAAGTATTCATTGGAGTAGAAGTTGATGGCTCAACGTCATCATCAAGAGTACTTACTGCACTGTTATCTTCATCAAAAGTCACATTTGTTGACTCTTCCACAATAAGTGAGCGTTTATTAAAAACTCTATATCCCTTACTCTTGGCGGCATAACCAAGAAAGATACCATCGTCAGCTTTGGCATCAAATTTGCCTAAGTTGTCTTTGGTGTTAAGGATAAAACATCTACAACCAAAAACTTTAAAATAAGAAACATTGGGGGTTCTCCCAAACCAAAGCTCATAGGGTGTTTTCTTCGTAATGGGACGAATCAGCACCCTATTCAAAATGTGGCATGCTGTACTGACAGCTTCTGCCCAAAAGTATTTCGGAAGTGAAAATTTATTCAACATGACTCTGGCCATATCGCCGAGAGTTCTATTCTTCCGCTCCACAACACCATTTTGTTGAGGAGTTCTAGGACAAGAAAATTCATGATCAAAACCATTTGCATTACAAAAATTTTCAAAATCATAATTTACGAATTCGCCTCCATGATCACTTCGGATTCGAGTAATCATGTAGCCTTTTTCGTTTTGAACTTTCTTTACAAAAACTTTGAAAACAGAAATAGCATCGCTCTTATTAGCGAGAAAGAAAACCCAAGTAAATCTCGAAAAATCATCAACAATAACAAATGCATAAAGTTTGCCACCAAGGCTAGCTATTCTACTAGGACCAAATAAATCCATATGAAGTAGTTGCAAGGGTCTAGTAGTACTTACAGAGTTGATGGAATGAAATGAGGATTTAGTTGCCTTGTTTAGTTCACATTCGGCACATACCGTGTCCTTTTTGAATGTGATGTCAGGCAATCCTCTCACTAGCTTCTTGGTAGACAGCCTGGATATAGCATCCATGTTGGCATGACCAAGACGCTGGTGCCAAAGTAGTCGTTCGTCTTTGTGGGCATATAGACATCTACCTGCATTGTTAGTTTATAGAAAGATAGAAAATATATATGTTGTCCTCTCTTTTCCTTCAAAAGCAATGTCTCCTGTTGACCTATCATAGATGTAGCAACTTTTTGTCCAAAGTTAATATCATATCCATGATCAGCAAGATGACTAATGCTGAGCAGGTTATGCTTTAACTCGGTCACTAGGCAGACATCCTTTATTACAGGAGAAGGAGGATGACCAATGATACCATTACCTATTATGTGCCCTTTGAGATTGTTACCGAAGGATACATATCCTTCTCTCTTCATCGATAGTGATGCAAAAAGATTTGCGTCTCCCGTCATATGTCGCGAGCATCCACTATCGAGAATCCACTTACTTTCAGTTGAAGAGGGAAGGTCCACCTACATCAAGAGTAGATGTGACCTTTGGTACCCGAGTTCTTGAGGGTCCTGAAAAGTTAGTCTTTGGAAACCAAGCATATATCTTTTTATCTACAAGTCTTCTAACTTTGCACTGTGGTGAGATGTGTCCATGTGATCCACAGTAAGTACAGATAGCATTCTTATTTATACTAGGAGCATGAGAATAATATCTATAAGCAACAGGATGAGGATGGACAATGTGAAGAGTTAGCATGGTGATGATGATATGCATAGAATGAGTGGCATGGTGATGGTGTCTATGAGGCATATCATGATGGTATTGTCTATGATGTGTGACATGCTGATATTGTCTATATGGCATGGCATGATGATTTTGTCTATATGGCATATGATGATCTTGTCTATATGGCATTGCATGATGATCTTGTCTATATGGCATGGCATGATGATTCCTATGTGTGGAGTGATGTTGATTGTGTCTTTGTGCATGATGATTGTGTACTGAGTGAGAATTATTCTTACGTGCACGTGGTTTGTGAAAGTTTGTGTATATAAATGCATGGTTATGTGCTGCATGAGAATGACGTGGTTGACTAGCATGAGTGGTGTTGTGCCCATGTGATTGGGTTTGAGGTTGAACAACCTGTTTACCCAATTTGGTTTCTAATCTTTTAGAAACAGCTTGCAGTTCATCAACCTTAATATTTAAGCCATATATCTTAGTCATGGAAATCTTGTGTCTACTTTTCTTCAGCAAGCAACGTGTTGAGTGTAGTGATTTCTTGAGTTTGTTGCTCAATACGTGCTTCAGCATCATGTAAGCCTAATTTAAGCTTGGATACTTCATCAGTGTCATTATGGGGTGTGTTTCTAACATTATCAAGAAGTAAAGAAATTCTTTGTATCTCATCTTCAAGACTTTTGATTTTGTCCTTGGCATGTTTGTATTTACCGATGACCTTTTTGTGATCATCGAGTAAATCAGTGAAAGCATCGCCAAGTTCATCAAAAGAGAAGTCATCTAGAGTTTCGTTAGATACCTTGTTGGAAGTTGCCATTAGGCACACATTTGCTGTATCTTGAGGAGAGTCCTTTTTTCCTCGGAGTCACTCGCTTCACTTTCATGCCAAATGCCTGTGTTGGCATATTTCTTTGATGAGTTCTTTTGTATGGCTTCTCATAGCGGTTGCTCTTCTTCAGGAATGGGCAGTCTTTTCGGACATGTCCAGTCTTCTTGCAACCGTAACAAGTTGGCTCTTCTTCATCGTCTTCTTGTGATTCCTTCTTCCTTCGATTGAAGCGAAGGAATTTCCTGAAGTTGCGAACCATGAGAGCTTGGTCTTCATCATCCGAGTTATCTTCTTCGGTCTCATCGTGATTAGCCCTTCGCTGATGAGCTTTGAGTGCGATCTCCTGGTCTTCGGAGCAGGCTCTTCGAAGTCCTTGAGGTCAAGCTCGTGAGTCATGAGCTTACCCATCAAGGTCTCCATTGACATGTTGTGAGATCGTTTCCTTCTATGATGGCAGTCACCTTAGGGTTCCAATCTTTGGTAACCCTCTGAGCAACTTACGAATCTTCTCGTGGTTTGAGTACTGCTTTCCAAGCGAGGATAGAGGATTGATGATGTCGAGGAATCTTGTGAACATTTGAGTGATCGTCTCATTTGGCTTCATCTTGAAGGCTTCGTATTCTTGAGTGAGACGGCTTATTTTGGATTCCTTGACCTGTGTGGTTCCTTCATGCGTCACTTCTAGAAGTCTCCATACTTCATGAGCAGTGGTGCATGTAGAGACCCTGTTGAACTCATTCCTGTCTATAGCACAGAATAAAGCATTAATAGCCCTAGCATCTAGACTTGCCTTTCTTTCCTCGACAGAATATTTGTCGTGTGGTTTCTCAATGAGGTCACCATCGACAACTATCCTGGCGGGCTTTTTGTAACCGTCAGTGACGACAGTCCACAGGTCAAAGTCTAGAGACTTAAGATAGAAGCTCATCCTTGTTTTCCAATATGTGTAGTTAGTCCCATCAAATAGGGGAGGCCCCTATGTCACCCCCAGTTTTCAAATTAGGGGTATTTTCGTCATTTTCAAGTTTTATAATATTTTAGGAATTTATGTGATTTTATATGATTTTTAGGAATTTATTTGAGTCGGTTTGAATTTTATCCAATTCGGACCCAATTTGGAGACCCGGGTAGCCTGGACCTTAGTGGGACCCACATACTAGCTGGGCTTAGCCCATGTACCATCAAAATAGGCTAGAAATTATTAACCTATTTTTCATGACTTAATTAGTCATTTTAGAGACTTAATTAGTCATTTAGAATCGAACCGAATTGAACCGAACCAACCCAAACTTGAAATGAACCCAAACTAGAGTTAATGGGTTGGGGGCTATTGGATCCCAACCCAATAAACCCCCCCCCCCCCCCCCCCAAGTGGCCGGCCACCATTAACCCCCCCCCCCCTTTCTTCTTTCTCTTCAAAGTAATCTTTCTCTCTCTCTTTCTCAAATTTTCTCTCTCTCCAAGCTCTCTCTCTCCATCACCATTAGGTATGCCATTAAACCCCTCATTAACTCTCCTTTCCATTTATGACATTCACAATAAGGTAGAGAATCCCATTCTTACACTTTGCCCCTATCTAGTAGGTTTTTCCTTAGAATTTGGTTAAGGGGTTAATTAGGAGGATTAAATGAATAGTATATATATATATATATATATATGTAGATATATATATAGGGATATATATGTGTTTGTATATAGATATATATATAGAGGAAATATATGTATGTATGTATTGTGGTGTGTGTGTGTAGAGAGTGGTAGAGGAGAGGATGAGAATGGTGGTGTGGTTGTGTGGTGAGAGTGTGTGTATATATTGTATAGGTGTGTGTACATATGTATATATGTGTATATATATAGGTATATGTGTGTGGGTGTAATGTATAGAGGGGGAGAAGAGGATATATATAGGTATAATATATATATAGATAGAGGGATAAATAGATGAATATAGATAAGTATATATATAATATATCTAAAGAGAGGAGAGGAGAGGATTAAGAGGAGGAGAAGGGAGAGTAGAGCAGCAGCTCGCAGTTGCAGCAGCAGCAGCAAGCAGCATAGCAGCAGCAGAGCTTGCAGGCAGCAGCAGCAGCAGGGCGCCTTAAACCCCCCCCCCATTGACCCCATTGTGACCCCCTAGCACCCTATAAACCCCCCACTTAGTATATATATTAGGTATATATATATAGATATAATAGGTTTATATATAGAAGATTAGATAAGGAGATTAGATAGAAAGAAGGGAGAAAAAGAAGAGTGAATGAGAAAAATAGGAAAAGAGTTTAAGGATTTAGAATTAGAGAAGGAAACTAGAGGAATAAGGAAAAGTGAAGAAGAATAAGAGGGAGGATTAAAAGAGGAATAAGAGAAGAAGAGGGAGATTAGAGGAGTTGAGAGAAGAGAAATTAGAATCGAGAATCAAGAAGAGTTAGAATCGAGAATCAATAGAGAGGGTTTAGTTAGAAATCGAGTTAGAGGCGAATTTGAGCCGGAGCGTCGGATCGCGACGAAACTTGACATAGGCTAGAATACGTGATTTAGATTTTGCGGGTAAGCTTCCGGATGGAAACGGGGTCATAGGACGCCGGTATCGCGCCGTGTCAGTGCGTATCTCGAAATATTCGAGATTTCTGCAAAGGCCGTAAGGTGGACTAAACGCCGCTTTATTAGGTTTTGGTAGATAACGAACCTATAGGATAGTACCCTACTAATAGGGAGATCGGGTCAAAATAACGAGCGTAGATGGGTTAACTAGCTAGTCGCCGAAGGGTGAAATTTGCCCTTTTAAGGCAAAAATAGGAATTTGGCCTACGGCCGAGAAATTGAGTTTGAAGTCCGAGAGGACTTCGACATAGGTTATATAGGTTGGTAATGAGTAGGATAGCTGTCTAAACCTAGTCTTGGACCCGGTTGACCACGGTTGACTTTTTGGACTAAAAGTCAACTATGGGTCAACACTTTACCCAATTTGGTCCCAAATTCCATCCAACTTGGACCGTTGGACTAAAAGTCAACTATTAGTCACCAGTGACCTAGAGTT
>JANAVB010036291.1:0-48274 GCA_029216955.1 Iris pallida
TGTGTCAATCGAAGAAGGACCATTCAATCTTCTATCGACACACATCTGCTGGAAGAATACTTCTTGGTGTCTACGTTGATGATATTGTAATCACGGGAGATAACAGCCAGGGTATTGTAAGTCTCAAGAAGTTTCTTGGAGAACAATTTCAAACTAAGGATATGGGGTCCTTGAACTATTTCTTGGGCATTGAGGTCACACGCGGTAAGCGGGATTGTAATGTCTCAAAGAAAGTATGTGCTGGACATACTAAATGATGCAGGAATGATGCAAGCAAAGGGAACAACCTCACCTTTGGATCCAGGGGCGAAGTTACTTCCAGACGAAGGGGTCCTGATGACCAATCCAGATCAGTATCGTCGAGTAGTTGGAAAACTCAACTACCTAGCAGTCATGATGCGTCCGGACATTTTTTGCAGTGAGCGTTGCAAGTAGATTTATGACTTCTCCAAGAGTTCCACACTGGCAGGCAGTTCTCAGAATTCTGTGTTATTTAGTAAAGAATCCAGGAAAAGAAATTCGAATGAAAAATAATGGACACACTCGCATTGAGTGTTTTACTGATACTGACTGGAGAGCAAGCCTGACAGATAGACGGTCTACATCTGGCTACTCAGTATTTATTGGCGGAAATCTAGTATCATGGAAAAGCAAGAAACAAAGTGTGATAGCACGCTCAAGCTCAGAAGCAGAATATCGAGCTATTGCTCATGGCACGTCAGAGATATTATATATGAAGCATCTCCTACAAGAACTGGAAGAAGACGCAGGATCTCAAGTGGCAGATCTATGGTGTGATAACCAATCTGCTATTCACATTGCCACCAACCCAGTATTTCATGAACGGACGAAGCATATTGAAATTGACATTCATTTCGTTCGTGATGAATATACAGAGGGAGTGATAAAGTTTCAACATGTGAGGACCGGCGACCAGATAGCTGATATCTTCACAAAGCCTATTCTGGGTCCTCGGGTTCAATTTTTATGTAACAAGCTGGGCATGATTGACATCTATGCTCCAGCTTGAGGGAGGGTGTTAAGTGTTATATTAGAGTTATTGGGCTTTAGTCCCACATTGCTTAGAATAATAGAGAGGAGGTTAGCCTCTCCTATATATATGTAATCTCTCCCTTCATCCATTTTCCATTCTACAGTGCGTAATTATTTTGTAAAGATAATTTCAGCATGCTATAGGCCTAAAGTCCGTCAGCGATGTCGCACCCTCTTTCTTTGGCACAAGAGTCAGGAATGTATGATTCAGCTCCTTCAGCAGCTTCCCCTCGGTGAAGAACTCTTGGACCGCCTCAAGAACCGGAAACTTCAGAATATCCCAGTGGTGTTGTAGAACCCACTGCTAAATCCGTCCGGCCCTGGGGCTTTGTTGGGATCCGCCTTCATGATTATAGCCTCCACCTCCTCCATAGTGATCGGGACAAGAAGTAGGCTATTCCTATAGGATGTCACCAACCTCTTCGTAACTACATCCGGGAATGCAAATAGATTGTCAGTCTGAAAATACAACTCAGAGTAATACCTGACAGCCTCTCCTTGGATCTATGACGGCTCCCCCACCAGATTGCCCTCTGCATCGAGTAGCTGAGAAAGGTTGTTCCTATGTTGTCTGGTCCGGATGACATCATAGAAGAACTTGGAGCAGCGTTCACCATCCTTGAGCCAGGAGCATTTAGCGCGCTGGGCCGCACTAATCTCCTTCTGCAGACGAAGAATGTTGACTTCCCCGATCAGCTCCTCTCTTGCCGTTAGGTCCCCGTTCAGCATGTCAGATTGCATCGAATGTTGGATGGCCCGGAGCTTTGTCCAACTGGCAAACAACCCTGTTATGAACAGCTTTGTTATGCCAAGTCCAGATATGCCCCGAGCGCGTCAATCCCTGAAGTCCCACCTGGAGAAGACATCTCTGGAAGTCATATAGAATCGAATCTGGAACCGGTCTGCCACCCATCTTCTCCCCTCTGTGAAGAAGGGTGTTGAAGTCGCCCATCAGGAGAAGCGGAAGATGTTAGGAGTCAGCAGCGACAGCTACTCTGGATATGTCACTCCACAGGGCCTCCCGACGCCTCCTGTCGTTGTGGCCGTACACCGCTCCCAGCAAGAACCGAAAACCACCTTTATTCGTGAAGGAGATAGCAATCAGCTGCTCCGACATCAGGATCAAATTCCCTCCCCAACTCTTAGAATTCCATCTGACCCAGATCCTTGCCATGTCGCAAAGTGCTAGGTTGTGGAGTTGAACCCAATGAGAGGGGGTCCGTCGGGCAAGAGTCTTTTTTCCTTTAATCTTGGTCTCTAGCAAAACAGATATGTCACACTGCTCTCTGCGTAAGACCCCACAGATCTCCCTCATCTCCCTAAGGAGCACGCACCCCTCACGTTCCAGGTGATTACCGCCATTAATTTTTAAGAGAGAGGTTCCCATGTACTTCTCCTAGACCGGTACCCGGGGGAGGTACTACATCTGTCGCTGTCATGTTCTCCTCCACCCCAGAAGTAGGGGCATGCTGGATTGTTGCCTGTGTGAGCATCAGTGCCCAAGCCGGATTGTCCACACATAACGCCTCACCCAAAACAGGGGAATGTCCCCCCTCCCTTGGGGGACCATCGCGCAACGGTCCAGCACGTCTCTTCATGCTGTAAACTCTCTCCTCAGATGATCCTCCATCTCCTCGCTCCTCTTGCCCCGAAGCCACCATGCCTCTGGTGACTATGCTCCTCTGTGCCGAGAAGGTGGCCATAGCCCCGCTAGTGTGAACCGGCTGGGGTGAGATAGTCAGACTCAGACCACTAGCCTCCTCCATCGATCGGCCCCCCTCCTGCATGATGTCCTCAGCTCTCTCGTCCCCGGAGATCGTCTCCATCGCCCGTGATGGGCCAGTCTCCTCAGTAGATGTCGAAGTCGGCACCGACTTTGGTCCTCCTGTCGGACAAGTACTGTCCAGATGTCCGAAGCAAGCGCAATGTGAATAAGTTGGGGGGACCCATTCGTATTCCACCTTCTGGGTTAGGACCTCTCCAGAAGGAACTTTATACTCCAATAAACTCGGTAGCTCCCCGTCAGTCCTGATCTCAACGAACATCCGAGCATACATTAATCTCGATCGAAAGGCTGTAGCATCATCAGCCTTGATCGGTTTGCCCACAAAGCTGGCTAGCCTCATAAGCAATGGAATGCTCCAAAACCGTATAGGGAACTCCGGAAAGCGTATCCAAACAGGGATGGCATTTAGGACTTCCTTTTCGCATCGCAAATCAGGTGTCCACTCTTTCAGAATGATCAACCTGCCATCAAACGTCCACGGCTCTCCTTGAAGGATCCTGGTGGCATCGTCCGCTAGCCCAAACTTCACATAGTATAAGCCATTCTCCCTAGCAAATATCTCCATGCTTCCTTTAGGCTGCCAGACACGCGTGCATAATCCAGGATCTGCCCATAGAAGGACTTGTTTCCCAGGACGTACAGAACCATCGTGTTTTTCTATAAGGCAGTCACCTTCTCAATCTCCTCCGTAGGGAACGAGGCTCGAAAGCCACTCCCTACCTTCTTTGGTGGCACGAACTCCATAGATGTAGGACTTTTGGGACCCACAGATTTGCATATGTCGGCCCAGGACCGTCCCACAGGACGGGGAGCCATCCCCTGAGAACGAGGAACGACACCAGGAGGAGATGACCCTGTACCCTGACCTCCCAGGTCAACCGCTTTTTCCTTCCCTTTTTTCGTCGTAGTCGCCTTGGGACGCCAACCAACCAATCTCCCAGCAGTACTATTTTCCGCCCGGACAGGAGCCGCAGGGCCACGAGACGTCGTCCGCAGCCCCGAACTCTCACATGCTCTCCTTTCAGAAGTGTAGCGCGCCATTTGGTGACTCTGCACGCCCCCCACCCTGCCCCCATTCTTGGTCCCCCGACGTCTCGTAACCGTCGTTCGGCCACCTCCCTCTATCTGTCCACCCGGATATCCAGAACCGGATCCAGGTTGGAAATTCGGCGTTCCGTCAGGTCGGGGACCCATCGGTCACCCCCGGACACTGCCGTCGTCGTCGTCGACCGGTCGGACGCACCCCTGCCACCGCCACCACCGGTAGCAGCTTTGCCGGTGCCGCCCATGGCCTTGCCGCCCCCGCCGGCGCCTCCGATGCCAGCCCGCGCTGCCCTAGTGCCCCCGTCACCCTCCTCGCCGACGTCCGCGCCGTCCCCGACCGGCCCGCCCCCTGCCGGTCCTCCTCCTGGCGCGCCGGTGGCCGTGCCGGGGTCCCAGGTTTGTGACACCCTCTCGATCACGGGAATCCCTAGCCGCTGTTGTTTCCATCTTCCTTTATATATATATGGAATCAGAGAAAAAAGAGGGTGGTCAGTCCAGAAATTTGGATGAACCACCCAAGCAAACCCATACATTAAACCTTGCTCTCCTCAAACTCAACCTCACAGACCACTAACACAACTATCTACATAGACGACTATTAACCCCTTTATTCGTACAAGGGCTAGCGCTGACATAAGGAGACAAAACGGACCCTACTCTAGACTTCTTATTGCGGAACCTCAACGGTGCATAATCTTGTTCGGCTGCTTGCATTAGTTTTAGCCATTTTGAATTAACCACCGTTAGATGAGTGTTAGTATCCTGAACCTACTCGCCACCCTCCTCTATCTCTTCATCCTCATCATCCGAGTTAGAAGTCGAGTCTAACCCATACTTATTAACAACAGGCTGGCTGACCTCTAAGGAATGCAGCTCCTGAAGACGACACGAGCCTCGAGTCAGATTGGGCCCGGACTCAAGGTGGTCCCCAGGCTCGTCCCGACTTGGGAGCTCCTGGATGAAGGGGCTAACAAACACCCCAACTGAATCCCCATCCGAAGAACGCACAACCTTGTCCTTGAAAGACAAATGAATTCTGACGGGTGGCCCTTAACCTCCAACTGAGTCTTCTTACCAGACGGGTTAGGACATTGGGCTACCATATGTCCAAAGCAACGACACTCCAAGCATACAGGAGGAACCCATTCATGTAGCATAGGTTGCTCAATGCAACGACCATCTGGAAGGGGCACAAGAACGGCCTTAGGCAGATCTTGAGCAGCTTTGATCTCGACCAACACCTGAGCATATACCAATCTTTGTCGTCATACTGTTGCAAGATCCATCGTGAGAGGCACTCCTAGTACACTAGCAATTTTATAGATGGCAGGCCCATTCCAAAGCTGGAGAGGGAGCTTTCTTAGCCATACCCAGGTAGGTACAACCGACAAGAAGTCCCGCTCGAAAGATTCCGAAGGATCCCCCCTCTTTAGGATGACGGGACAGCCATCAAACATTCACGGGCCTCTACTTAGTACCCTCTCCAGATCTATTGCCAGGGAGAACTTGGCAAAGAAATGTCCATTTTTCCTAGAGTACACTTCCAACGATCCATCGGCCGCCAAGCCAGTCAAGCAAATGCTGAGATATTGGAATAGAAGGGTTTGGGGCAGACAACATACATGACCAACATATTTCCCAGAAAGCAACAGATGTGGCGACATCCTCAAGGGAGATGTTTGTAGTTAGAATGCCATCAAGAATAATTGGTTCCTCGAACTGCAGCCGAACTTCATCTTCAACCACCACCGAAGAGCAAATGGACGCCCAAGTTTTTGGCACATACTTGGATAAGACCAAAGCCTCCTTATAAGAAGCCCCCCTCCTGCCGTGGTTCATCCTGTTCTCAGCAGACCTATCCACAGCAAGGGAATGGTTGACACCTTGGGAGAAATACCATCAACCCTCCCATTACCACCCTCCTTGGTCATCTCGCCAAAGGTTAGCATTTCCCAGCCTGCACCAACAGAGAGCTGAAGCGTTGGCCTTCCCCATAGGCCTTGAACTTTGCGGGTCAACTATCGAACCTCAAGTTTCTATCTTTTTTTGCAGGTGGGCCACTCGAAGGGGGGGCGCTTTTGTCTGTAAGAGACCGCAACCCACTTACTCCCTTAAATCGAGAGGTTTGAGGCTCCTCCTACCTTTGGAAGATCATACGGAAATCATCTAGGTTTTAACTCCCTTTATATATATATATATATATATATATATATATATATATATATATATATATATGGAAGAAGGTAATTATTCCATGATCGCTCCTACTGGGAATCGAACCATCGTCCACTCGGGCCTTATGCCTCCACACTAGCCACTTGAGCTAGAGGTCATTAGCATATATATATATATATATATATATATATATATATATATATATATATATATATATATATATTGCAAATGACATATATGGCTCCCGCGACTGGCGACTCGAGCGACAGGCGAAGCGGCGCTAGGGCTTGCACGCACGCGGCATCCCCGCCCCCCCGGCCCCCCGATCCGCTTGCGGGGAGGGGGCCTCGCTGGCAGGGAGGCGGGAGAGGAGGCGGTCGGCACCTGGGAGGCGCCGCTGGCGGCGGAGGCGGACCCACCCCAGGCGGGGGGGGTGGGGCGGGCGGCAGCACCCGACTGCTGGGAGCGGGGGGCGGGACCCCCCTGGGCGGGGGGGGGGGGGTCGGGCGGCACTGTAGCAGCCCCTTCCGGCGGGGGGGGTCAAGGGCGCGACGACGGGACCCCTGGGTCGGGGTCGGGAAGCACTCCCCCCGGCGGGGGGGGGGGGGGCTGGGACGCGGCGGCGGGACCCCCCCAGGCGGGGGGGGGGGGGGTCGGGCGGATCCGGAGGTGGGGCGCACACACGGGGGGGAGAGCAGGGCGGAGGCGGCGGCGGCCCCTCCGGAGAAGCCCCCATTTTCGAGTTCGGTTCCGGCGGAAATAATTCTGGAGAAGCAGGTTGGCAAACAGTGTCGCGACGTCGGACTGGAGGACGGAGAGGGATCCAAACTCAAGGTTCCGGGAAGGCGGGGACAGGTCATCAAGGGACTCGAACCATGAATGCTGCTCTGGATCCCCGACGACGTGGGGTTGGTATGGTGCGAACTGTTCCGGGTTGGAGGCCTAAGGCGACGGCGGCAGAAAAGGGGAAGGGTGTTGTAGTTGACTCTGGTAGGCAGGGATCGGTCACTGCTAATCCCCCTACCAGGTCCCCCGCGGTGGAGCAGAGACCTCGGTCATGGAAGGAGGTCTGCACCCCAGTGGTGACGAAAAGCCCGATGTCTATGGAATATGTTCCCCCGATGGTGGTTGGTGGAAGACTCCGGGCTGTCTTCCCCGCAGATGAATTAGCACAGGTTGCTGAATTTTGGAAGAACACCTTAGTGCTCTATGTGATAGGAAATAAGCCGTTCTACGGCCAAATCAGGGGATATGCGGAGAGAGTTTGGAGGCCAAAGGGTAGTATGGAATTCTTCTCTCGGGAGAATGGTTTTTACTATGTCAAATTTGGGCTGGCGGAAGATGTGACCAGGATTGTGCAGGGAGGGCCATGGTCGTTTGATGGGAGACTTATTATTTTGAAAGAATGGACACCGGAGCTGAGGTGTGAGAAGGAGGTGTTGAATGCTATCCCCGTCTGGATCCGATTTCCTGAACTCCCCGTCCAATATTGGAGCATCCCTCTCCTCATGAGACTTGCTAGCCTCGTGGGGAAGCCGATTAAGGCTGATGAGGCCACCACTTTCCGATCCAGAATAATGTACGCCAGAGTCTTTGTGGAGATCAAGGCAGGCTCGGAGCTTCCGAGCATGCTTGAGTTTCAGGTCCCGTCTGGAGAGGTCCTGACGCAGGCAGTGGAGTATGATTGGGTCCCCCCCATGTGCTCCCATTGTGCGTGTTTTGGGCACAACACGAGTGCTTACAAATATAAGGGGAAGGAGGCCGCCAGACCACAGGCGGGACAGACAGGGACTCCTAGGACGGAGGAGGGTCAGACAGAGGCACCCGAGGAGGAGGAGACCCACAGCCACTTGCCTGAGGAGACGGCACTAGATGGACACGCGGAGGAAGGCACAGTTATGGAGATTGATAGGAGCCCGGATACTGGGAGACAGGAGCGCATGCAGGGTGCTCTAGTCCCATTCAGGCCACAGAGGACTATGACGACCAGGGGTATGAGTGCGGAGGATAGTGATCAGAGGGAGGCAGGGGCTTCCAAGGCTATTATGGTTTACAGCAGCAGGAAGAGACATGCTCCGGCAACTCTGGAGGATCTGCCTCAGATGAGGGAGATGGATGACCCGACCGACCCCAATCCGGATTGGACGCTTACTCTTAGCAGGATTCAGGCTCATCTTGCCCCTTCCTCCATGGTAGATGCTGAGCTTGAGCAGACGGATGAGACACTTCCCTCGAGTGTCGATCCAGAGGAGTTTCAGAGGGGCCCAACATCTTTTATTTAGATGTCGGTCCTAGCATGGAACATTAGGGGGGGGGTTCCATTGGCCGATGGAGGGAGATCAGAGGGGTGCTGAGGAGAGAGGCATGTGACATTGCTATTCTGCTGGAGACGAAGATCCGAGGGGCCGCTATGCTCTCACGACGGACTCCAGCAGGCTGGGACCACTTACATAACTTTGATCTTTGCGGTGTGGCACGGATCTGGGTTAGGTGGAATACAGGTAGCTGGGTGGGGGTTCAGACTCATATGTCCGAACAGCTCATTGGCATCACTTTTGAGAATAAAGGTGGGTTCAAATTCATCCTGGGTGCTGTATATGGGCACAACGATCGGAGGCTTCGGGAGGCTCTGTGGGAGGACATTGTGCTTATGGGCCGTACGGCGGACAACATGCATCTGCCCTTACTCATCATGGGGGACTTCAATGCTATGTTGCTTCGTCACGAGAAGGTTGGGGGCAGGCCTGTTCCGGACGCGATTCTTTACGACTTCCAGAGTTGTCTTCTTCGGTCAGGTATGCGGGGGCTGGAGCGAGCTGGCCATATCTGGACCTGGCACAACAAGGCTACTCAGAATCGTATTGCTTGTCAATTGGATAGGGCCTTGGGTAATAGCGAGTGGTTCAGATGGTTCCCGAACTCGGTGGCGGAAGGTCTGGCAGCGGGTACTAGCGATCACTCTCCTATCAGGGTGGGCCTCTGTGAGAGACCCACTTTCAGGGCGAGGCCGTTTCGGTACAATAACAGCTGGTACCTCTCTCCAGGGTATGAGGAGGTGGTTTTACGTGAGATACAGCACTTCCGGAATGGCACGGCCCAGTTCCGCATGGTTCACAAGCTCAAGCAGATCAAGCGGGCTATCAGGGGGTGGGTGAAACAGTTACCGCGTAACTCCCTGGCGGATAAGGAGGAAGAGCTTCGGGATACTCAGGTGGCACTCCAAACTGACATTATGAATGGGGTTCTGGCAGCTAAGGAGAGGACCTTGATTGAGGAGGTTAGCACCATGAGAATGCAGGAGGAGATTAGTGCGGCTCAGAGGGCCAAGTGCACCTGGCTCAAGGATGGGGACCGCTGCACCAAATTCTTCTATGATGTGATCCGCACCAGGCAGCACCGGAACAGCATCCCCAGACTTCTGAATGCTGAGGGTCGTCTGGTAGGAGACCCGGTGGCGGTCCAGGAGGAGGCCGTCAGATTCTATACTGATTTATATCAGCAGACAGACTATGCTAGCATGTTTTCGGCCCTGGTTACGAAGAGATTGGTGTCCCGGCATGGGAACAATCTACTCTTGGCGCCGGTGAGGATGGAGGAGGTGGAAGATATTGTGATGAAGGCTAATCCTAACAAAGCTCCTGGACCCGATGGCTTCTCATCTGGGTTCTTCAAACGGCACTGGGCTATACTCAAGGCTCCTGTTCTGGCAGCGGTTCAGGAGTTCTTTGTGGAGGGCCGGCTTCTGAAGGAGCTGAACCATACTTTTTTGACGTTGGTTCCAAAGAAGGAAGGAGCGACCTCGCTTGCAGACTTTAGACCCATTGCCTGCTGTAATTTCCTTTACAAGATTATCACTCACCTTATGTGCAGGCGTATGGAGGGGATTATGCAGGATTTAGTGTCCCGGAATCAAGCTGCATTCATCAAGGGCCGGTCGATTGCGGAACATAGCCTGCTGGCTCACGAGATGGTGCGCGAGTTCAGCAAACCAGGGGGGATGAAGGCTTGTGTGAAGCTTGACCTCCGTAAAGCTTATGACACGGTCAACCGGGACTTCCTTTGCCACTTGATGCTTGCCATGGGGTTTGACGGGAGGTGGGTGGCGAGGGTGAGGGAGTGTATCTGCTCCCCTACCTTCTCTGTCCTCATCCAGGGCACGCCGCATGGGTACTTTAGTAGCAACAGGGGGCTGAGGCAGGGCGACCCCCTCTCCCTGTATCTCTTTACATTGGTGATGGAGTACTTTACTTGTATGATGGATATAGCTGTTCATAGTGGGAGGATTGTTCCCCTCTTCCGGCTGGTGAGTCCTGCTGTATCCCATTTGATTTATGCTGATGATTTACTGGTGCTACTACAGCCTACCATGAGGGGTATGAGAGCGCTGTCTGACACTATGGAGGAGTTCGGGCGCCTATCTGGGCTCCAGCTGAACCGGAAGAAGAGCAGAGTCTACTTTAGTCCCCGGTGTACACTGCAGGAGGAGAGAGCCTTCGCTCTGGGGGTGGACAGAGGCGAGCTTCCAGTGAAATACCTGGGAGTCCCGCTGACGGTCAACTATGCCCGAGAGCAGGACTGCCACAGCTTGGTAGACTTTGCACAGAGGAGAGTGGAGGGCTGGCAAGCGGCGGGACTTTCATTTGGGGGTCGGATTGAGTTGGTTCGGTCGGTTATTGCAGGCATCGCTATGTTCTGGCTTCAGTCTATCCAGATTCCCACAGCTACAATACGGAAGGTGGAGGCTATCTGTGCCAACTTCATATGGAGGGGTGGGATTCATGCGATATCTTGGGACCAGTTGTGCCGGCCTCGGGAGGAAGGAGGAGTGGGGTTGAGGCCTCTCCAGGAGGTTAGGAAGGCAGCTTGTGTGAAGATGGCTTGGAAATTCATCAAGGGGGGGTCGCTCTGGGCGGATTGGATGGCTAGCAGATACTTACGGAGGACCAACTTCTGGGCTTGCAGAATTGACAACAATTTTTCGGTCACATTTAAGGCCATCCTGAGATGTAGACCGGTGCTCCAGACTGCTATCTGCAGACGCATGAAGGATGGGTCGACTACCGACCTTTGGCGAGATCCTTGGTTGGGTTCCAGATCACTCCTCGAGATTCTGGGAGAGCAGATGGACAGGGAAGCAGGAAGGGGGCTCACTTGCAGACGGATCATTAGAGACGGAGTTTGGAGGCCAGAGGATTATCCTTATACTGTCCAGCTGGCAGCCGAGATACATCTTATTATCATTGATGCTAGCCTGGCTGAGGATACATGGAGTTGGGCCGGTCCGGGTACGGGGGGCGGGTCAGGTCTTTTCTGCTTTCGCAGCTGTTATGATTTGGTCCGCACCCATCACGAACAGGATGAGGAGGTGGCTTTCATTTGGGGCAAGGGCGTTGCACGGAAAATGCAACTTTGTGCTTATCGTCTTCTGCGGGGTAGATTGATGACGAGAGATAGACTCCTCCGATTTGGGATGCAGGTCCCGGATGCCAAATGTGTGCTATGTAATGCTGCGAATGAATCCATTGGACATCTTTTCTTTGTGTGCCCGGTGACATGGCACATTTGGACTGAGCAGTGTGCTCAGCTGAGAGGAGGAGTTGGAGGGGACCGTGACATCCGGAGCATTCTCAGCTGGATTCGGGACCGTGGAGGCCGTGAGCCGGGGTGGGCTAGAAAAGCCAGAGTTCGTCTTGCTGCGTCTGTTTGGCACATCTGGAAGGAGAGGAACAGACGTATATTTGAGGGCTTAACTACCCCCCCGATTGGAATTCTTCATAATATAGAATTCGATGTATCTGTAATGGCCCCATAAATTCTTTGGGGTATAGAGAGTTGTGATGTTGTACTTTAATACCTTTTCCGCTATATGCGAGGAATAAATTCACCCTTATTCCAAAAAAAAAATATATTGCAAATGACCTCTAGCCTAGTGGTTAAGGGAGATGCATGCGGCCCGAGTGGTCAGGAGATCGATTCCCAGTGGGAGCGTTCGGATGGGTTCGGAGTCCACAGGATGACTACAACGGGCCGAACTTCGAATTTGGAGCAGGCTCAGGTTCTCGGGGAGGCCAGCTGGTGGGAGGAGGATAGACGACGGTTACGCGGTGCCGCGTGGTGAAGACTGGTGCTAAGACAGGAGGAGGGCAGGGCCATATTAGAGATCGCCACCCTGCGGATAGACGTCAAGGAGGATCAGGGGCGAGGCCTTCGGCTCGGGGCCCTGTGGCGCCTGCGGGGCGATCTGTAGGCTGGCAGCCCAAGGCAACCGCGGCGGACAAGGGCAAGAGCAAGGTTGTGGATGTCGGCGGCCAGGGGTCGGGGTCTCCCCCCCGGAAGGTGTCCTCAGGCCTCAGGGGGCGAGTTCTCGACCGGCTAGCCGGTCCTGGGCGGATATCTGTAAACCTGTGGGACCGAAGAGTCCTACATCGATGGAGTACGTCCCGCCGATCAAGGCAGGGAGGGATTTCCGGGCCTCGTTCTCTGCGGAGGAGATAGAGAAAGTGACTGCCTACTGGGAGAATACACTGGTCATGTACGTTCTGGGCAACAAGCCTTTCTACGGACAGATTCGGGGATATGCTGCTAGAGTCTGGCAGCCTAAGGGCAGTATGGAGTTCTTTGCTCGCGAGAACGGCTTCTACTATGTGAAGTTTGGACTTGCGGAGGATGTAGCAAGGATCCTGAAAGGTGGCCCTTGGACATTCGACGGTAGGCTTATCATTCTGAAGGAATGGACACCGGAACTTCGATGTGAGAGGGAAGTCCCGAATGCCATCCCTGTATGGATTCGCTTTCCTGAGTTCCATGTCCGGTTCTGGAGTATCCCTTTGCTGATGCGTCTGGCGAGCTTGGTAGGCACCCCGATCAAGGCGGATGAAGCTACTGCGTTTCGATCGAGGTTGATTTACGCCAGAATTTTTGTGGAGATTCGGACTGAGGGAGAGCTACCGAAGATGGTGGAATATGATATTCCTTCTGGAGAGGTGCTAACCCAGAGGGTGAAATACGAATGGGATCCACCTACCTGTTCTCAGTGTTCCTGCTTTGGCCATCTGGCCAGTGCTTGTACGGAGGTGGGATCTCAGGTAGAGCCTACTGCCCCCCTGAGTGAGGCTCAAGACGTTCCCTGTGACATGGATTTCAGAGTTGACAGTGGAGAGGAGGCCTTGGTGGGAGAGGATATCCATCCGGTAAGTGAGGGTGGGACGAGCCTCATTGTCTCTACCCAGCTTGCTCCCTCGTGTGGGGCGTTATCCACTTCCCAGGGACAGAGTAGTATTGTTACTAGAGGCATGGCGGCGTCGGGGATCGAGGCGCGAGGGGGTGGAGGCTCGGCTGAGGGGCAAGTTTACTGCAGGAAGAGACGTGATGTCGGGCCGCTGAGTGACGACCCCTCCAGGGAGGGGAGACATCCTACGGACAGAGAGGAGGCGGTGTGTGTTGACAATCCCTCATGGGCGTTGGTTCTCTCTCAGGTCATCCCCCAGCAGACCATTCCGACTGGGATGGAGGAGGATCTTTTAGCGACGGGTGTGGCACATTCCCCAGGTGCCGATCCGGGTGTTTCTTCAGGGGACCCATCATCTCATTAATAAATGGCTATTATCGTCTGGAATGTAAGGGGGGCGTATTCGCTAGGGAGGTGGAGAGAGATTTGTGGGATGCTGTTCAGAGAGAAATGTGACATCTCTGTTCTATTAGAAACCAAGATCAAAGGTGAAAAGACTCTTGCTCGGAGGACTCCATCCCATTGGGCACAACTGCACAACCTGACTCTGTGTGACATGGCCAGGATCTGGGTTCGATGGAACTCGAAGAGCTGGGATGGAGATTTGCTCTTGATGACGGACCAGTTGATTGCCATCTTCTTCTCTAACAAGGGTGGCTTCCGGTTCTTACTGGGGGCGGTCTACGGACACAACGACAGACGGAGGAGGGAGTCCCTATGGAGTGACATTTTCCGGGTCGCAGCTGCAGCAGATTCGTCGTCCCTTCCTCTTCTTATGATCGGGGACTTCAATGCCCTTCTGCACAGAGGGGAGAAGGTGGGAGGTCGGCCAGTTCCAGACACTATACTTTATGATTTTCAGAGATGCCTCCTACAGGCGGGGCTCCAGGGATTGTCTCGCTCTGGCTTCATCTGGACTTGGCATAACAAAGCTATCCGGAACAGGGTTGCGTGTCAGCTTGATCGAGCTCTGGGTAATGGGGAATGGTTTCGTCATTTTTCCAACGCTACGGCGGAGGGATTGGCTGCTGGGACGAGCGATCATTCACCCATCCAGGTTGGCTTCACTCCTCGACCTCTTGGGAAGTCCCGTCCTTTTAGGTACAACAACAGTTGGTACCTCTCGGAGGGATACCTGGAGGCTGTCTCAGAGGGGCTTATTAGCGGACAGGAGGGGACGGCTCAGTTCCGTTTGGTTCGTCGTCTCAAGGCCACGAAGTAGGCTCTTCGGAGATGGGTGAAGGGGTTACCTAAGTCTTCCTTAGAAGACAAGGAGGTGGAGTTGCGGGCTATCCAGGAAGACATGCAAGCTGACTTGCTCAATAGGGACTTGGCGGTAAGAGAGAAGGAGCTGATAGAAGAAGTCAACATCTTGCGGTTACAGAAGGAGATTAGCACGGCTCAGCGTGCCAAATGCTCCTGGCTTAAGGACGGAGACCGGTGCACCAAGTTCTTCTATGATGTTATTTGGACCAGACAGCACAGGAATCACATCTTCCAGCTTCTGGATGTGGATGGCAATCTTGTGGGGGAGCCGGCTGCGATCCAGGGCGAGGCGGTCAGGTACTACTCTGAGTTATATTTCCAGACTGACTACTTGTCCGTGTTCCCAGAGATAGTTATGAAGAGACTGGTAACTCAGTATGGGAACAGCATTCTTCTTGCCCCTGTTACATTGGAGGAGGTGGAAGCTATTGTCAAGTTGGCGGACCCCAACAAGGCTCCAGGACCGGATGGTTTTAACAGTGGGTTCTACAAACGCCACTGGGACACTCTGAAGGATCGGGTCTTGGAGGTAGTACAGGAATTCTTCACCACAGGGAAGCTGTTGAAAGAGCTAAATAACACCTTTCTGACCTTGGTGCCAAAGAAGGAGGGAGCGACAGCGCTGGCGGACTTCAGACCTATTGCATGCTGTAATTATCTTTATAAGATAATTATGCACCTTATGTGCTGGCGGATGGAGGGGATCATGCGGGACTTGGTATCTCCGAACCAGGCTGCGTTTATCAAGGGGAGGTCGATTGCTGAGCACAGCCTCCTGGCTCATGAGATGGTGAGGGGCTTTAGCAAATCCGGAGGGGAGAAGGCTTGCGTGAAACTGGATCTGAGGAAGGTGTATGACATGGTCAACCGCGACTTTCTCTGCCATCTGATGTCCGTCATGGGGTTTGAGGACCACTGGGTTGCTATGATCAGGGAGTGCATCATGTCCTCCACTTTCTCTGTTCTTATCCAGGACATCCTCTATGGGTACTTCCAGAGCAACCGTGGGCTTAGGCAAGGCGATCCCCTGTCTCCTTACCTGTTCACGCTTGTTATGGAATACTTCACATGCCTGATGGATTTAGCAGTGCACCGTGGGCGGCTGGTCCTACTGTTCCGGAGGGTGGATCCTATATGCTGATGATCTCTTGGTGTTTATCCAGCCTTCGACAACAGGTATGGAGACGCTTGCAGATACTATGGGAGAGTTGCATTCCCTTTCGGGCCTCCAGCTGAACAGGGAGAAGAGCCGGGTGTATTTCAGCTCCCTATGTCCTCAGAAGGAGGAGCGGGCGGACGTTCTTGGTATCGAGAGGAGTGATCTTCCGGTGCGCTACTTAGGAATACCTCTCACAGTCAACTATGTGCGGGATCAGGACTGCCATAGTTTGGTGGAGTACGTCCAGAGGAGAGTGGAAGGTTGGCAAGCATCGGGATTGTCATTTGGCGGACGCATCGAGCTGGTTCGATCGGTGATTACGGCTGTAGCTTATTTCTGGCTACAATACATCCTGCTTCCTATTGCCACTGTTAGGAAAGTGGATCGGATCTGTGCTGATTTCATTTGGCGGAGGGGTATGCATGCGATCTCTTGGGAACAGCTCTGTCGACCCAAGAAGGAGGGAGGAGTGGGGTTTAGGCCGCTGCTGGAGATTATGGAGGCCTCCGCGCTTAAGATGGCTTGAAAATTCATCAATGGGGGGTCTCTTTGGGCGGCCTGGATGCATAGCAGATACATGAAGCAGGACAACTTTTGGACGTGTGCTACTGATAACAATCACTCCGTCACGTTCAAGACTGTCCTGAGACACAGGGGGCTTCTTAAATATGCTATCAGGAAGGTCATGAAGGATGGGTCTGGCACGGACCTCTGGCGGGATCCTTGGATTGAAGGACGCTCGCTAATGGACATTAGGGGGGCCCAGACTCACCAGGAGGACAGGAGGGGCCTGACGTGTAGTCGGATCATTCGCGATGGGGAGTGGAGGCCGAAGTCTTACCGATTCACCGTGGAGCTAGGTGGGATCATTGGTTCTATTGTCATCGATCCGGGCTTGCCTGCTGATCGGTGGATTTGGACGCCGTTTGGAGCGCCTCCGGGAACTGGGGAGTTCCAATTCCGGAGTTGCTACAATCTCATCCGACATGCTTTTCAGGAGAGCCCAGACTACGAGTTCGTATGGTGCAAGGGTCTGGCCAGGAAGATGCAGCTCTGTATCTACAAGCTCCTACTGGGGCGCCTCCTGACTAGGGATCGGTTGAGTTCTTTTGGAGTGCCGGTCCCCGATCCCAAGTGTGTGTTGTGCAGCCTGGAGCATGAATCTATTAGACATATCTTCTTCGAGTGTGACCTGGCTTGGCAGATCTGGAAGGAGCAGGGTAGATTGTTAGGAGGATGCGACTCCGGAAAGGGTATTGGGGATATCATCATGGTCGGGTTATGGGCCTATGGGGATGAGTTGTAAGCCCTTTGGGGCCGACTTGAGGGCCATTGGGGATGAGTTGTAAGCCCTTTGGGGCCGACTTGAGGGCCATTGGGGATGAGTTGTATGAGTAGGGCCCTTTGGGGCCGCGTTTGGGAGAGTTGTACCATTAATTACCCTTGCTTCAATGTATATAGACACAAAGACCAATAATGCATCTTGATGGAATTCATAAGTAAAACTAAGAGTCTAAATCTTAACCATGATCATCAAATGAATTTTAGCCTCGAAACTATGTAGTTCAACATTAATAAAGAAGTTTGATTTCTAAAAGAAAAGTTTCCAATCAATATTTTAAGCCATAAGGTCATATCCAATGAATAGAACTATAAAGTACTAAAAAAAGTATCACAGAAATACCCAAAATTAATATACTGATACAAATATTGGGTACTTATGTGTTACGTACATAGGAGTACCCAAGGAGTACTAGTACCTGGTACGGGTATGCCTTCCTAGATGGAATACCCGTGCTTCAAGCTTATTCCTTGTTAGGCATTCAATAAATATTATAGTCGATTTAAGTTTCTACATTCTATTTAAGTTCATCCTAGCAGCATCTTATGTATTTCATAGCATGTCTCTCTTTTTCCTTTCATTCATCTGTGACTAATATACTTATAATATAAACTTCATTAAGTTTTCCATGACTCAAAACTTATATATAATTTCCACTTGTTATACTTACAGGTCCCTTCCGGATCTAATCCTCTTAAAGGAGGCATCATTAAGAGGTTTCACAAATCCCACATCAAAATCATGCCCAAATATAAATGATGCAATATGTGCTTCACCTGAAGGAGAAATTCTGATCGTGAGACCAAATCCTGTTAATTATGTTTCTGAGCATTAGTTTTGCTTGTTTATTGAATTATGTTATCAATTTTTTTGTAGGTTAATGGAGATCAAGAGATGTTCTTTTTCTCAGTTTTGTTTCAGCATGCCACCTATAGGTAAATGCATAAGCTGAACCTTTACTGTAGCCTTCATGAATATTTGACTATCAATATAACTTTTAGTTGATTGATTCTTTACGATTCACTTGTTATACTTCTCTCTTTCTGCGGCTGTATAAATGTCAAGTTCCTAAGTATTTAGATGCAGGCTCTTGCTCATTTTAGTTTTGGTCCAAACTATTTTCATGAGATTTAGGAGATGGATTTACTTTCTTCCTCAGCATTACTTTGTGACATCTGAATACTTTAGCATGTAATTTCTATGCAACCTATGAGAACACATTACAAACAAACTGAAGGACCCTACATCCACAACTATGATTCGCCACTATTTAGTGTACAAATTGGGGATAAGTTCATTCATCATGTTGTAATCTTATTGTTAGGATTTCTCGTGCTAAACTTTCTTTAAACCCTTCAATGTGTGTTGAAGTCCATTAGTATCTTTTGGTTGACTTGTTAGGTTTAGCTTCGTGATATTTCTATGATTAAGTTTTTCTTTAACGGCTTTATAACTGCATCATTGTACTCTTATTCTGACAACATTGGCATGGTGCATGGGCCCACAGGCCCTACTATACTCCCCTCCTGGTTACACACTGTGTTGTGAAGTTTAATGATGTACTTATATGTTGGGCTTTTTACATTTGTTTCTTAGTTTATAAATCCAGATGAAATTGGGAATTTGGTTAGATTCATGTGATGCGGAATTTCTTTGTCAAAATTACATACTTATGTAGTTATATATTTTACCCCCGAAAGCATACTTTGTGCTGGAATTTTTAGACTTTAAAGCTACAATATTTATTTCTATGGACACAACCTTTCTTGCAACTTAAGAAAATGTTCTTAGTAGTTGACCTCATCAATCAAGTAAGACATAAGAAAGTTCCCCATTCCAATGAAAATTTGTTGTTTTAGTAGACACCTGAAATTCTAGTTATTCTCAGGCACCTTGAGAATGTTAGTCAAGTGTACAAGAAGGGTATTGTTGCCCCAGATGAAGGGAGTCTAAATGTGACAAACGCTCATAAAGAGAAGAAAAAGGTAATATTCTGAATTTGGCAGATTGCTTTGGCCTCAATGTACTATTAATGAGGCAACCGGTATTTCAGGGTATATTCGGCATGGTTAAAGATTTAACAGGGAACAAGCCGAAACAAAGCCAAAAGACTGATCTTGTGGATTCCACTGAAAATAATGCTGAAGAACTCTATGTTATATTTTCGACAGCTAATTTCCCATTAGAGAGCAAGAATAGTCCTGTTTTAAATGCAGAAAATATAGAGGTGGATATAGGTAATGGACATTGTTTCTCTCCTAGGTACATTCTATATATATATATATATATTTTTTTTTATATAAAATATATATATATATTTTTATTTTTATTTTTATTTTTTATTTATATATATATATATATATATATATATATATATATATATATATATATATATATATACACTAATTGATATTCTTTTTAAAGATGATATTGATCTTGAAGATACTAAAGAGAAACCAAAGGAACGGACCTTTCCTGTTATAAATACGCAAAAGTTTGGCAAGAAATTTCAAGCAATCAAAGGTCAGTATTTTTTTAATTTATCAACACTATCATTTACATATTGCACCTTCATTCAGTTTTTCTTCTCCTAATGGTAATATTCAGTTTTTCTTCTCCTAGTGATATTCGTGCACTATATACAATTAATCAGTCTACAGTTTTTTCTACTTCTACTACTATTCAGTGCTACTGATTCTCATCACGTCTGATATCTGCATTGTGTATGCCTTAGATAAATTAAAGCAGAAGACAGACGAAACTTCAAATTCTATGAAGAACAATGAAGAAGATGATAACTCTAACGTCTCAGTTGATCAGATAAAGAAGAAGTATGGATATGCAGTGAACAATGTAAGTACATCTGCTTTCCACATATCATACTAGTTTAAGCCTTGGCATTTCCAACATAGGAGGCAGGACGCTAGGGCATCATCATAAAAGCTCAAAAATGTTTTTCATGTAACCAAGGAATGTATGAGTTTTCACTTTTGTTATGAATGTATTCATTTCTTTGCAGCATATGTATGTGTAGTTTCTCCATGGACCAATGGCAAGTGAGATTGGTTTCTCTCTCTCTCTCTCTCTCTCTCTCTCGTCTCTCTCTCTCTCTCTCTCTCTCTCTTTTGATGATCGAGATTGGTATTATGTTGCAGTAACATTAGTTGTGAATTTGTATGTCTCCTATTTCTTCTTCAGGTCTATGTCAATAACTGAGAGCAACTTCATAACAAAATTTCATCCACCAATTCACTATCTTCATGAATCATGCTTTGCCCTTAAGATTATGAATCATGCTTTTCCCTTTAGAAAACTACAGTGTAAAGTGTCTATATGAGTATGTTTTGATATGGAATGGTCATTTCTTCTAGTGTTCAGTTTGTATATATCAGTTTCCATACTCAAGTTTGGTTCCCTTTTCTATGTGCTCTAGTTGACCTTACACAACAAACAGTTTCAAATGGTTTTTACTCGCATTATCCATTATGTTCATAATCTACATGGTTCTCACAGTTTTCAGATATTTGCTTGTATTTGTTTCTGATAAACTAACTCAATGTGCCTTCATCATTGCTAACCATGTAAATTGACTTGAATGTCGTGTTAATTCTAACTATTTTAGGTTTTTCTCATCTGATTATGCATATGTTAAGATTGGTTACAGCAGAAGTATATCCTCAATAGTAGATTTTAAGTCTCGTGTCCGCAATCTTAACTATGTTAACCTCTTTGCTGATGTAACTCTTAGAATGCTACCTACTTATTCATGAACAATATGGCTCAATAAAGCCATTATATGTATAATCTTGTGTGTACATTGCTCTTCTAAGTAACCTATGTTTTTAGTTTGTCATCCAGCCTAACCTTCTCTGGAATTTGTATCTAATTGTACTGAAACATAACTGGAAGTAATGTCTTCATTTCTCCTCGATCAGGAAATGAGTGCTCCAAGAATTGCACAGAGCAAGCTGAGCGAGAATGTAAAGAAGTTGGAGGTAACTTTATTTATCTGTGTTTTTGCATTTTTAATGGTTCCTTCAAAATGGTTAAGATCGTACGATGCTTCTGAATGACTTTATACGATTTAAATTTAGCACTTCGATGGTAAAGAAATGTAAAAGACTGAATGCAGTTATTTCAGCGTTAAATAAAGCTTTCCACCATTTACATATGATGGTTTTAGGTTTGCTAAAGGCCATATGATTTAATGAACATGTTTAGAGGTAGTTTATCACTTTGAGTTGAAACAACATGCACATAACCGTGTCTTGTATGGTTTGTAAAGGTAGTAAAATTGTCATTATTATGACCTTCCGTTTAGTAATAACCACATGGTAATGTTAATGTCTTCTTTTTTTCTTCTTTTCTTTTGTTATAGAAAACCCAGAAATCAACAAAAATAGAGAGAAAAACAAACACAGCACAAACAAAGTTTTAACGTGGTTTGGTAAGAGTGACCTACTCCACAGGCAGATCCGAGATGATCACACTAACTTGAAAAGAATAATTACAAGTGGCGGTCTCAACTCTGACATCATAACCCCGAATTTACACCCAACTTCTCTCTATCACCGAACAATAGAAATGGTACATAATATAACGGGTCCAACCAGCAGAGGGGGTCCGGTCCCGCATCCCCATGAGGTCAGTGACAGACTCCGGACTTAGGCCTCCGCTTCCATCACAAACCTCTGTTTTTTTTCCTGTAAAAATATAGCCACCAGGTTTTGTTGACCGACCGAGGGAATTCAGACATACGCCTATGTAAACATTCGACTTCTTTCAATATCTCACTTCATTTTCCTTGTAATTATGACTCGAGATCTGTTTTTGTTGTTGTTTGAACAGAGTATTAATGATCGGACAGCGCAAATGGAGGACACTGCTAAATCTTTCTCAACAGTAGCTAAAGAACTACTAAGATCTGTACAGAAAAGATGAGAGGAGTACATAAACATCACAACCTTGGCGCTGGATCCCACTTATATATCTATTATATACTGAGGAATTTTTTGATATTTCCTTTTTTTTCCTTGGATTTTATTGTAAGTGTCCTTGATTCTTCCACGCTTGTGCAGTTGTATAGTTTTTATAGAATGTTATCCATATACAAAAGTACATATAAATCAAATAGACTTTCCTATCGTACTTACTTTCTGCCTTTCTCGCAAAGAAATTGCCTACTGCATCTTGTATTCATAGCATGGTGTTCAAATTAAACTAACATTTGAACTTGTCGAAGTATTTGTAATCCCAAAAGTTTAGGGGTCTGTTATTATTAAGCTGGCTGTTTTTTTTTCTTCCTGTTTTTGATATTAGTTGGCAGTTAGTTTGTTTCATATTTTCTCCTAGTTTTTCTCCTTAAATCTTTTAATTTGTTAACATGAATCTGTGGGTCCTTGGCTATATATTTTCCCCTGTATTCTTCAGAAGGATGATGAAAATTATTATTATTTTTCCTTTCCTAAAATCTTATGGTATCAGAGCTGAGGCTCGATATCAAAATTAGCCATGGATTATAGGGCAGCGATGACGGGAGCCCAGAAGACAGGTAGCGATTCTACCTCCTCCTCAGAAACCTGTCAACCACGATCCACCGGCACCATCCAAATTGGAAGTGTGGAACAATCGAGTCCAAAACTGTCACAACAGTTGACTATTCATAAACTGAATGGCAACAATTATTTCGAGTGGGCTCAATCGGTGAGACTTGCAATTGATGGTAGAGGAAAACTCGGCCATCTGACTGGAGAAGTACGTCAACCAGCCCCTGGAGATTCGAAGTTGAAGTCATGGCGGTCGGAAAATTCTCTAGTGATTTCGTGGCTTATCAATTCGACGGAACTGGCAATAGGAAAGCCTCACCTATTCTTGCCAACCGCGAGAGATGTATGGAAGCAGTCCGCGACAAGTATTCAGATGTGGAAAATTCATCCCAAATTTTTTATCTAAAGACAGCTTTGGAAGGCTAAACAAGGAGATCGAGATGTGACGATTTATTACAATGAACTTGTAACGCTTTGGCAGGAGTTGGACCTCTGTTATGAGGACGAGTGGGGTTGCCCACAAGACGGTGTTTAGCACAAAAAAGGGAGGCGAATGATCGAGTTTGTCTTCCTAGCCGAGCTCAACCAAGAACTTGATGAAGTGCAAGGCAGAATTCTTGGTAGAAAGCCTTTACCTTCACTCAGAGAAGTTTTCTCTGAAGTTCAAGGGGAAGATTCAAGACGTAACGTTCTAGTCCCAAAATACGTAGGACTAGATAACGTAACATGCCAGCCGTATAGTAAATATATGTAAGCTGTATATGCAGTATATAGATAGTCATAGCTCACTAAATCTCATCCACGAAAAATAAAGGAATAAAGATATCATTAAATCAAATATGAAAATATCAATGAGACAAGTGGTTGGGTGGAAACAAATTCACTACCAAGCGAATAAACTAGAAAGAAATAGATAGCAAAATAAAGATTTCGTCACAAGTATCAAAGGACGATCCAAAGGCAAGACCTCTTCGGTGGAGAAGGAAGGATTTGATCGTAGTTGGTACTCCTGCGGGAAGTCATGAACAACTACACCTGGAGAGATCACCAGGTCCTTAGAGAGACGTAATAAGATACAGAAAAATATGTCATATAACTGAATATAAATATGTCACATAGTCATAGGTAAAAGTAAAATATTTTGGATCATAACTGTAGGAACGAAATAGTAAAGCACAATACTCTAGAGGGGGGTGAATAGAGTTGGCAGCGGAATAATGCTAATTAAAAAATGTTAGTAGCAAGATCACAGAATAATAATCACAACTAAGTAATGTAAAGGCAGAGATAAGAAAGCAAACGCAAAGACAGCGATGTATACTGGTTTTCCTCTGTTGAGGACTAATCCAGTCGGTAGAACTCTTGCTACCAGTTGAATCCACTATTGACAAAACCGCAAGTTTCTTACGAAGTCCTTGCAACTTCTACAACGCGAGCTTTGATACGAAGAACTCGTCCAACTTCAATTGTGAAGAGGTATTCTTCAATCAAGCCTTCTGATTACAATCTCTCAGAAACTTCTAGACCGCACCGCACTGTCAAATCGACTAGAGGATTGTAATTGGCTTGGGATCTGAAATTTAAAGCTCAAGAAAACTCTTTGGAAGACTGAAAGCTTTAGATAGAGAGAAGATTGAAAGTGAATGAGTGTGTTGAAATGATCGAAATCATTCTCTATTTATAGGAATTCCAAAGACAGAATTCTGGCAGAATTCGGGCAGAATTCGGGCAGAACTCGATGAGGAAATCTCGGTCAAATTCGCAACTGCAGGAGGACCAAGTTCCAGAGAATTCAAAAATCAAAACGGCTACTAACCGAACTCTGGCCGAACTCTGGCCGAGTTCTGTCAGGGTTAGGTTAGGTTTTTAAAAATAGATTTTGGGAATTTTTGAAAACCTTTTTGAAAACCTTTTTGAAACTTTTGTTAATAAGAATGTTTTTCAAAACTAAGGACATTTTAAAAGACATTTTGAAAATATTTTGGAATAGCCTATTTGCCAGTACGACTCGGTGTACAACGTATTCCTACTCAATAAAATAAAAAATACATTGCTCAAAGAAATACAGACTCGAACAGGCAAACATTGCTTCGGTCTTGAACTCAGTAGATAGTTGTTCTTGATCATGTCCAAGAGTCCGAGATATCCTGACTAGCTTCATATATCCAGACAGAGTTTGATCAATTATTAAAATCAGTTTGACCATATGACCAATGGGCCAACAATTTTCCCCATTTTGATAATTGACAAACTATGAATGATATAACATCTAAGCTTGAAATCAAATCAAAAAATAGTAAAGTTGTTCATATCCTGCATGCATTTCTCAAAAGATAAAAAGATGTTAGATCTTTATTTTCTCCCCCGTTATCATTTAGCAAAATAATTGCAAAAGAGAAAAACTCCTCCGCAATCAATGCATAAATAACAAACAGTGAAGAAACATAAGAAAATAATCATGAAAAATTATGACAGATGATAGAGACAGTAAAAAAAATAACATCACAGGCATGTATTTGTCGCAGGCAGTAAATAATAAAACATAGAATTATTTCACAGGCAGTATAATAAAGAAGCAGATAAAGATGCTAAGTAAATAAATAAACTGATGTGAAAGATGAACTACGAAATCCATAAAGATGAAATGATGTCCAAGAGACATAAAAAATATCCAGTACAAGTCCTCAAAAGAAATACTGATAATAAAGTCTAAAAAGAAAAACTTGGAATGTCGAAGCATTTCCAAGTATACAGTAGATAATATCTAAGTCTCAAACATCAGATAACATATCACATATCCTCATCATCATCATCATCATCAGCATGACCGGCATGACCAGAAGGACCATCTGCAGAGGTACCAGCGCCAGAAGGATGAGGAGGGGCGCCAGTGTAAAACTCACCGACATAGTCTCGAGGAGCACGGTCAGAACGGTACCAATCATATGCGTTACCGGGCTGAAAGTAGGCATGAACAGCCTCATCCTCACAGCGGTAACCAGAGAAAGCTGGATCTCTAGGAATGGAACCGGTAGAATGTCCAGTCTGGGCAAAACGAAGATCAGCTAAAGAATTTACAATCGCCTGATAACGAGTGACGTCGCGGAACTCACGTTCGCGGGCCATATCCGTCATCGAGATGTACAAATCCGAAAGGTGCTAGTGTATGCCCTCAAATGTCATGGCATACTGCTGAGGAGGTGGAGGAGGTGGAGCAGTAGCAGGAGCAGTAGGAGGAGCAGCAGCAGTCATACTGCGACGAGATAACTTTAGAAACTTGGGCTCAGGGTCTTGAGTACAAGTTGATAAATCAATGTCGAAACGCTGAAAGATGCGTGGGAGAATCATCGCATAAGAGAGATTTCTATCACTTGCACGACAACATCCCATCATCTGAATAATGGTCTTAGGGGCAGAAAATGGAATCCCCTTAAGAATGTGATACAAAACAGATAATTCAAGAGACGTGACATCATCTTTTGAAGTAGATTTCGGAAGGAGAGTGGAGTAAATGATACGGTGCAATTCATAATTAAACAAGTTCAAGTTGTTTGCCTTGAACTTTCCATAGCGAACTCGATCAGGTGCATAAAGTTCTGCTTTAAAACTAGTAAGTGCCGTGTCGTCGGAGAAATCAAATTCAGTGATATCAACAAGCGGTTCACCTTCGTTGGGAATACCAAGGATTTCCGCTAAGATAACATCATTGAAATTGATATCTAATCCTCCAACACGTGTACTTACGTCAAACGTATTTAATATGATATTGCAGTAGAACAGTCTAATGGCATTAGTTGCTACTGGGAAACAAAGTTTAACAAAATATTGTAACCCTAATGCCTCAAAGAAAGGTCGGTGTTCTGGAAATACAGTCCACTTGATGGAAGCGCCTGTGCATATGGATCTCATGGAGAAGTCTCCATACCACAGTAGGGCTTGATCTAGGGTTTGAAAGTAAAACCCGTCGAACGCGCCATCGCTAGATTGGACTGGCGAAAAGAGGGAATCCGTAGGTGGATTCGAAGATGAACCTTCATCACTTGGGTTGGTTATCTTCTTCCTCTTGAAGGGGTTAAATCCCTTAGGTGCCATTGTACAATAAAATTAAATAGCACGAAATTGAAAGAAGGGGAAATAAGGAGTTATACCTCCCGAAATTTGAATATGTTGTAGAGAACAACGAACTCCGCACGAATCCAAAGTTTGGATTGATTTCACCACTTAGATTGAAAGAGAAGGGGTGGTGAAGAACTAGGGTTAGGGGGCTCTCTCGCGCGGCTGCTGTTGCTGTTTTGATGAAGTTTAGAAGCAATGAAGAAGAAAGGCTCTCGAGTTCTGGTTATATAACCTGATACCTTCAACCGAACTCGGGCCGAATTCGGTCCGAAGTCTGGCCGAATTCGCCTGGGGTTGGTTTGAAATACTTTCTTTTTCATTGGCTCATTTCAAATATTTAATTCAAAGATTAGTAATTTTGACATTAAAATAATATAATTAATGTTATTTTATAAATTAAATTTCTTTACACAGCGACTGTTTCAGATTAGCTGTAGGAGTACGGTCTCAGCTGGCGGAGGTTCACCGGGGAACTCTTAAGTACCTTCGCTTCAACCGTAGTTGTGGTGACAGACAGACTCTTTATTGGCTTGTCTCTAACACAGTTTTTGCATATTGAAATAAAATTATAAAATAAAATTAATTAACATTATTGATGTCCAAAATTCCTAATTCTCGACGTAAATAATTGAAACGATCTTCTGCTAGAGATTTTGTGAAAATGTCAGCTAATTGATTCTCAGTATCTATGTACACAAGGTCAATATTTCCATTTTGATGATGATCTCTAAGAAAATGATGTCGAATCTCGATATGTTTGTACGAGAATGACATACAGGATTCTTAGTCAAATTAATAGTGCTCGTGTTATCACAGAAAATGGGAATATGTGTATAAAATAAATCATAGTCTTCTAAGGTTTGTTTCATCTACAAAATCTGAGCACAACAACGTCCTGCGGCGATATACTCAGCCTCTGTTGTTGATAGGGCTACAGAATTTTGCTTTTTACTAAACCATGAGACTAAAGCCTTGCCTAAGAAATGACATGTGCCACTGGTACTTTTTCTATCAACTTTGCATCCGGCAAAATCTGCATCCGAATAACCAATAGGTCAAAGGACTTAGTTTTGGGATACCATAAGCCAACAGAAGAAGTGCCCTTAAGGTATCGAAAGATACGCTTAACTGCACACAGATGTGATTCCTTTGGATTAGCTTGAAAATGTGTACACAGGCAAACACTAAACATAATATCTGGATGACTAGCAGTTAATAAAGTAAACTACCGATCATACCTCGATACTTACGTGTGTCGACTGGCTTGCCTTGTTCATCAATATCAAGCTTGTTGAAGTTGCCATCGGAGTGCCAATAGGTTTGACATTATCCAGATCAAACTTCTTTAGCAAATCTTTTGTGTACTTGGCTTGATTTATGAACGTCCCATTGTCAGTTTGTTTGATTTGCAGTCCGAGAAAGAATTTCAGCTCTTCCATCATGCTCATCTCAAACTCATTCTGCATACACTTAGAAAATTCTTGACACAGAGATTCATCAGTAGATCCAAATATAATATCATCAACATAGACTTGTATTAAGAGAAGCTTACCATTAAAAGACTCAATAAAAAGTGTAGTGTCAACCTTGCCTTTTGAAAAACCGTTGTCAAGTAGAAAAGAGCTTAGACGATCATACCAAGCACGAGGGGCTTGTTTCAAACCGTATAAAGCTTTCTTCAACTTGAAAACATGATCAGAGTTTTTAAAATCTGTGAAACCTAGAGGTTGTGCTACAAAAACTTCTTCTTTTATAAAACTATTTAAAAATGCACTCTTGACATCCATTTGAAATAATTTGAAATTATGAAAACATGCAAATGCACATAACATGCGAATGGATTCTAATCTCGCAACTGGGGCATAAGTCTCATCGTAGTCGATACCTTCTTCCTGATTGTATCCTTGAGCTACGAGTCGAGCCTTATTACGAGTCACTAAACCATTCTCATTCAGTTTATTTCGGAATACCCAACGGGTGCCAATGACCGGATGATCAATAGGCTTGGGAACAAGTTCCCAAACTTGATTCCGTTCAAATTGGTTTAATTCCTCTTGCATAGCATCTATCCAAAAACTATCACTACATGCTTCATCAATAGTTTTGGGTTCTAGCTGTGAAATGAATGCAACACTAGAAACAATATCTCTACTGGATGTACGAGTACTTACACCTTTGGTAATATCACCAATTACCAAATCCTTTGGATGATCAGCTGTAAATTTTAATCGTTTCGGCAGACTCTGAAGGTAGCTGGTTCCTGGATCTTCTCTAGGAGGATCAGCTAGTGCCGAGCTTGGTTGAGAATCGGCTGTTGTTGAGCTTGGTACAGTTGGATCTTCGTCATTGTCATCGATAGTCATTTGATTCAGTTCATCAAAAGTGACGTTGATTGACTCTTCGATGATCATGGTTCGTTTGTTGAAGACTCTGTATCCTTTGCTCTTGGCCGCATAACCTAAAAATATACCTTCATCGGCCTTTTCGTCAAACTTTTCCAAATTGTTTTGTATTAAGAATAAAGCACTTACAACCAAATATTCTAAAATATGAAACAGATGGATTATATTAAACCATAACCCAAATGGAGTCTTCTTCGATTTGGGTCGAATTAGAACTCTATTGAGAACAAAACAAGCTGTATTGACAGCTTCAGCCCAGAAATATTTGGGTAGACTAAACTGGTTTAACATTACTCTGGCCATTTCGGATAGAGTTCTGTTCTTACGTTCCATAACTCCTTTTGTTGTGGAGTCCTAGGGCAGGAGAACTCGTGTACAAAACCGTGTGTGTCACAAAATTGCTCAAACTCTACATTCTCGAATTTGCCACCATGATCGCTTCTAATACGAGTGATCATGTAACCTTTTTCATTCTGTACTTTCTTGCAAAAGGCGACAAATTCAGATAATATCATTCTTGTGTGTCAAGAAGTATACCCACGTGTATCTAGAGTAATCATCTACAATTACAAAAGCATAAAGCTTACCTCCGAGGCTAGCAACTCTGTTCGGACCAAATAAGTCCATATGTAGCAATTATAGAGGTCTAGTAGTACATACTGCGTTTACTGACTTGAATGTCGATCTAGTAGCTTTGTTCTTTTTATATGGCTGCATACCGAATCCTTCTTGAATGTTATGTCCGGTAAACCGTGTACTAGCTTTTTTGTGGATAATCTTGAGATTGTATCTATATTTGCGTGACCGAGTCTCATATGCCACAGATGACTCTCATCACTTTTAGCCATTAAGCATCTACCTGAAATGTTAGTTTCTTCCAACAAATAGAAAACATATATGTTGTCTTCCCTGATACCTTCAAAGATAGTACTACCAGTTGAGCTATCAACTATAGTACATTTGTCTTTGCCAAAGTGATGCCATAACCATGATCAGCTAGATGACTTACGCTGAGTAGATTATGTTTCAACTCGGTAACCAGACAGACATCCTTAATCACAGGATAGGGAAACTTACCAATATCACCGATACCAATGATATGCCCTTTCAAGTTATTACCGAAGGAGACATAGCCTTCCTTCTTTTCTTCGACAGTGTTGCAAATAGTGTAGCGTCACCGGTCATATGCCGTGAACAACCGCTGTCGAGGATCCATTTGCTTCTAGCATGTGAAAGGTGTTCCACCTACAAAACAATTTGCAGATGAAACTTTTGGTACCCATTTCTTGGAGGGTCCTGAAATGTTAGCCTTTGGTATCCAAGCATAAATATTTAAATCAACAAGCTTTTTGATTCTACATGCAGATAAAATATGACCAATGAGGCCACAATAATGACATTGTGCATGTCGAGTGTTGAAAGCTGAGTGGTGTACATGGTTGGTAGGTTTAGGTTTTCTAGTATAGAAGAAAGCATACCTATAATCCTGTTTGGGCTTAACCTTTTGGGGTAAAGGTTTGATAGGGTTAGGTCTGACAGTGTTTGGTTTGGGAATGTTTCGATTTTTCGGTAAGTGACACGTGTTAGGGTAGGAAGCAGCAGTTTCAGACTATTTTCCTAACCTAATTTCCAATCTTTTGGAAGTGTCATACAACTTAGTATAATAAAAAGTGAGTGTTTCCATTCTGATTTGTGCACTTTGAAGACTTTTTCTCTTTAGAAAGTTCTTCTTTCAGTTGGTCAATAACCTTGTCTTTCTCTTCAGATGACTTGGTAGTCTCGTGTAATAAGAGCTTAATAGAGGAAAGCTCACCAGACTCACTAACATGATTTCTAACCTCAGCTAGTAGGTCGGTAAGTCTTCATATTTCTCCTTTGTACTCTTTGAGTACCTTCTTAGAGGTCTGATATTTGCTACGCAGTTTCTGTAATCACTTATCAGTTCACTGAAGGCATCTCCTAATTGCTCAAAGGTGAAGTCATCATATGTATCAACTACAGGTTCAGTAGGTACCTGATCGGATGCCATAAAGCATACGTTTGTAGCGTCTTCTGATTGTTCATCTTCTGAATTGCTGGCTTCACTTTCATGCCATATGCTGGTGTTGGCATATCTCCGAGATGTTGATCTCTTCAGGTTCCCTTTTTCATACCTGTTGCTCTTCTTGCTTGATGATGAGTTTGTAGGACAATCCTTCTTCATGTGTCCCTTCTTCTTGCAGCCATAGCAGACAGCATCATCTTGATACCAGTTGTTGCTGCTATTGTTTTCTTTGGCTTTCTTCTCATATCTCATGAATCTTTTGAATTTCTTTGCTAGGAGTGCTTGATCTTCAGCATCAGATTCACTGCTGTCTGAATCACCTTCAGCAGCTTTTCTGTGCTGAGCCTTGAAAGCGATTATCTTCTCCTTTGGTGCAGGCTCTTCAAAATCTTGTAGCTCCAGTTCATGAGTGAGTAGCTTACCCATGAGTACTTCGAGGGACATAGTTGTGAGGTCGTTCCCTTCAATGATCGTAGTAGCCTTTGGAATCCAGTTCTTGGCAAGTGCTCGCAGGAGTTTACGAATCTTTTCATGGTTACTGTACTCTTTGCCTAAGGAGGACAAAGGATTTACAATATCCAAGAATCTTTCGAACATTTGAGTAACTGTTTCGTTGGGCTTCATCTTGAACACCTCATACTCTTGAGTAAGTCTGCTGACCTTTAATTCTCTGACTTGAGTCGTGCCTTCATGTGTGACTTCAAGAAGCTTCCACACTTCATTAGCAGTTGTGCAGATAGACACCCTGTTAAATTCAGTTCTGTCTAAAGCACAAAATAAAGCGTTAATAGCACGTGCGTCAAGACTGGCCTTTTTCTTTTCCTCCTCTGTATATCTGTTATAGGGTTTTTCAACTAGAACTCCATCAACATTTATATGAGGTGGCTTTTGATAGCCATCAATAACAATAGACCATAAATCAAAGTCAAGAGATTTCAAGAAAAAACTCATCCGTGTTTTCCAATAGGTATAGTTCGTACCATCAAACAGTGGAGGTCTGTTTGTGGCCTGGCCTTCACTTGTGAATTTCACAGTTGCTATGTGTTGTGCTGTGATCTATAAACAATTAATTAAATGAATAAATAATTGCAATGTTACCTTACTTTACCTGTAACACCCGCTCTGATACCAATTGTAGGAACGAAATAGTAAAGCACAATACTCTAGAGGGGGGTGAATAGAGTTGGCAGCGAAATAATGCTAATTAAAAAATATTAGTAGCAAGATCACAGAATAATAATCACAACTAAGTAATGTAAAGGCAGAGATAAGAAAGCAAACGCAAAGACAGCGATGTATACTGGTTTCCCTCTGTTGAGGACTAATCCAGTCGGTAGAACTCTTGCTACCAGTTGAATCCACTATTGGCAAAACCGCAAGTTTTCTTACGAAGTCCTTGCAACTTCTACAACGCGAGCTTTGATACGAAGAACTCGTCCAACTTCAATTGAAGAGGTATTCTTCAATCAAGCCTTCTGATTACAATCTCTCATAAACTTCTAGACCGCACCGCACTGGCAAATCGACTAGAGGATTGTAATTGGCTTGGGATCTGAAATTTAAAGCTCAAGAAAACTCTTTGGAAGACTGAAAGCTTTAGATAGAGAGAAGATTGAAAGTGAATGAGTGTTGAAATGATCGAAATCCTCTCTATTTATAGGAATTCCAAAGACAGAATTCGGACAGAATTCGGGCAGAACTCGATGAGAAAATCTCGGTCAAATCCGCAACTGCAGGAGGACCAAGTTCCAGAGAATTCAAAAATCAAAACGGCTACTAACCGAACTCTGGCCGAACTCTGGCCGAGTTCTGTCAGGGTTAGGTTAGGTTTTTAAAAATAAATTTGGAGATTTTTGAAAACTTTTTTGAAAACCTTTTTGAAACTTTTGTTAATAAGAATATTTTTCAAAACTAAGGACATTTTAAAAGACATTTTGAAAACATTTTGGAATAGCCTATTTGCCAGTACGACTCGGTATACAACATATTCCTAGACTCAATAAAATAAAAAATACATTGCTCAAAGAAATACATACTCGAACATGCAAACATTGCTTCGGTCTTGAACTGAGTAGATAGATGTTCTTGATCATGTCCAAGAGTCCGAGATATCCTGACTAGCTTCATATGTCCAGACAGAGTTTGATCAATTATTAAAATCAGTTTGACCATATGACCAATGGGCCAACAATAACATGGCCCAGTGTTCCATCATCGAAATATTGTATCACACCTACAACCAAACTGTTGGAGTCCAGTCTGGATTTGGTAACAACATACTTGTGGAATCCAAATCTTATTAAATATTTGATTAGATTAGATTTGGATGTCCATAATTGGTGTTGTGCTATTTTAGATAAAATAGGATTATTATTTTAGGAAATCCTATTATGATCTAAAATATGATAATTGATGGGCTATTTTAGGTGTAATATGATTCTATTTGAGGGATTCCCAATTAAGAAATCATATTATAACCTAAAATAGGATTTTTTTTTTCATCATATATATATGGGGTGAGGGTGGAGGCATAAAGAATAAGCACAAAAGTGGAGAGTGCTTGTCCATAAGAAAATCTAAGAAAAAGTCTGTACTTTTCTCTTAGGACTTCGCCATCCAAGACAGAAGGAAGAAGAAGATCTAATCGAGTCAACTTCAGTTAGGGAGATTGCTACGGGTTGGTGAGTGATCTCAATTGTAATCTTCTGTTTTTCTTCTTGAGAGTGGTGAGAGGGTTGAACCTATTAGGGCAAAGGGTTCAACGTGAGTTCTGTCAATCTTGTAATTTCATCTGAGTTATTAAAGGTTGGGATTTGTCCAGTGACGTACGCCACCGCCATATACTTGTCTTCATCTTGTGCTTGGTGTCCGTTAGACGGGGTGGTTGGCTTTGGTCAGGCAGGTTGGCAAACACTTTCGCACGCGCCCAACAATTGGTATCAGAGCGAAGGTTCGGTTCGTTCTGGTCCGATACCCAATAATTGTATCAGTGCTTTGGAGGTTCTGACAACCATGTCTACGGAGCAAATGAACACTCGTATGATCACCCTCACATAAGAAAATTGGACAATTTGGAAGCCAATGATGGAGGATCTACTCTGGTGCAAGGACTTGCATGGTCCGTTAGAGGACGACAGCACAAAACCAATGGACAAAGCTACTGAAGACTGGAAACGATTAGATTGGAAGGCCGTTGGATTCATCCGCCAATGGTTGGATGATTTGGTGTTTCACCACTTGTCCATGGAGAGTTCGGTAAAAGCATTATGGAAGAAGCTGCATCGCTGTACGAAAGGAAGACGGCTGGCAACAAGGTATTTCTTATTCGCCAACTCGTCAACTCGAAGTACACGGAGGGTGTCCAGTAGCACAACATCTGAACGAGGTTTAGGATATCATCAATCAGCTGTCTGCGATGAAAATGGTGATTGATGATGAGCTTCAGGCCCTACTACTCTTGAGTTATATGTCGAAAAGCTGGGAGACGTTGGTGGTGTCGGTGAGCAACTCTGCGCCTGATGGAGTTGTCACGATGGAGGCAGTCAAAAATAGCTTATTGAATGAGGAGGTCTGGCACAAGCAAGTAGAATCGTCGCAGGAGTCCGCTCTGGTGACTTCCTATGGGAAGGGAAGACCCAAGTCACAAGCAAGGACGGGAGAGTTCTCGGGATCTTGCAATTGTGGACCGCAAGGAGGGCTACTATTACTATGGCGAAAGGGGTCATATCAAGAGTAATGCATGAAGCTCAAAGCTGAGAAGGCCAAAGGCAAGGATGATCAGGAGGATCTCACAGCAATGAAAGATATCATCATCGTAGAGACCGACGTAAAGGAACCTTGTGGCATGTGTCATGATGACGTTTGGGTCATAGACACGAGGCCATCGTATCACGCCACTCCATATAGGAGGATCTTCACGTCATATCGCGACGGTAGGTTTAGACGTGTGAAGATGGGCGACAAGGGGATGGCTGCAGTTGTAGGCATCGGTGATGTGCACTTGATGACGAAGTTTAGTGAGAAACTCGTCCTCAGGGGTGTGTGACATGTACCGAGTTTGTGCTACAACTTGGTTTCGATAGGGAGGCTGACAGATGATAGCTGTCGCAGTCTGTTTGGGAGCAAAGATTGGATGCTTGTGAAGGGTTCCCAACAGCTGGCTCGAGGAGATTTGTGTTGTGGTATGTACAGGCTCAAGCCGCTGAGCTATACAGGCAGGCCACAGACACCGGATGGAGGCTCGAAGGGTGTTCGACAGGAGGTGGATCGTCGAGAACTTGCTGAGGAGGGGCTTCTAGATGCTTTGAGGGTTATGGAGGATTCGGTTCGTCGAGACAAAGCGACGGATAGTGATGAGTCAATGATTGAGGGTCAGTCTATCGGTCCCATGACAGCTGATCGGTCTCCAGGTGGGGGTTGTTCTACTGATCCAGATTTGGTGACAGGTAGTTTGCCAAATCTTTACTGAGTTACATCGATTTCAGTAGTTCGAAGTCAGGAAGGAGATCAAGGTTTGCAGCAAATTCAATCTGAGGCAGGAGCATCATCACACAGTTCAGGAGGAGCTGTGGGTCATCGACGGCAAGCACAGTGCATGATGTTCTGCTCGAGGACGCATGTGTATGGGGGAGCTTCAAGTTCGGACACGAAGGTGGGCAGGTTCAGGTGTTCGAATCTTGTGAGAACCGTACCGTCCGCTTGGTTGGGCCAGCCAAGGGTGAAGAAGCTCGGGAACGTTAACACTTTTCGATGGAAGACGGAAGTCGGAGACAAGTAGCTAAGACTTACGGTGAGGCTGATCGTCAGGGACTTCGGTCTTGGTCGTGTCATTGATATCGACAGGATCCCAGTGGTGCAGGAGGTGCTACGCATGGCAGCTAGCGTCGACGTGACGGTCGAGGAGTTGGAGACAAAGAAAGATGTAAAGCAACTCGAGGGATCGGAGATCAATGGCATGGGAGATCAGAAATTCTGTCGTGGGACGACAGGCATGGAGTCCAATTAAGGACCCATGGGGTCAATACCCTCTCATCAGACTGGAGGAGGAGATTATTGGAGTCCAGTCTAAATTTGGTAACAACATACTTGTGGAATCCAAATCTTATTAAATATTTGATTTAATTTGATTTGGATGTCCATAATTGGTGTTGTGCTATTTTAGATATAATAGGATTATTATTTTAGAAAATCCTATTATGATCTAAAATAGGATAATTGATGGGCTATTTTAGGTATAATAGGATTTTATTTGAGGACTTCCTAATTAAGAAATTATATTATGACCTAAAATAGGATTTTCTCATCCTATATATATGTGGTGAGGGTGACGGCACAAAGAATAAGCACAAAGCACAAAAGTGGAGATTCGGGGTGCTTGTCCACAAGGAAATCTAAGAGAAAATCCGTACTTTTCTCTTAGGACTTTGCCATCCAAGACAGAAGGAAGAAGAAGATCTAATCGAGGAGTCGTCAACTTCGATTAGAAAGATTGCTAAGTGTTGGTGAGTGATTTCAATTGTAATCTTCTATTTTTTTTTCTTGAGAGTGGTGAGGGGGTTGAATCTATTAGGACAAAGGGTTCAACGTGAGTTCTGTCAATCTTGTAATTTTATCTGAGTTATTAAAGGTTAGGATTTGTCCAGGTAACGTACGTCACCGCCATATACTTGTCTTCATCTTTTGCTTGGTATCCGTTAGACGGAAGTTAGTTTTGTCAGGTGGGTTAGCAAACGCTTCGGCACGCGCCCAACACAAACAAGGACAATGAATGGCACACCATTCTGCGATGAGACACTGTCCCATGCCATGATTGAAACGGAATGTGACGAAACATCAAATAAAGGTCACCTAACTATTCTATTGTGAAAATTTTAATTTAGAACAAACCTTTAACGCATGGGCACTATAGCTATATAGGATTGGCATGATCCCCTCTCTGGGTACCAGGAGCCTACGTGCATAACGCTTCTCGAACGTCAAAGGCAACCAGTAACAGTAGAGGTAATCTCACCCGCGTCTCCGGCAGAGCTCACGGGTTACAAAAAAAAAGTGCATACTTGTCCCGTACGTTAAGGAATTGTCCTCCCCACGCTATGCACCTATCTATGTCGTATCCATGACACAGTACCTCTAATAACTACTAAGTCTTCTAGCATGCATCTATATTAGCAGTTATTCCTAATGTATGCGCACTAGTGATCAGTCAACACCCAAGTTCCCTCTATATGCTACTCACAACTCACAACTCGTGCAACACCTGTGTCAAGGCTTATGAAAATGCTTCCTAAACAAGTTGTAGTCCCTTAACTCTAGGTCCATGTGCATAAAAGAAATAAAATTGATGGAAACGACTATCTCAGTTGTTTGCACCCAGTGTGACTTGGATGTATAATTTTATATACTATGAAACAATCAATAATAACTAATAGACTACAACATGCTGAATTTAAAGTTAATATGAAGTAAATATGCCAAGGTATCTTACCTGGTGGTGGTATGACGATCTGACAATGTTTCGAATAGTCCAAGCCATGTTAACTATAAAGAAGTCTGAATTCATGAGGAATTAAGAACGCACGATTAGTCACGATCAGCGAAGATAATCAAAAAAGGAATTTGCATAAATATAACTATTTAAAAAATATATTTATAACACTTGAAAACTATGTTTATTAGTCAAAATATTTTAGATAAATACATACATGAAAATTCTAATAAATTATTTTATAATTTAGAAACTACATTTTATTAGTCAAATATTTTTTGGCAAATACTTGAAAAATACAAAAAATCATTTTAGGGTAAAACTAAAATTTTAACTAGATAAAAAATACTAAGGTAATATTTCTTAAGTCAATAAGCTATACTTAAAATACCCTTAAAATAATATAATAATATATATTTGAGGACTTCTTAACTCAAGCTTTGAAATTACATATATAGGGCTCAAGCCCAATAATATATTGTTATAAATTAATTTTAGAATTATTAGTAGCAATAATAATAACAAAAATACTAATAATATAATTTATAAAAACTAATGATAAAAATAATACTAGTATTAGCTATATATTATATATATATATATATAATATATATATATATATATATATATATATATATATATATATATATATATATAATGATAATAATAATAAATTCATAAAAATAAAAGATTATTTATAAGACCACATCAAAAGTTGATCAGGACTAGCCCAAATTAACTTTAATTTATTTACAAGTTGCCATTGAAAAAATTACTTAGGGCTAGCCCAACTCTAGATATATGTCAATTTTTTTTTTTTTTTCTTTTATCTCCTTCCTCAACACATCCAAGAACAAGAAGAACAAGAACAAGAATGTGGAATGAGTTTTCTTCTTATCTTCTTCTTCTTCGCTATCATTTTCATCCTTACCATCTCTATCAAAACCCTAATTTCATTCTCATTCCCAATTTTGATGGCACCCAAAGGCTCCTCACAAATAATGTACAAACCTAATATTGGTGGGTGAACAAACAATGTACAAACCCTTTGGTGGGTGAACACGACATTCTTTGTGAAGCAGTCTCGGTTAACTTTTCGGCCGACAAAAGCCTATTTTGGCAGTCCTAAGATCGACCAAGTCGACTTTAGGACTGACACAATTTTCTGGCAGTCCAAAATAATTCTAGGACTGCCAAAAATTTGGACATCCCTAAAATGGACTTGCTGGATAGCAAGTCCATTTTAGGACTGCCCAAATTTCTGGCAGTCCTGGTAGTAGATATGACTGCCAAAAATTTTGGCAGTCCTGACCATCCAAAAAATTTATTTTAGTTATAAATATATTTTAGAGATAAGTCTCTCAATTTTGTTCAATTTCAAAATAAACCTACTTTAGAGATAAGTCTCTCAATTTTAAATCTATTTTAGAGTCTCTCAATTATCTACTCGGTTTAAAAAAATTCTAAATTCTAAATCTATTTTATAGATAAATCTCTCAATTTTCTTCATTAATAAATCTTTATAGATAAATCTATCAATTTTAAATCTATCTTATAGATAAATCTAACTTTGGCCGTCCTATTTTAGAGATAAATCTATCAATTTAAAATCTATTTAAAAAACTCAAAATTTATCTACTTATTTAAAATCTATTTTAAAAACTCAAAATTTTAAATTTATTTCAGGACTGCCACAATTTCTGGCAGTCCTCAATACTTCTATGTAATGACCATTGTTCGTATTACGTATTTTAGTATACGTGTACGTATTTAAACCCGTATTGCATGTCTCCTTGTTTGGATCGGCCCGACTTGACTTGGTTCGGCATGGTTTTGCATGGTTTGGTTTTGCTTGATTTTATGTGAACCAAACCACTCCTACCTACCCCCCTCTTTATTAAATATCCCACCAAATATTTCTCTCTCCACATTAACTTTCTTCTTCCCCACCATTACTTCTCCACCAACCTGAGAGTGGAAAGGTTTAGGCAAGTGCACCTTGCTTCATGGAGGAAGTCCATTTTTATTGTTCTATTGTCTTTCTCATGTGTTTCTAACCCACTTTAGTACTTAGCATTTTTTATTTCTATGGTTAAATTCTTGTAAATCTAGCTTTGTGGTATTTTCGGTTTCCAGGAGTTTTGGTCTATCAAACTTGCATATTTTTGCTAGTTGATGGTTCCATATTGTGGAGAACTCCATTTTATCCAAATTTGACCTACGAGAGTCTGGATTTGGGTTCCTATTGTGGTTTGGAGAAGCATGGAGGCTATTGAATTTTTTATGGACATGTTCTCCGTGGGAGCAATTAATTGTACTCTGAGCCGCATGAGTATTTTCAGCCCTGAGCCGCATGAGCATTAATTATGGCATGACCATTAATGTTGCTTGGCCTTAGGCGTTGGCATTAAATAATTGCATGCTTTTTTTAGCAGTTGCTTGTATGGCCCACACAATGTTAGCCGCATGGCCTTGCATATTTAATGCATATATAGCTAGCCTAACATTTAATACGTTAGCTTAGAAGTTAATACATTATTTATTTGCATGCATGGCATTAGCATGTTCAGCCGCATGCATATTTAGTTCAGCCGCATGCATTAGCAAGCATTAACAAAATACAACTAGTATTAATGCATTTAGTAATATGCATTAGCAAGCATTAACAAAAATGCATTTAGTAATAAATGTATTAGCCATTAAATGCATCAGCCAAAGCATTAGCAAATGCAGTAATAAATGCATTAGCCATTAAATGAATCAGCCAATGCATTAGCTTATGCATTGGAAATTTATGCACCAGCACATGCAAAGTAAAGTGAGCCGCATGGACACTTGCATGGGAACTCTTTAGCTTGGCCGCATGCATGGGAATACCAAGTTTGCCGCATGGGGACCATTGTCAGCCGCATAGGCCAACTCAATTGTTGGCCAAATACATAAATGCATGCAAGCATGCATCAGCCGCATGGATTGGTACAATACATAAATGCATGCAAGCATGCATCAGCCGCATGAGTTGGTGCAATATATAAATGCATGCAAGCATGCAGTATATTAATGCATTATATTAGTGTACTTGATGTATTATATTAATATAATGTACTTAATGTATTAATGCATTATACTAATATGATATAATTAATGCATTATATTAACGTATTAAATGCATTTACATGCAAGCATGCATGCTTATATATTTAGCATTGGACGCATGGCCCAATTCATTAGCTTCAGCCGCATATGTCCCCTCCAATTATTTGGCTGAGCCGCATATGGCCCATTTCATACATTTTGCATGCATTGTCCGCATGCAAATTTATATGTGCTTGCATGCTTAAATTTTTAAGCTCGCCGTATGGCCTTAGCACTAATTGTAGCCGCATGCACAATTAATATTTAATTCCTAAACGTATGTTGGTGCCATATTAATTTCAGGTATGTTTCCTGACACGATGGTGACCCGTTGTGGTGCACTTTTGACAAATGACATGACATGATAGTGGCCCGATGTGGCGCTCTCCTGATAGTGGACATGACATGATATATATATATTAAAGGATGTTGCGACGGTTAGCATGTCCTGACAAGATTGGATGGCCTGGACACCGTGGATGATTGTGTTTGTACAATTGAACCGATAGTGTTTGCATCATGTCTAGGACAGGGATCCCTGAGTACCACGGTCAGGGGTATCTACTGTAAATGGATAAGGCTAATAACTAGAATAATTAAGTAGTCATGAGAGATTTTCCCCAGCTATAGGCAATCCCGTTATCCCGGCCACCATTGTGAACTTGCAGCCTGCCGACGAGTAGGGCACAAGTCTAGATTCACTGATATATGGAAAATAACGAGGCACTGCTTAATGAACCCAAGTCGCCTGGATAACCTGGATTAGCTGCAGGGCTTGTGGCTGGAGGAACATCTCACTGCATGTTGTGATAACCCTAGTGAGCTAATGTAGAAAGTCGTAGTCTTTGATTGGCCGGGAACGATTGTATGATGTAGTTTCAGTGCTCGATTATTGCAGGCTTGATCGCATGATTGTCACTTTTAACAATAAAAATTAGAGGCTAAGTTCTGTTCAGGCGAAAGGTTACAACCCCGGTCCTTATTTGGTTTAAGGGTTGTAACCTGGCTCCCGGAGCAGTTCTGAGTCCTCTCTTCGTTTATTGTCTTATTGCCCCCACGTCATGCTTGTTATGTTTTACCTTACCAACAGGATTTAGAGACGGAGTTCTATTCAGATGAAGGGTTACAACCCCTGTCCTTGTTTAGTTTAAGGGTTGTAACCTGGCTCCCGGGAGCAGTTCTGAGTCCTCTCTTCGTTTATTGTCTTATTGCCCCCACGTCATGCTTGTTATGTTTTACCTTACCAACAGGATTTGGAGACGGAGTTCTATTCAGGTAAAGGGTTACAACCCCGGTCCTTGTTTGATTTAAGGGTTGTGACCTGGCTACTTGAATGGTTCCCTCGTGCTCTATTATGACTGTTGTTATTCTTTAGTATCGAGCTCTTTTGTAACTGTTTTTTTGATGTGCTGGTTTTAGTTTTTAAGTAAAGCCTTCTTTGTGGCACTTGTTCTTCTGGGATCTGACCCAGCTGGTTTGTGTGGCCAAATTTTGGAGCAGCTTCAGAGGATCTACCGACTTTTCAGCCCGATGGTGACCACCAGGCGTAACCAGGGCAACGAGTGGATTTATTTTTGCTCTTCCACTCTATTGTAAAGATTTTATTTTGAGGCATTTAGCTGGCGAGCACCTGTTAGCTCGTATTGCATTCCTTATTATTGTCTGCCTACGGGCTGTAACGTGATTGACAGATCCTAGGGTTGATTATGTATGACCAAACTCTTGCTAGTCCTCACATTTTGTAACGATTAGCTTCATGATCAGCTAGATATGTAATGTTTGGGATGCCCTACTATTGTATATTTGGTGATCTTACATCTTGTAACTTTACTGCTTGCTTGAGATTGAGACAATTAGGCTTGTTTTTGACCATAGGAGACTGATGGATTGTAGTTAAACCCTCATATATCTAGACAGCCGTGACCTTATAGTGGGGTAGATTCCATTTCATTATATGTAGCTGGCTATGTATGCCCCGCTCTCCAGTATTCTGGTTCTGGGGCGTTACATTCCAAGACTGCCAGAAATTATGGCAGTCCTTAAATGCAATTGCTGTACATCAGGACTGCCACAATTTTTATGGCAATCCTTAAATGTATTTGCTGTACATCAGGACTGCCATAATTTTTGGCAGTCCTTAATACTTATAGGACTGCCAGAAATTATGGAAGTCCTGGAATACACTTGTTGTACATCAGGACTGCCACAAATTCTGGCAGTCCTATTAGTATTTAGGACTGCCAGAAACTATGGCAGTCCTAAAGTCGACTTGGCCGAATGTTATTAGGGTTTACTTCGATCATAAAATTGGTTATAAATAATTGAAATAAATATTATATTGTAATTTTTCCATCATGATAATTTATAATTGGGTTTTGGGAATAAACATTACAAGAAGAATATGAGAGGGAAACTAGGGTTTTGGGAAGAGAGCCTTTGGGTGCCATCGAAATTGGGAATGAAAGTTTGGGGAAGGGGTTAAGATGAAGAAAAAGATGTAGCTTGGGAAGGAGGAAAATGGTAGAGAAGAAAGAAGAAGAAGAAAGCTAGGGTTTTGGAAGAGAGATGAAATATTAAAATGAAGCTCAAAATTTGGGTTTGGGGTGTTGAGTTGGAACAGCCCAATGAGTAAAAAATATAATATCTTGAGTAATTTTCCTCAAACTTGGGTTAGCCCTAATCCGGGCTAGCCCTGATCAACATTGATGTGCACTTATAAATAATCAAATAAAAGTATCTTCTATTCCACTCAATAAGAAGAGGGAAATTAAGAGCGAGAGAAGGAAGCAGAGGGAGAGTGAGAGTGACTCTGATGGAGAGTAAGAAAAAGGGGAAACGAAAGAGAGAGTGAAGGGGGGGGCTCACCGGAAATTATCTCGGCGCTGTGGAACACGTCCGTGGTCGGCTCCAGCAGATCGGCGGAGGACCATGTGGTGATGACGCGCACGGTTGTTTGGGGTATTCGGCAGCGGCATGGGGAGGGAGTCACGATGGATGTTGGGGTCATCGACAGATTCGGATGCCCGGAGACTGAGCGACCAGGGGCGGTTGGTCGTGAGAGGACGTCGGCGCTGATGATGGTAGCGGCCAGAGAAGCACGGGACCGTATGGTGGACGCTTGGGGAGGTTGCTGTGGAGCGAATGGGTTTAGCGGGGTGGTGTCCGACGGAGGCTTGGCCGGAGGACAGGGGTCGAGGCTGTGGCAAGTTGGCAAGGTCAAGGCATGGTGACGAGGTGTTCGTGAATGTCACTTTTCGTTCCCGGAATACGTATTCTAAATACATGTACTACTGGAATATATATTAAATTTATCATGTATTGTTCTGTATTTAAATTCTTTTAATGTCCTGCTAATTATTTTTTTTGTATTTTACTATCTGTTTACTTTCTGCTTTGCTTTTGGGTTCGGCCCGAGTTGGTTATTTTCCGGCCTTGGATGGTTCAACATGAACCCACCTACCACCACCCCCATTTAAAACCCCAAAACCCTTTCTCTTTCTTCATTTACTCTTCTCCATTACTCTTTCTTCATCCTCCATAATTCTGCCCACCTACCCAGCCGCATAGGCAAGTGCAACTTGCTTCATGATGGATCTCAAGTTTTATTGTTCCATTCTCTTCCTTACTTGATTCTAAGCCTCTTTAGAACTTGGCATTTTTGGATTTGATGGATGGATTCTTGTAGATCTAAGTTTGTAACTTTTCAGTTTTTTTGTTTTGATCTCGAAAACTTGGTTATTTTCGAAAATTAATGGTTCTAGGTTGTAGAGAATTCAATTTCATGCGGCTTTGGCTTTTGTTTTGCTTGATTTCGACTTCGAATGAGGAATTTATGGCCATTGCAAGGTTTCGGAACTTTCATGGCTGAACTTGCTGTTTGGGGACGATGCCCCATGCGCCCGGGAGGCCATGCGCGGGAGGACATGCGCTGTGAAGTCCCGGCAACGCATCCCTTAACTCCAAGCGTGTCATGCGCGTAGGTTCCCTACGCGCATGTACTGAAGACGCAACGTGAGTTTCCACGCGCGATGGTGCAAGAATTCCCACGCGCCGATGGTGCAGGAATTTCCACGCACCGATGGTGCAGGAATCCCACGCGCCGATCTCCTGGCACATGCTGTTTCCTGGCACATGTTGTCCTGGCACATGCTGTTTCTTGGCGCATGCTGTTTCTTGGCGCATGCTATTTCCTGGCGCATGCTATTTCCTGGCGGATGCAGTTTCCTGGCACATGCTATTTTTTGGCGCATGCTGTCCTGGCACATGTTGTTTCCTGGCACATGCTATTCTTGGCGCATGCTGTCCTGGCACATGCTGTTTCTTGGCGCATGCTGATTGATGGTGCATGTTGTCCTCGCACATGCTGTCCTGGCGCATGCTGTTTTCCGTGGTCGTATGCTGTTGACTGCTATTTTTCGTGGCCGCATGGCACTTCCTGGCCGCATGGCACTTCCTGGCCGCATGAGATCCTGACCACATATGCATTCTCAGCCGCATGAACTTCTATAATTTCCCGGCCGTATGAACTCTAGCCCATGATGCCTTTTTTTGTCCCGAATTGACATTGATTGATATTGATTGTGGCCTTGACTAATAATTGATCATGCGTTCCTACTTGGAACTAAGAGACTGGCTAGTCGTCTTATTGAATTGAATGAATGAGACACGTTCATATTAATTATGAACTATTGTAATCGATTGGCCGATCCCGAATATTGGCATACAGGCATATGCAAGCTTCAATTTATTTATGGTCAAGGCATGATTTATTCCGTGGTTAGTTTTGATTATTTCATTACGCTATGTAAGACCTACAACCTAACCGCACGGGTATCGTTGTAGAGTTGTGTATACCGTACCCCGTAAAAAAGTACTCATTATGAATGACCATGATCCACGGCATGGGATTTCACTTAATATAGAGGCGGTTAAGTTAAATAAAATAATGATTGCATGGAGAGAATGGATCCCGAGTTCTTACATGGCAGCCCTCCTTGGGACTATTAGTGCCCGACAGGCCGGCTGGTCCCTACAGATGCTGCAAATCTGCCACACGGGCAGGGAGCGGCATGCTTTTTATTATTTATTGTATATGTATATTGATGACGGGCGTCCCGCTGGGACTCGTCTAATTCATGATTGGCACAATTGATTGACTGGGTAAACTAGCCTTGCGTGCACATAGTAAGAACTGAGGAATCCTTATTGCATAATTCCAGGATAACTTGGAACTCACCGTAGCAAGCCGTAGTAGTTGCATGGCCATTTAAATTGATTTGTTTGTGTACTGTATCTACTCCGTTACCTAACTGAGATGATCAGAATGTCAGGATATGACGGGCCAACTTCTGTCCTTGTTTGGTTGGGAAGTTGATTCGAAGTGTCGTGATGTTATATGAATCCCAGTATCTAGCAGAGATCTATTTATCATATTTATTACTGGTTCTAATTCCTCATATCGTGCTTCCTTGCGGTACTTGCTATTAGAGGTCTAACCTCTTGGTTTTGCATGGCCAGATTTAGAGCGGTTCTCGAGGACTCAGCTTACTTCCACCTCCAAGATGGTCAATACTAGAGGAATGATCGCAGGAGGACTCGAGTGGGTTCCTTACTTCCTGCTCGTTTTGTTACTTACTTTATATTTTGCCGTTTGGCACCGACATGTTAGTCGGATCGTCTTGTACTTACTTTTACGTAATTATAACTAAGTCAGGCTGCAGCAGATAAACAATTGTATATACCTTGCTTCGTCATCTGGCTATGTTTTGTAAAGCCAGATATCAAGAACATTTTGACTGAGCATTTGGGACGCCTTACTGCTTTATCTTACATGTTCTCTATTACTGTTGCTTGTTTGAATGATTGAGACAATAGATGTGAAGTGACCATAGCAAGACTTTCATGTAGTACGCACCCCCTCGTCTTTTAGACAACATTGATCGTATTATACTGTATTCCTTTACCCGTAATACATAGCTGGCTGAGTCATTCTCCCCTCCAGTATTCTGGTTCTGGGGCGTGACAGTGAAGGTCAGTGAGATCACAACTGTGGTGAGGGGTTGTAATGGCGGCCCTGGTGTTGATGGTGGTGGTGGTGAAGACGGCGATGATGGTAGGTGGTTGTGGGTCACATGCGGTTCTTGCGGTGTGGTGGTAAGCCGTTAGGTGGTGGCGATCGATTGCCGGCCAGAGAAGAGTGGAGCAGTGGAGCAGAACGATGGTTGGCCGGGTGGCTGGTCATTGGCGGGAGATGGCGAGAGCTGCGGCCAGTGTAGGTTGGTGGTTCTTATGGTAGTGGGTTATCGGAAAGAAGAGGAGTGGATGGAGTCCGTGGTTGGTGGTGATGAGGCTGGACATGGAGGTTGAAGTCGGCAGCGACGAGGTAAGGCCGGGGGCGAGTCAGATTAGGGTTAGTGTGGTCGGATTGGTTGTCGTGTCCTGTGTGACACAGATGGAGTCAAAATTGTGTCTAAAATTGTTAGACACGAAGATGCGATTTGTATATTGTAAGAATAAAATAGTAGAAGGTAAAGGGATGGACACGGACACGATGTATTGCACAAATTTGGTAATGATGGTTGCAGATGTTGGCTTTGGTGGTGCTTTGGGAGTAAATAAGGAAGAACAAAAGGAAGGCAAAGGGAGGCTCCCCTTAAATAGGGGAAAAAAATTCCTAGTGGATAAGGAGTAAAAATCCTATCAACCATGTTAGATAAATCTCACAATTTACTTAAATCAATAAATCTAATTTAAAAACTATATCGTTCAAATCTAAATCCCCTTTAAATCAAAATAAATACTTAAATATTAATATCTAATTAATTTAAAATACCTTTTCATAATTTCAAAATAATTTTAATATAATTTCTAATAATATAATTTACAAATGAATTCATTATATGTATATACACCGTATGCGAAATAAAACATTATTTTTCCAATTACACATATACATGAATAACAAAATAAATATGTATATATAGATAAATAAGAAAAAGTTTGACCAACTTTTTGGTGTTGTGGTCCATTATATATAATCAAACAAAAATAAAAATATATTTACCTTATATAGATATTGAAACAAATATATTTTCCTATATTCATTTAAAACTATATAATAAAACTTTTATATACATAAAGAGAATATATATACGTATTTATACTCGATGTATAAATACCATAATTTAATAAAATAAAATAAATCTATAGTAAAATTTTAGGGGGTTTACAGAGTGATGCTTAAAAGCTTGGAACCAAAGAATTTGTTGGGGCATTTGTATCTTGACATGTAGAGAACTTGTTCTCTACATGCTTAGTGAAGTTTTAGTCCCACATCGGAAATGCACCATGTGGTATCTCAACATATATAGGCTTCTATGTATTGTTGGGATGTGCACATGGGTGGTTACCCAAAGGTGGGAACCATGTGGGTGATTTTACTAAGAGGTAAGAATAAGGCTCCATGGTAAGCTTCTAGCTTTTTGCTCTTGGGAA
>JANAVB010036292.1:0-157151 GCA_029216955.1 Iris pallida
GAACAGGTCGGGTTGATGAGTTTCTGATATGTGGAAAAATATATGCAAAAATATAGGAAAGGAACTTGTGCATTCGATTTTAATATTTAAAATAAGCAAAGAAAAGGGAAAGGGCACATAATACATGAGGGAGAAAATATTTAAGAGGGTTTAGTTTGGTTTGGTTGGATTTGGTTGAGATTTGATGGTTTAAATCAAAGGTGTATCTCAAGAAGATTTGATTGGGTCCAAATTAGGAAAGTGGTTATATGATTTGATTTAAATTAGATTTATGTAATATGGCTACATATTAATCCATAAAAATGAATCTAAATAGGTGTAAGTGGTTAGGGCACCCTAGAATGGGCTTTATGAACCCTACTTGGACTAGTTTTGGGTCGATAAAAATTTTGTGATCGATTTGAGCCCAATATGTCTATAGTTTCGACTTGTGTGCCATTTGAAATTAAGTACCACATGAGAACAAAATTGAGTGGCACACGATTAGCATGTGCGTATTAGGCTCAAAATAGATCAAAATTATATGTTGGTCAAAAAGTTTGGATCGGATTTGGGCCTCAAATCGAAATTGCAAAAATATATCAAAATTACGACGAATGGTAAAATTGTTTTTTTGACCCAAAAGTTGTGCAAAATAAATATAGCACAAGCTAACATGTTTGAGTGGGACATAATATACTAAAATGAAGGTGGACTCATCTAGAACATGAATATGGAACTTATTTCGAGGAATTGGTCAATGTTGTGCTTCAAAAATCAAAGCTACGACAAAGTGCCTATATGGCCATAAATAAAAATAAAACATGGTTTAATATATAAAAATCATACAAAATAAATTAAAAAATCCTAAAAATCATGGTGCTTACAATCTACCCACCTTAAAAAAATTATCCTAAAAATTAAAATAACATTAATTTGCAAAAATCTTTAACACAAGATTAAATAAGCTAAAGATAACCAGAATCCACAAATAGATGGGAATATCGCTCCCGTATGGAATCTTTTTGCTCCCAATTAGATTCTTCTGGAGAATGGTGCTTCCATATAATCTGAACCAATCTAATCGTCTATCTTATAAGCGTCTTCTCTCTGGTATCTAAGATACAAATCGGCTTCTCCTCGTATGATAAACTGTGTCCTACTGTGATCTTAGAGTGATTGACCACATGATTGGGATCAGTCACATACCTCTCAACTGCAAGAAATAGAATACATCTTGCACTCCATCTAAGAATGGGGCGATGCAAAGTAATAGGCCACTTCTCTGTCACGCTTTATATAACTGTTGGATACAATCCTATAGATAGGTCTTCTAACTTGGCTCTTAGACCTTTATCTATGTCTAACCATTGAAAAATCATAATTCCTCTGTAACTCTATCAATCCTTAAACTGTATACTATATTCTTACAAGTTATCTCACCAACTTCTATAGTAGTTCAATTAGCGATCCACTCCTTCTACCTATAAGCAATCTATACAATCCTTATAAGTAAGCCTAACCATTGTTGCTTATTTAAGATAAAGGTCGAGGCTGACTAGACGGCTACATAAACCTATTGGTCATCCTTCTAGTCCTATTCTTTTATAGGTTATTTCAAGACTAGCCTTCCATGTATAGAGATGATCGTCCATTCTACTTAGATCTTCTTACTCTATCTAGCACTCTTAGATTACTAACCATCTTGACACTATCATTAGATAATACTTTCTCTAGTATTTCTAATCTTAGCCCATCTTAGGCCAAAGATAGCAAGATTTAGTCTACTTATTTCTAGGATTGCTGGTAAGGGTCAGGCCTTATATCGTACACTATCCTAACTTGTTCCTTAGGAAGTATCCCCAAAATTTTACCCACTTTAGTTATTCACCTAGTCTTGTAAAGTATGGATTCCTATCTTCTTCAAATGAAAAATCTAGACAATAATAGTTCTTCACAGTCTTAGGTGCAGCCTTAAATATATGGCTTACCAAGCTATTATATTTATAACAAACTTCCTAAAATCTACCACAAGGGGGTCTTGTTTTCTTAATACGCTATAACTAATACCAAGTTTAACAGCTTGAGCTCTAAAATCTTATAGTGGGTCAAAAGGGTTGGGTCGAGGTCGAGCCTCCAATATAGGTTGGTATGTCAACGGTAGCACAGAAGTAGGCTACGGTTGAGACCCTAGTCCCCTTCCAACTTGGTCTTCCCTGTGTGACGATCACTTCTAGTTGGAAAACTTTAACTAATTAATAAAATCCTACTATATTTTTCCTCCAATTCCTCCAAAACATCTCTATCTAACATATATAAGGGTAGAAGGGTTGTATTCTATTAATCCTGAAGTCTCTTGCTAAAATTAAGTTGCTGATGAGAATCCTCTATTACCATCCGAGTTACTCGGTCTACCTAATAGAGGTACATATCCATTACTTCCTTAATGAACATTCCCTTTTATAATACCCTATCAACTGCGTTCTATCCAATGATGGAGTAGATGGTTCACCAAGCACGAGCGTTTATTCATCCGAAATATGGAATGACAAGAATTCTAAAATGATGAGGTCAAGGAGGTTGATTGACTTCAATTACGAGTTCCACAAGCGTTGGATAAATTCAAAAGTGTTTTTAAGGCAGTTGTTGGTTGAGATCCTAATACTTTATCATATCGCATGCTCGTTCGACACAGTAATGTAACCAAAACGATATGCTCAGACTTGCATGGGCCACCAAAAAGTATGTAACGCTCCAGTCCCAAAATACGTAGGCCTAGGAGAACGTATACATGCCAGTTACGTATCGAGTGGACTCTAGCCCAGCTCGGGTACATATAAGATTTATTGGTTTTCTAAATTAATCTATCAAATCAACTAATATATATTCACTCCACATGATGAATAAATATCAAGAATGAATAATATATGTCATGGTTTGCAGCCCAATAACATATATGTTCGATTAGGCCCGAAGAATGACATGGGTCTATAAAACTAAGCTACGTGCATAGTATGGATACAATATGAAAGTGTGATAAAATATTTGAGTCGGATATAGACTTAGCTCCATGACCTACGGACCAGCTCTGTATGACTAACTACCTAGAGAGATCACCAGGTCCTTAGGGGACATAGCAAGATACATAAAATGTGCCAAATGTAACAGTATAAAATATGCAAAAAAATAAGAAATAGTCATGAAAGAATCTACTAAGACACAAGAAGATTAAGACACATGGGAACTAGGACATAAGGAACCTAAGACAGTGACATGCCATACTATAAGTTTGGTAGTAGACGTGACTATAAGTAAATCGGGGTAACTGTAACTCGATGGGAGCTCACAGTTCTATAGCCAGTAGACTGATGGGGACTCCCTAACTATACTAAGGCTAATTCACACTCAATAGGAGCTCATGAACGAGGTGGTCACGTATAGTCAATATCAAATAATAGATAAAGGTAAAATCAAGACAAATACATGTAATCAGATAAAGTCAAGGTCAATGCACAAGAACACGAAAATCTAATCAAGTATAGCATAGCATAGATCCAATATGTGGCAAAAAAAAAGAAAGATACGTAGAATATAAAAAATAAGTAAGAAAATATGATGAGACATATACAAGAATCATGTGATAGTACAAGAAAGAAATAGACATGAACTTTAATAACTAAAAATAAACATGCATAATACTGTACAAATTTGGCAAGATATACTTGCCTATAACCGCTGTCTGAGTGTATGCCTGACAAACGACGATGTCATCATTACTCCCTCCAAGTTCACCTATAATAAAACTCTATTATTAATACTTTGTAACGACTTACCATAAATAGACTAGATTAATATCTACACCCAATAGTCGTTATGATGTTAGAACAATACCATACAACATATATAGTACCAACTTTCTAATAAAAATAATTTATAACTAATATAAAATAATAATTTAATTTCTATAAAATACTTATAAATATTTTTATATTACTAAAAATACTATTTTATTGGTGGAAACTCAATCACAATAGTCTCATGTTGAAACTACATCGTTAATACCATATTTAGCCTACTGATTGAGTCCCAAAATAATAAATAATTGAAAATGTTGCATTCTAGAAAATTTACAAAAATTAGTGAAAATATTTTTTATCATCAAACCTCGCACAACAAGTATTTTAGTAAAGGTATATGAAGTATTAAGGCTTTTGGATACAAAGAACACATAATTTTCAGAGTTACGGTATTACAGCCAATGTCAAGAATTTTCATAAAATTAAACAAACTCAAAACTCAACAAAAAGATATGTGTTGGAGATCTCTTGGTGTCTAGTTTCTTACAAAAATTATTAGTAAGATTGAGTCTGGCCGAAAATAGGCAAAAATTAACTCCCAATAGATCTGGTCTATTTTAGATACCTTGTCGTATAATTGACGCCACTGACAAACCGTTTGGAACTGTGTGGATGGCCAGTTGGACATGAAAATAGACACAAAGATCTTTGCAATAGTTTTAGTTTCATAAAATGACGAGGTGAGAAAGTATACAAAACCCTAGATGCAAAATAGTATACCTGTTGTGATAAATTCAGCACAAGTTCGATCGACTTCGATTTCCTTTCGTGTCTCGTATCGACAAAATTTGGGGGTGAGGCTCCTCAGGTAGGTGCTAGGGTGTTAGAGGGTGTCCTAGGATTGAGATGATGGTGGTAAGAGGGTTGGAAGTGGTTGGGATAATGAGTTTCTGATAGGTGGAAAAATATGTGCTAAAATATCGGAAAGAAACTTGTGCGTTCGGTCTTAATATTTAAAATATGCACAAAAAAGGGAAGGGGTGCATGATACATATAAGAGATAATATTTTAGAGGGTTTAGTTTTGGTTTAGTGTAATTTTGTTGAGGTTTGATGGTTTAAATCAAAGGTGTATCTCAAAAAGATTTGATTGGATCCAAATTAGAAAAGTGGTTATAGGATTTGATTTAAATTAGATTTAAGTAATGTGGTTGCATATTAATCCACAAATATTAATCAAAAATAGGTGTAAGAGGTTATGGCACCCTAGAATAGGCTCTATGAATCCTACTTGGACTAGTTTTGGGTGATAGAATTTTTGTAATCGATTTGAGTTCCATATGTCTATAATTTTGACTTGTGTGTCATTTAAAAATAAATAACACATGAAAATACAATTGAGTGGCATATAATTGGCATGTACATAGTAGGCTCAAAATAAATCAAAATCATATATTGGGTAAAAAAATTTGGATCGGGTTTGGGCCTCAGATCAGAATTAGAAAAATACATCAAAATTACGACGAAGGGTAAAATGGTCATTTGACCCGAAGGTTGTGCAAAAAAATATATTATAAGGGAACATATATGAGTAGGATATGTATACCAAAATAAAGTTGGAATCATCTAGAACACGAATATAGAACTTGTTTCGAGAAATTTGTCAATGTTGTGCTTAAAAAAAATCATATAAAATAAATTAAAACAATTCCCAAAAATCAGGATATTTATAGCGAGGCCCTGGATAGGTCGTTGGGTGGTTCAGATAATTTTTTTTGTATGACGCCGTCTTTAGCCCATCATTAATTCTTTATTGCATATGTCCTGGTTTGATCATGCTTACTGCTTGTCTACATATACATGTTAGACGAACAAAGCCGTATAGAAGTACGATAATTTAATGAACAGTAGGATAATGCTAAGTTTAAGTAGCAATATGATAGTGATTACATGAATATTAGTGACATCATTATGTTAAACTTAAACAATTAACCATATTCAAAAATATGATACAATCATTAGGCTAACATATATATATTTTTAAATTATGGAATTAAATTATTTTTATCACATATTTATGGTATTTACATGACAAAATTTGAACCCTATATTTGTGTGGAATTAAACATCGTTTCTAGGTGTATTTTTTTTTTCATAGTTTGGCACATAAATAGGCGATGATTTTAAGTTATTAGTTTTAACCATGTTTTGACTATTTTTATATGAGTTTTGATAGATATAGGTCATGGGCAGTGTTTGGTACTATTTTGGATAAGTTTTGAACAAAACTTGTAAGAGTAATCTAATCGAAACCATGAACCGTCCCTAAAAATCTAAATCTGGAATTAATAGGTCAAACTGAGTATAAATGATGTTTAGATTGTATATTTATGATTTTCACATGGTTTATATGTATTTCAATAGGTCAAACTAGGTCTAGGTATTCTCTAGAAACATGTAAAGTTGTTGAGTTAGGAACCCATGTGTCATATGTGTAATTAATGATACTAATAATAATTTTAATCATATGTGAACTCTTGATAGGCTTTGATTTTGTGCATTCAGCGAGGACTTGGATGACATGCAAGTATGCCTTGTCGAACTGTATAGTATTACATGCAATTTCTATATTGATGTTTCTTTCTGTCATACTTGATTACATGTTCATATCATTGTTATTTGCCTTTGTTATACGTGCATGTATGTTATTTTTTATATTCTATATATCACTGTTATTCCTATATAAATCTTGAGATTGTTGTTTAGTCTAGTGCCACATTCATTTCATATCCCTTGACCTGGATTTGATTTGGACATGACTTGACGTGATAGCCTTGACTTCCTAGTTCTATAGAAAAAAGCATTTTATTAGTTGTGGATATTATCGCTCAATCGTTAGTGGCTCACCGGGCTGCGATAGAGACCCGTTCGGACTATTAGTGCCTCACTGAATTACGGTAATTATCATATAATTATTAATAGCCAAGATTAATATTATATTCTCTATGACATGTCACATCTATAGAGTTCTTTCCATGTGATATTGCAAGACCCCTGGATTTTAAAGTTTTTATTATTTTTATTTTTTATTTAATATAATTATTAATAGATATTCTTTCACTATTATTTTGATTATTAAATACTCTTTTCTGTAGCTTTGATTTTTCGAGCACAAGAAATATCAATATCTCGAAAATCCTTCATGAGTTTTGTTATAGACAAGTTTATCTTCGTTTTTATATATCATGTCCCATTCAAACTTGTTCTCTTATATTCTATTTTCATTACACAACTTTCGGGTCAATTTAGGCCAATTTTCAATCTACCATAAACCTTGACTTGTTTCCAATTTAATTCCAGCACTCAATATCGATCCAATCCAATCGACCCAATATATGGTTTTAACCTATTTTGAGCCTACTACACATGCCAAAGGTGTCCCAACCAATAGAATTCCCATGCGCTATTTATTTTTAAATGGCACACAAAACCTATTTATTTTATTTTTGGAGTTGAATTTTAATAGGTAAATTGTTTGAAACCAACCCTAACTCAAACAACTTAGTGGGACCTACCCTAGGTTGCCAAAACCTTTTGTACATTTATATATTTTTATTTTTATCAATTAAATAGTAGCCATGTATTCATAGATTTATTGAATATTAATTCAAAACCCACTATCGATCCGCATTTACTTATTTATGTCTCTATCCGTTGCTATGTTAGTTATCACTAGTTTTAATTCATAGTTTGGCTTTCTTTGTGGTACTTGCTATTGGGGTCTAACCCCACTGGTTTTGTTTGGCCAGATCAGATAGAGGAGTTCGAAGGATCTTTCGTACCATCTACTCGACTGTGACTACCCGGAGCACCAAAGTACCTTAGTGGATTTTTCTTTATCATCCTCCTACTAGTTATGTGCATTATTCTTTTGTGGCATTTAGCCTCCGAGCACGTGTTTAGCTCGTGTTTTGGATCTTGACATTTAGCCTACAGGCCTAAACATGATTTACATTATTCTAGACTATAGCTATAGCTTATCATGTATGACTATTACTCTAGTTAGTTCTTTATTCCATGTTACTAGCTTCATGATCATTGATATATGATCGTTTAGGATGCTTTACTATTTTATATTTCAGATGATCATACTTCTTGTATATTGTTTAATACCTGTGATTGAGATACTTAGGATTCTTGACCTAGGATTGCCTGTTGGATTGTAGTAGTAACCCCCATGTCTATACAACTTATTCGTTATTTCGGGGTACTGGAGTACTCTGGTATACGTAGCTGGCCTGCTCCGTCCCTACTTGCCAGTATTCTGGTTCTGGGGTATGACATAGGTTTTAGTAGTGGCCTATATAGGTCTGATCTATCAGACATGTGGGGGTTATTGATATTTAGATTTCTTAGTAATAATTCTCCTTTATTGATATCCTTCGTATTATTATATATCTCCGATCCTTTGCCCTGATATCTGCCTTGATATTTGATCTTTCATGTTCCTTTGATTTGATCCTTGTGACCTTTAACTTTCAGGGGAACTGTTCTTAATCCTTCCGATCATCTTGTTTGGGTTTTGCCGATGGCAGGTCAGCAATCTTCTGTTAGGCCAGTTTTGGAGGATCAGTCTTAACATTCAGAAGCAGAGTCAAGGGTCGACCTGAGGATAGTTATGTTTGTCCATCTCGATCAGCCAGTTGTGCCCGTGTAGTCAGTATTGCTAGTTCAGCCAGAGTCTCATCAGTCAGTACCAGTTATAGATCATCATCCAGATGATGCATTGCCAAAGTCAGGGCATCCTGTATCACTAGTACAATCAACAGTCCGAGCATAGGTAGCATCAGACCATCCCGATTTGCATGCATTCTTAGGGATCATAAAGGATATGATGGAGTCACAGCAACAACGAGATCTCGTTCTCCAGCAGAGTATTCAGATATTGATAGACCGTAGTGGGCAAAGAATACCAGAGGTATTTCAAGCCGAGGACCTGCAGCTAAAAGGAGTACAGAATGGAGCCAGGCAGTACTAGTCATCTAGTCAGTCAACATATCAAGCCCGACCAACTGTAGAGGCAGTACAAGAGCACGAGCATATAGCTAGGAGGACTGCATCCAGAACTGAGGGTTGTAAGAGGTACTATGCACCCGTGTTAGGCTTTTTACCTTGACATCCCTTACCAGTACCAGCATACAAACCTTTATACCAATACCAGGTGTTACCAGTCGTATATTTCTTCTGGGCAAGGCAAGGGCACACTCATCCTACTTATCGAAGGGCCAACTTTCTCTGTTTGTCATTCAGATTACCAGACCACATGATAGGGATTTGTCCCCGGAGGAGTTCAGCTGGATCTTCATCCTTCTAGCCTACAGTTACCCAGTTTAAGGTACCAACACCAATTCAGCAGAAACGAGCTCAGAGGCCTTCATCGATGCAGTCTCATGCATTCCAACAGGAGGGGCATCAGCAGTATATGTAGGCCCAGGCTCAGAGGTAGAAAGACCAGTAGTATCAGGCATAACAAAAAGCATGTACCTATTGTGGCAAGATAAGGCATCTCAGATCAGTTTATCGGGCAGCCAATAGGTGATGCTTCTCTTGTGAAGCGAAGGACCATTTAGTTAGCACTTGCCCCTATCCGATATCTCAAGGACGACTAGCTACACCAGATGTACCACCTTTGTCCTTTCAGTCACATCAGTTATCCCTCCAACAGTGGATGAGTAGTTAGGGCCAATACTAGATGTTTAGCCATTAGCACAGTATCCTCTGCCATTGCGAGCTCAGAGGGTCAGGAAGTACAGAGCATAGTTGTATGCACAGTCTCATGGGCAGCTCTAGTATCAGCATAAGGGTAGTACCTAGGAAGTCTCATGTACCATATTTATGGTCTTCTTTCAGTTATGCCCTTTTGATTTATTTTTCAGTAGCAGGCCAGGTAGTGGTAGCATATCTTGGGTTCTTATCGGCAGCCTTGTATTCCACTGATATCTGGGTACAACAGTCGGCTTGACTTATTCGGTGAGTAAATGAGAGTTTTTTGTCCCACTCTTCTGTCTTTGTATCTTGAGATACATGATATCTATCACGTGTCTCGACAACGAAGATACATACTACATAGAGTCATGTCTTAGACTAAGTCATTGGTATCGACTTACTTTGAGACTTGACATCTATTTTAGGAGTCAGCGTAGGCCAGCGAGGGCGGGTCCCTACTCAACTGACCCTGGAGACATATTTATTCATATACCTCTAGCCCTTCTTGATTGTGGTTGTGTTATTGCTTAGGCATTTATTTATATTACTGTTGCCTTCATTTACTTATATGCCATACTTTGTTTTATTGAGATATTTGTATTTTCTTGAGCTTTTGTTTTCGTTATCATGCTTGACTAGCATTAGGAAATTCTAAGGACAAAAATTTTCTAAGGATGAGAGAGCATGTGAGGCTCGTCTCACAGTATCAGTATTTAAATACGGATACATATTTTTGTACTCTTTTTTATATTTTCTTGGTTTTCGAAAGGCTTTAAGATTTTCCTAAGTTATAGATTTTCTCCTTGACCGGCATATCGCTAGTATACCAGTGTATACTGATGGCATACTGCCCGAATAGATTTTCTATATTTTAGATATTTTTAATTTCAGATATTTTTATAAATAGCATTTCCGATATTTACATAAATGGTGTTTTGGAAATTTTGATGAATAGTGTTTAGATATTTTCATAAATAGTGTAGATGCATCCTATTATCCAATGAATACTTGGTTTTCTTCGGATGACCAGGTTTGACTTAGATCTTCACATGGATCACCATCCAACGGTCATCATTAATTCCCCTTCTATATATACCCTTTTATTTTCTCTCTCCTCTCTATTTTTATTCTCTTCACTCTCTCTTTATTTCTTCTTCTCTTCTCTCCCTTTGGAGTTTACCAAGAGCATGGCCTTGAGGCCTAGAGTGTGGTTTCGTACCTCTCTTGGTGGTAGAATGAAAGTTTAGGCTTGGAGCTTAACCAAGGCAAGTACATCTTGCCAAATCTTGAACAATATTGTTTTGTTGTCATTTTTGTTTTCTTTGGTGTTAAATGCTTAGAATTGTCTAGGTTTTTACTTCTCCACCTTCTTCTTCTTCTTCTTCTTCTTCTTCTTCTCCTTCATTTACTCCTCCCACCAACCCAAGGCAAGTACAACTTGCTCCGTGGAGAAAATGATGGATCTTCATTTTTGTTTGTTCTACTCTCTTTCTTGCATAATTCTAAAGCATCTCTAGCACTTGAAGTTTTTGGTTTTGATGGTTATATTTTTTGTAGATATAAGTTTTAAGATATTTTTGTTTTTCTTGGTTTTGATCTCATAAAGTTTGTTATTTCCGAAATATTATGGTTCTGTATTGTGGAGAATTTTATTCTACCCAATTTTGGCTTTTGAACTGCTTGTTTTCGACTTATTTTGAGGAAGTTATGGCATTCCTGGAGTTCATGGGTTCCTATGCACTTCGGTGCTGATTTGGGGAAGATGAATAGCCTGCACCTGCACACTTGCGTGCATCCTGTACACCTTCCTGCATAGACTGCACCTGCGCTTTCCTGCGCATAGTGTACCTGTACTTTCATGCACAGATTACACCTGCACTTTTCTATACGGACTGCACCTACGCTTTCCTGCACAGACTGTACTGTACTGCACATTTCTATACAGACTATACTGCACATTTCTATACAGACTGTATTGTACTTTTCTACACCTGCACAGACTACACTATATTTTCTTGTATAGACTGTACTGTACTACACGTTTCTATACAGACTGCACTGCACTGTGCTTTTCTGCATCGTACTGCACTGTGTTGTGCTTTCCTGTACTGTACTGCTGTTTCCTGCACAGATTGCACTGCGCTTTTCTGTACTTAGTCATTTTTGCCTGTTTAAGATATTTTGTAGCTAGAATATTATAAAACTCAAAACATGAAAGTTGTAGATCTCCGTCTCGGCTTCAAAAATCTTTTTGTTTTACCTTAATTAGAGTTCATATGCGACTGATAGTTTCAATCATAATTTTGATCTTCTTGGTATATTTTCTGTAGTTGGTCTAACTTGCGACGACCTGACTTGATAACTTGTTAATATTGAACTTGACTTGAACATGACAACATGATCTCATTTTGATAATCTTGATAGTGGCCCATCGTGGCGCACCCATGTTACATGTCTTCTTTCTTACTAGATAGTGGCTCGTCATGGCGCACTCATGTTATATGTCTTTTCCATCCTTATATGATAGTGGCATGTCATGGCGCACTCCCGATATCTTTATAGCGGCTCGTCGTAGCGCACTCCTAGCTTCCAATTTATTATATTTTCTTGTTGTGGCTTGTTATAGTGCACTTTCTTGTATTGTCCAGTCTTGCATACCATATCTAGGATGGATTTTGCGGAATGCCATACTCGGAATCCTGAATGAAAATATTAAGGATTAATAACTAGCTTGATTATCTAGATCATTAGGAGGGGAGAATTTTCCAGTTACCTATAGCCCTTCTTGTTCTGGTATATATATATATATATATATATATATATATATATATATATATATATATATATGGGATTTGGAGCTATCTGTCATGATGAGCACTCTTCCAGCACACCGTCGAGTGGGGCACCTCCTTAAGACACACATATCTTACTGCGGTGTGTCTGCTATACTTATTTTCTTTTGTCCTGGATGAGTCAGGTAGTCTGCAGGGCATGTAACTTGATTGAATTTTTCAAAAGTGCACATGTTAGTAAGTAGGATTGTGATAACCCTAGTTAGCTAATGTATAAAGCCGTACTCATTGCTTAGCCGTTATTGTTGTATGGAGTCCAGTCTAGTCTAGGCAGTGTCCGGATTTGTTTATTTTAGTACATCATTGTTTAGGCTTTACTTTTGCCTGTAAATGATTAGATACTAAGTTCTGTTCAGGAGAAGGGTTACAACCGCGGTCCTTGTTTGGTTTACGGGTTGTAACTTGGGTTCTGGAATAGTTCCTAAGTCATCTTATCATTTGTCATTCTATATAGTTCGTACATGCTCACATATTCCAGTTATCTTACATGCTCACATGTCCCAGTTATCTTATATGCTCACATGTACCATTTCTCTTTCGTTGTTCAGTTTGTGTCACATGTTCATATGCTTCCATTTAATTCACATGTCAATAGTTTATATTATGTCACATATTATTTACTTTATGATCCATGTTGCTTTACTTATTGTCCTTTCTATTCTCGGGATAAGTGCATTGATATTGCACGAGTCTCGATCCGTATTTACTTATTTCTGTTTCTATCCGTTGCTATTTTAGTTATTGCTAGTTTTAGTTCATAGTTTAGCTTCTTTTTGTTACTTGCTATTGGGGGTCTAACCCTACTGGTTTTTGTTTGGACAGATCTGATAGAGGATCCCGAAGGATCTTTCGTACCATTTACTCGACGGTGACTACTCGAAGTACCAGAGTACCTTAGTGGGTTTTCCTATATCATCCTCTTACTAGTAATGTTCATTATTCTTTTGTGGCGTTTAGCCCTAGAGCACAGACGACAAAAGCCAGTATTGTCTCTAACTTGCGAATCTGCTCCCGGAGAGCCTCACACAGCTTCTCCATGGCTGTATGGCTACTGATGTGAACTTCTTCAACATCAGCCATCTTTTCGATCTCAGAGTCAACCTCGACAAGCCGAGCGCCCAGAACCTAGCGACTATATTCATATTATGATTCCTCAGAAATTATTCTTTTCAACTCTGTTGCAGTCAGGGTTGGGAGACTGTCTTTCAAGTTTTGGAGTTCTCGAGCGACGGCCTCCAAATCGACCAACAAGTCTTTCGCCACGGCAGCCTTCCCTTCGTGCTCCAGGTACTCACGTAGGAGGACTAACATACCTTCCACTATATGCTAGACTTGGTTAAGAGATGGGTTATCTTGCAGAGCACCCTCTATACGACGCCTCAGGGCATTTCGAATGGTATCCAACAGGAGCCCTACATAGTACTCCCTATCCACCTGACTCGTCGAAGTTACTGGTAGGGGCACAGCAGATGGCTCATCAGTAGAACCAATAATCTATGGACATTCGAGAGGTGTAGCCAAAAGTGAAGGTACTATCATCCTTAATGGAGCAGACGATGAGACGCGAACGGGAATTGATATCGACTAACGATCGGTTAACACCTTCGCAGATTACTAAGCTGTAGTGACCGGAGCCGGTGCCACTACGGTGGTCGCTGCCTCATCAACCCTCATAACGACCCCTCAACTGGACCCCCAGTGGTCGACTTACTAAGGGTCTCCTCAACAAGAAGCTCACAGGTGGTCTCGCCGGACAACTTAGGCGAAGCCTAATGGGACGACTCCCCCATCAAGACATGAGTCATCCTTTCAGCTGACTCTATCTCTTTGTTCGAAATCGGAGGGCCCTCACCAATAGGTCCATCAGTATCACTATCAAGAAACATTACTGGAATCTGAGTTCCAACTTTCTCCTTAACCTCTATACGAGGATGCGGTAGGGTGAACGCTACCGACTTTTCATCCAAAATCGAGCCTTCAGGAAAGTGAGCCTCCTCCGACCCGACACCAGGATCCCCTGCCTGGATTGGAGGCCCCTCCAAATGCACAGAGGTGTCCTGGGCATATGCCAACAAAACAGTGGGGAATAAGAAAAAAATATATACCACTGATAATAACTCGAAATGCAGTCAAGAACTAGAGTGAACCTGGAAATCTGAGGCAACGAAAGGTGTGCTATGTCGTAGAGATCCGCCCCGAGATGCCACTCGCTTCACCTTCTTACTAATAGGAGCAGTCGTGGCTATTGAAGTCGGCCGTTTCATTAGAAGTCTCAAGGGTGTTTCATCATCCCTTCGCTCTTGGGAGTCATCTGAGATGACAAGAGACCCGTAGCCGACCCCCTTTGCTTCCTGAAGCTCCGGTTGGAGCTTGTCAAACTTTGTACCTGCAATGAAGATCTGCTCATGATCATAACCTGGCGAGAACTGGTTTGTTAGGCAATAAAACCTTACGGCAGAGAACAAAATACAGGGCTCCTTGTTCACATCAGGAAAGGCAAATGTTGCCCCGGTGAAGACGGTGGCATAGTACTTCCAAGCGCGAGCACCATCCAATAAACTCCCTTCGTATCTTAGACAAGGATTACCTATCATGGTTTGGATGTAGCTAAACTGTCGCACAAAGCGACTTGGCAGATAAGGCTCCAAGTATACCTTATTCTGGCTCCGATAGACCAAGTGCGAAGGACAGATAGATAATAGCCAACAAAAAGCACCAGCCGCCAGTCTACCTTCCGCTCCGGCTAGATCACTCAGTTCGTCGTCGACTCTGTGGCCACCATAAGAAGGTAAGATCGGGTTAAAACTGTAACAATCCTGGCAGCCCAGCACTCGTCTATATGGCATAACGTTCACATAAAACCACTTCGAGTGATGATAGTGGCACAGAAGTGCATCGTCCCCATCATCACCTTCCAAGACAGTAGAGGCAATCAGTCCAGGACGGTATAAGGTCGCAGACCCATTGCCACGACTGTGAGGCTCTATAACCTTCCATAAAAAACCCCTCAGACCTCGGAGAAGGTCGCAGACCATAGCCGAAAGCAACGCTAGGGAATGGCCAATGGCCAACCTAACGGCTGGCATGATGAGCTCCCTACCCAATCGTCCCACGGAGCCTAAGCCCCCGGGGACCACAGCTTTCCCCAAGCACATCATCAAAAAGGCTGCCAACACTGCCTTGTGGCTGACAGAAGCCGAGTTCTGGTGGAAGCAGCTAAATAACGCAAGATCAGGGGTCCTCTCGGCATCCGTAGGATGAGGCTGCATCGCGGACTTTACCTCCATCTTATTTATCTTAGCAAGACCACATGCCCTCCGAATAGAAGGTTGGATGCCCGATCCTATGGCGGGTCAATACCGAAGAAATATTGCCTCTAAGGGTTAGAATGAGACGGGGCATGCGTGGAGTCCAGGCGCACACAAGTCTGATGATGACAAAGTAACTCCTTATACACCGCCGCTATCTCAGGGTGTTGATTCTCTAGCCCCTCAAGCTCTTCTGAGGTAGGGAAATACTCCTTATATGGGTCCTCACCCGAAGGCAGCTTCGAGACGGTGATTATCTCGTGGAGGGCCAATCCCATCTCTCTACATGGTAGGAAGAAGGTCCCGGTATCACAATTGAATAACTCCATCAAAGCCAAGAACAAGGGTCGATTGGAGGGAATGCCGTATTCAGTACCCCTGATGGCACGATGAAGATTAGCACGTGTAATATCCTCCATGAAAGTATCCAACACCCACCGTGTCAAGTCGCTCCACTTGTTGTCAAATTGGATCCATCCTTCGACATGAAAGAGACCCATCGGATGAGCGCGGCCAGACGCCATTAGTCTGTTTGCAAAGATGGAGGCACGGGATGGAGACAAATCGATAGGGACATCGCTGAACCTGCACCTAGGGAGAAACACTCGCAGAGAGGATGATGGACTGTCCTGAATAGGCACAGGGGTACTCTGACCCTTAGAACCTTTACCCGCCTGGATTTGGCCCGAGACTAGACCCACCAGACTGCGGGTCAGACACCATTCCAAACGTCGCTTCTCAGCAAAATAGAAGAAGACCGACAAAGGCAGGTGGCGCTCGATTGTAGGGACATACTGAGAAAGGTTGTTACTCGTAATAAACCAGGCCGATTTGATAGAGAGAATGACTGACTCTTTTGGGACTAACCGATCACCAAAAAGAAATTAGGGCTTCAACTGCCAGCATCATCATCATGAGAGGGGGTCAACCGTCCTTGGTCCAGCATACGGCAGAAATAGGCCAACGTCTGTGCCTGTATTGCCTCCAACCGCCCTTCCGGTTGAGCTGCAGCAACTGATCTCTGAAAAGGAGTGGCGAGTTTCTGTTCGAGATCGATCCCCAACGAACAGGAAGGGAAGTTGTAAAGGATCTCGCTCAACGGAAAGGGCACAGAAACTGCAAGAAAAATAAATATAAGAGTAAGAATGTAAAACGTTTGCATAGACACTCTCAGAAGCGAAGAGATCAAAATAGATACCTACTAACTACTACAGGCAGGCGCACATCACGGTAGACTACTGCGCCAACAGTCGAAGGCTTGCCGAGATCACCAACATCAGAGACAGGCCTCTTTTCTTTCGCCTTCTTGGAATTAGCCGCAAGCATTTTCAGAGTGCTTGATTTCTTGGGGGTTGTGGCAGGAAAAGCTTGGGTTAGAAAGAAGAAGGAACTCTTACACAAACATCTGAGGAGTAGGTGAAGACATAAATATTTCTCCTTCCTCCAATATTCCTACTTATAAGAACAGCCACGTCGACAAGAGAAGAAAAAATGCTTCGGACGTCGTAGGTTCAAAAAAGGGTCATGATGAATGTTCACTAGAAACGAGGAGTCATGATTATGCTTAAGGAGGAGACTGCTCAATGCATTTAATACCGGAGCCTAGGCATGATGCCACCCTGGCAACAGAGATGATGTGTAGCGCACATACAAGGAAACACATTTCATGCTTTTGTTTAAAGTATCCCGAGCATGACTCAAGTTCAGAACACTTTGAAGGGGGTCTTGTAGAAGCATAAAAAATGTTAGCTGATAACATTCCTCCACCGCAGTGCAGATGATACAAAGGCGCAATCCGAGTATTAAAAAGACAACAGAAGATACGAAAAGAAGTTTTTTTTTATTATTATTATTCCTACAAAGATCTAGTACATATTGATCAAGGCTATACATAAAATACTAATCCTACTTCTTCTACAAAGGATCGATTACAGATTCAGCAAAAGCCTAAAGGAGTCTACAAGGGGTTTAGTCTTCGTCAAAGTACAGTCCCCCTTCTTCTCGGTACGTATACTGAAAGATTGATCCCCATTGAGGCATATTCTAACTTTCTTGTGGGTGCAACCCGCCAAAAGTGCATCGGCTACTCGACTGAAGCGAGCAACTTCCTGAAGCAGCAATTAGCCTGGGTTTCCAGAAGGTGTAAAAGGTCTCAAAAGCCCAGAATGGGTATGGCAGAGCACAACCTATGGCTCTTCAGACTGGCTATCCACCCAGAAGCTAGGTCGTCAGGACCTCGAAGACCTCCAAGGCGTCGCCCAGGTTCGAACTCCTCATGAGAAGCGTTCTAACACTTTCCAAGACTCATCAACAGTTCTTCTACGAAGGCATAGCCCCTTTGAACGAAGGAATCCTCAACCAACAGCCGACTTAGGTAAGGCCAACTACCACTCAAGGCTAAGTTTGGATCCAGCATGGTGGTGAAGGGTTCCAGGAAGAAGACGTGACTCTTCAGAAGAAACTCCCCTTTATATAGGATGGAAGTGGTCCAAAACACATGCCACATGGCCGACGGTCAAAATTTCTACATTAATGGGATGAACCTAGGACTCAGCACGATGAACCTCAGTAAATAAAGTTTATTTGACTAAGTCCTAGACTATCCTAAGACCCCTTGAAATTCTCCAAATAACGGTAGCAATTAAGAGGGAGTCGTTCATTAAGGAGCAATCATTCATTGCTTTTTAAAAGAAGACTTCAAAGCCAATGCCTTCAATTCAGAGGCACAGCTACATTCCTACGCCAACCTTAAGCACAGACTGGTGTTTTCACACCACCTCAACTCCAACGGCACAACACTCTGCTCTGACCCAGAAGTTTAACTACCTTTCGTCAGAGACTTGGGAGACACCGTTTGCCTTCAGTACAAGCCTGACTGCTACTCTAAAGCACAGTAAAATGGTCTATCTGAAGGCGCAACCTACTCGTCGCCCTAAAGCATAGTGACTTTACCTGAAACACAGCCTACTCGTTGCACCAAAAAAGCACAGAGGCCCTGTTGTCTTCGAAATATAGTCCACTTGTCACCCTAAAGCAGAAAGGTTCTGTCGTCTCCAGAAGTACCGTCTACTCATCGCCCTAATAGAGCAGCCAGCCTTGCCTGAAGCACAGACGGCATGGTTTCGCCCAATCGGTTTGCTTAAACCGTCTCTCTCAAAGATAGGATTGGAATTGATCAAGTTGATAAATGTGGATTGATTTAAATCTTGGACGAAGATTACACAGAATCTAAATCTGAGATAAAATCCCAAGATTTGCTCGGCTACATCTGAACAAGTTAATTAGCACGCGCCATGTGTCCTTTCCTTCGGTTATTTTGATAACCACCACAGATCTCGTTTGAGAGAAATCTCAGCACCCGCCACGTGTCGGCACCACAAAAGCCGTACCATTTAAGGACGGCAGATTCTTTCATATCTTGAAACCCTAATGCACATCACATATGTTCCCCTCTCCCTTATAAATAGGAGAGATTTTCCCCCGACAAGAAGATCGACAAGGAGAAGAAGATCCATAGATTTATCAAAGTCTTCAACTTTGGCATCCTCCTGATCTACAACCCTAGAGTTCCATCAAAGGAACCAGAAAGTTAGAGCAAATCTCATATCATTATCGGATCGTCAACGGAGTAAAGGAGCTGCTGCAGTGCTCGATCTCCATCGTCACACTTTACCATAAACTTTTGTACTTAGATTTCTTCGCATAAGAATCGATTGTACTCTTTTTTACGTTAATAATTCAAAAGTTTGTTCAATATTTTGTCATGTCGAACAACGAGGTTATCATGGAAGAAATGAGTACTCAGAGGTAATATGGATATGGTAGGCATAAACTTTATTAGGGTGTAGAAAAATAGCTCAGAGGTAAAATGGACATGAAATGTTGTCTACTGTAGAAATAAGGAAGGGATGAATCCATTGATAGAATTCATAAACACCCCCAGGGGATGTGGAAATATATGTCAATTTAAACCTCAGACATAATACTTCTTCAAGAACTTGCCATTGATCGGCATCATTAGTAAATTGACGTTAGGTTTGGCCAGTTAGTAAGCACCATTAAAGTAGACCGTCTCTATAATGAACGATCCTTCCCACTTGGGCTCGAACTTTCCAACTGTCATGTGAGTCATCACTACGGTCTCCGAACTGATAAGATGAGGTTACCCACATGGAATATTCTTTCGCGGACCTTTTTATTGAAGGATCCAGAAATTCGAGCTTGATAAAGCTCGATACGCTGCTGAACTAGCAGATGCTTCTCGTCTAACGCTCAGTTCCTGTAATCGACGGTGTTGATTATCTTCATTAGCCAGCTGGTTGGTGACAACTACCTGTAAAGACGAAATCTAGATCTCTAGAGAAAGCATCGTGTTGCTCCTGTAGACAAAAATGAATGGTGTATTTCCCGTGGGTGTCCAAACATATGTAAGGTAAGTCAATCGACATTTGTCGAGTTTCTCATTACAGTCACGTTTATTGCAAGATACAACTTTCTCGAGCAACTTGACAATCTTCTTGTTGAATGCTTCGGCTAGTCCATTTTCTGTCGGATTGTAGGCCGATGACGCTACATTCTGTATCTGATTCTTATAACAAAACTGATGAAATACATGGCTCACAAACAGGGGGCCATTGTCATGGATAATTCTTCTGGAACTTTGAAGTGATATATGACCTGATGTTTAACAAAGTTTATCATGTTTGAGGTTTTCACCACAGCCAGTGGTACTGCTTTTGCCCACTTTGAAAAGTAGTCAGTGATGGTAAGAAAGAACCGGTATCCTTTGAAGGATGAAGGGCTGATCGGTCCGATGATGTCCATTCCCTATACTTCAAATGGCAAGGTGGTCGCAGTAGAATATAGGAACTCAGAAGGTTGGTAGAAGAAGTCAGTATGCAACTGACATACCTAACACTTCTCAGCATAATTCACGGCATCTGTTATCATGGTGGGCCAATAGTAGCCCATGCGATGAAGTCGGTCCTGCAACTTAGGACCAGGTTGGTGAGCTCCACAGGTATCATCGTGTGCCTCTCGGAGTGTTTCTTGTGCTTCAATATTAGATAAACACCGTAGAAAAAGTCCGTCGTATGAACGATGATACAATATTTTGGTAGCTATGTCATAGAAGAACTGGAGCGAGCGCCTCTTCATAGAAGTAGCTTCCTTCGAGTCTTCGGTCCGTAGATGGCATAGTCTATGAATAGGAATCGCCAGTCCGGAATGTCAACATTAGTATCTATTTATACAGAGTAACTTAAACACGCATATAGATTATTCTTTGGGCAAACCAGCTCCTGACCCATCACTGTGACAGAGTAATGGATTCCAACAGGAGCTGCTAGGGAAGCGACGAGGACGACAAGGGCATCGGCCTCCAGGTTTTGCAAGCAGGGTACATGTTCTATAAAGAACCTTGTAAAGGTAGAGATGATATCAATTACCGCCTGATGTTGAAGCATGGAAAAGATAGAGTTTATGCGGATCGTCACTCCTTACGGCTAAGTGGACTCAAGCCGTAGAAGGAATACTCTTGAAGATCCCATACGGCCAAGAGAAACCAAACCGCAGAGGGAGTGCTCTTGGAGACCCCATACGGCTAAGAAAACTCGAACCGCAGAAGCAAGGCTCTCGAAGACCCCATGCAGCTAAGTGGACTCGAGCCGCAGAAGCAAGGCTCTCGAAGATCCCATGCGACCAAGTAAAAACAAGCCGCAGAAGGAATGCTCCTGGAGACCCCATACGGTTAAGAAGACTCGAGCAGCAGAAGCAAGGCTCTCAAAGACTCCATACGGCTAAGTGAAACAAAGCCGCAGAAGGAATGCTTCCGAAGATCCCATGCGGCCAAGCGGAGCCGAGCCGCAGAAGAAAGGCTCATAAGGCTACTATGCGACCAAAATGATTCAGGCTCTACTTTGTGGGGGGGACACGTGGCAATATGACTAAGTCTCAACCATCCAGATTTGCTGCAACAAATAAATCTCAACAACCCCTGCCAGCTGGCAGCGAAAGAGCGAGTCTTCGTGTGCTGTTATAGCCACGTGGCCATGAGACCATCTATGCGGCCCAAAATCTGCTTTATGCAGGAATCACTATAAATAGTAGGGTACCACACCCATGCAAAAGGTGGTAATCAAAGGCTGGCAATTTCTTCAAGAGCAAAGACTGTGTCTGATAGTCCAAGGAGTAAGCCAGAGTTGCTACACTTTTTCGAGCCTCCATCGTCACCCCCAGAATCAAAAATTTAAACAATTGTACTTAGATTGTTTCCTAGGATTTATTTCTAGTCTTTCTTCTGTACAAGAAAGTTTACAATCAAGTTCAATTCATTTGTAATTTTGTGCTTGATATTTAATGGCAAATACGATGGCAACTCTGCTGGAGACTTCCTTCTCCTCTGATGAGAAGTTGGTGACACAATCCGACGCGTCCAAGCTCGGCTCTACGCAACAAATGCTTGAGGTTCATTTTGACCAACAAGTATTCAAAGAAATACTTTTTGAAGGGAGTGCCAGCCCATCACAGAAGCGAGCCAATCCGAATAGAACCTGCAGGACGTTGAAGCACAAAACTACTACAATTTGCCAGGTTCTCGAAGAAGCTCTTTCTGCGGCCCAAGACGGTGATCAAAGCTCTCCTGCGGCCTTGCTTCAGACCGCAGAGAACCCCACTGTCCCTAAATCCAGCAGAGGAAAATACTACGATGTTGAGCTTTTGGGGGTACAAGGGAAACCCATACGGGCGAAGAAGAGGCCGCATCAGGCAGATGGCCAATTCGACAGTCAATCCTGGCCGAAGACAGGCTGCCCCATACGGCCATGTCAGAAGCTCTATTTTCGACCGTCTCTCATGCGGACCCGACTCTATGTGGTCCATTGAGAATAGGAAATTTTCTAATCTGGACTCTTCTTACTACGCGCCTTCGGTTGCTTAGTCAAAGAAGTTTGGGGCAGTGCGGGCCCAATAAGCCCAGTCAACTGTCCAAGCTGCAGACCATCAGCGGACACCGTTAACTGTTATACGGGCTCCTGATGGAAAGTTGTACAGAACCACCCACGTCCAACCCTCAGGGGCAAATGGACAGGGTGGGTCCTAAAAGTCTTTCAATTATGAGCGAGAGCAAGAGTTTTACTAGCCTCGAATTAGGGAGCAAATATGATACCTACGCACCCATGTGCTCGGGATACCCGAGTCCACAAATTGGATACAAAGGTAGATCAATTTGTTATCGACTTACGAGAGGTGATTACTCACAAATGCCAGGAGAGAGAAGCAACCTTGGCATGTGATGAGCCCTTTTCAGAACATCATTGCACCCAAGTCATCATCAACTACTGCGGCAACAAGACGACAACACCTGAAGATCGAAAGTCTATTTTCCAATGGTTGTACCAGCCAGCACTAGTCCGATGACAATTTGAGTAACAGGTACAAATTTTGGTAGATGAGAAATTTTCTTTCGTCTCCTGTAATTCAACTCAGAAGGTTCCTGCCGACAAGAAAGGCAAGAAGATAGGCTCTTCTATTCGGCAACCTCAGCCAGCACGACAAAGAAACTCTCATCTGGGGGGTTGCCGCCGACAATCACAGAGGGTGTCTATCTAGGTACCCATTCAAAGAAGACACTTCCAACACCTGGGGGTTCATCCTCGACTTTCCCTGTGGGTAGATGAAGCTGGGTTAGCAGTCCCCTCAATGTATACGACAACCCGGTGTTTCAAAAGGATGGACATGGGGCAGTAATCCCCTAGGATTATACAACAGACTTGGACGTCCCCGAGGGTGACCACCTTCGCCAAGATGATGTAGCTTCCTGTGCAGGGGGTAGCACCCCTTCTGTGTCCGAGGAGGAGAACATTCCAATGTTCCCCGATGATTTTACTATATGGGAGTATGACATGGAGAGCACCTCTTCTACGGTCCCTTCCACGTCTACCCATATATGGACAGCCTTTGTGGCCGGTGAAGATCATGAAGGACCTACTGATCGACAATGTCTAGAAGTAATTGAAGCCATACTTCTATCCTTGGTCAAGTCAGTAGACGAAATCAAAGATGCCTTGCCGACTCAACCAGTAAAAATGCCTGGACAAACAAGCTTGGGACCCGCAGTCAATACGAACTCCAACACGACCGCTCCTCCTTTGGGTGATAATCCTCCTGGAATATTCGCTCCCTCAGCTGTAAATGAAGCCAGGAAGGCAAAAAGAGAAGTTCAAGAGCTTTGAGCAATGTTCAATGCCCGAGACTCCTCCCAGGACCACAGAGTATGGCAGCCATATCCCGTTGCGTGGAGAGATGTTCCTTTTCTGCAACGGTACAAACCATTTCACATCGATTCATATGACGGAAAGACCTCTGCTAGCCGGTACCTGACTTATTTTGAGGTCACAACAGACCACTTGCCGCATAGTGACGCCACCCTCATACGATTATTTATCGGAGCATTGAAGGGGATCGCGTTCGACTGGTACCACAATCTCCTGGACAACTGCATCCATTCTTTTGACGGCTTCAAACACATGTTCCTAGAAAGGTTCTACGAAGTGGGACATGATGTAACAATGTCGTCTCTCATGGACATCGTTCAGGGAAAGAGGGAGCTAATGAGGAACTATATCGAGCGGTTTTGCCAAACCGTGATGAGATTACCCCAAGGCAATCCTGAAAGCTCCTTGATCAAAATCTGCCAGAAGAAGTTGCTCCCCGTAATCAACCTCTGGATAGGCGAAGACCAATTTAGGGACTGGACGACCTTCATCATAAGCGCTACTAATACGGAGGCAAAGTTAAAGAAGGCTCGCCAGCTAGGATTGCACATCCCGGAAGGAGAGGACAAGGGCAAACATCCTGGTAACGCCTCCAATAACAACAATAGTGGCGGCACCTCCAATAACCGGTATAATAAAGTCAAACAGGCCATAGTTGCTGGTACAACCAAAAAGACTGAACAAAAGCAAACCAAAGTTCCGAAGCCCAAGGAAATGACAAACTCTTTTGAAGATAGCTATGTCAAGCCTATCTTCGACATGATCCTGAAGGTGGGTAGGATCAGACTCTGGGATGTAGAGCACGAGCCTCGACCAGCAGAGATCGAAGATCCGAAGTTTTGTCACTTCCACCGCCATGTCCACCACCCTACGTAGGAGTGCTTCGCACTAAAGCAGTACATCCAGAACCTCATCAACTCTAATGCTTTGTCGTTGGATTTCGAAGAGGTTCTCGTGGCTGCAAACATGGTATCCGTCCAGTTTGGTGACTTCTTCCTAACAAAAATTTAAGATGAGGTAGTACCTGTTCCCGGGGCAACGATGGAGGTTACTAACCTTCCATCTTCCCAGAGCCAGATGACTCGATTGGTGCCTTTTACCACGTCACGAGGGGAGGTAATGTGGGTCCACCCAGACTTAGTGCCCAAAGTTACCCAGGTGGTGCCATCTTCTACTAGCAAAAAGAAGTACAGGAAGTCCAGGTCCTGCCACACAATCTCGGCCGAAGCTGAGGAGGCGGCGGCCGTTGTTACCCGGTCTGGTGCACAAGTCTAGCCCACTCTGGGTAATTTAGTCAAAGATTCTCAGCCAAAATACTACCCACCACTGATGTTCTGGGACCATCTTAGCCTCCACCAACGGACAGATCCAAGCCGAAGGAAACCCGCTTCGACAGGCCGCTCCGTTAAGAAGCACCTCAGGGCTGGAGAGACCTTACAACTTTGACATACTAGCACAACTAGATAATATGCCAGCAAATTTGCCGTTATACGAGCTCCTAAGGCTCTCCAAGGATGTTCGTATCACATTGAGCGAAGTACTCCAGAATGTTGACGCCTACTTAGCTCAGGTCAAGCCTACAGGGGAGGACTCATCAGCAAATCTTCAGGGCAGCAATTGTGCAGATGCAATGTCCAACATCGTATTCACCCCACAGGACATGTTAATCAAGACCAACTTGCATGATCGCCCTTGTACTACACTGGATACATAGGTGACATTAAGGTGGATCGAATGCACATCGATCCTGGCTTGTCAATAATCATCATCCTAAAATATTTGCTTCAACTCCTGGGCATCCCTACGTACCGGCTAGCAGCGACCAACACTGCCATTAGCGGTTTTAACTCGAGAAGAAGCTATCCCCTGGGAAAGATCTGCTTGAAATGTCAGATCGACGATTTGAGAACGGAGGTTACCTGCTGCGTCATAGACGCAGATACATCCTATAACATCCTCCTGGGGCGTCCATGGATACATGACTATATGATCGTGCCGTCCATACTCCACCAGTGCTTCAAGTATGTCAGTAAGCACGACTTCGTGAAGATAGAATTTGTTGACATTGATCCCTTCAAAGGGGTTGAGTCTTACTATTCCTCTGAGGCTTATTTATATACATATACGTATTTTGTAGTGTATTTCATATTTTTTTGGTTTTTGGAATGCTTTAAAATTTTGCTAACTTATAGATTTTCTTCTTGGCCGGCATACCGCCAGTATACCGGTGTATAGCGATGGCATACCGTCCATAGAGATTTTCCACATTTTAGATATTTTTGATTTTAGATATTTTCATGAATAGTGTTTTCAATATTTTCGTAAATAGTATTTTGGATATTTTGATGAATAGTATTTAGATATTTTCGTGAATAGTGTAGATGCACCCTATTACCCAATGGATATTTGGTTTTGTTTGGATGGCCATGATTGACTTATATTTTGATATGGATCACCATCCAATGGTCAAGATTAATTCCTCCTTCTATATATATACCATTTCACTTTCTCTCTACCCTCTCTTTTCATTCTCTTCACTCTCTCTTCATTTTTCTTCCCTTCTCTCCCCTTTGGAGCTTGCCAAGAGCTTGGCCTTGAGGCCTTGGGTATGGTGTCTAACCCCCCTAGGAGGAGGAGTAGAAGATTAGGCTTGGAGCTTAACCTAGGCAAGTACATCTTGCCAAATCCATGAACCATAATATTTTTGTTGTCATTTTATTTTCTTTGGTAGTAAATACTTAGAATTGTTCTAAACTCATTTTGTTAAATATTTTTTCCTTATGATTCTCGTATATATACATGTTTCCAAAATTTGTTTAAGCAAGGTTTTGATTTTCTGTTAAAACCCAATATTGACTTAGTAGAAAACTTGGTATCAAGAGTGATACTAGTGTTACAATCATGGATTTTGGTCACATATACATATATGAGGCCCTCACATAGTTTGTATATCATGAATTTTGAGTTTGGTGGCAATCAGAACCCATTTCGGTGCCCCGAAAACCTATTTTTGGGAGTATTTTGAGATATTGATCTATTAAATCATTGAATTTTTGAAATCTAATAGTTCCATGTTGTAGGAAATTCAATTCTTTACAATTTTGACTTTTGAAAATCCGAATTTTGATTTAAAACGAAATTTTTATGGCCGAAACAATTTTTCGCAAAAATCTGGATTTTGTTGCTGTTTGGAAAACCGGTATACCGACGGTATGCCGATGTATATCGACGATATACCAATTTTGGTACCAGAAACTTTCTGTCTTTAGGCCGGTATACCGCCGGTATGCCGTTTTATGCTGTTTTAGTCTGTTTCTGCCCGTTTCTGCCCGTTTTTGCCTGTTTCTAATATGTTCTTCGATTATAATAATTTCTTAACATGATTAGATGATCTTGCATAGTTAGAGAATGATTGTACAGCCTATATACACTTGACACTAGCACATGTTCAATCATTTTTTTATAAAATATACTTAGCTTTAATTATTGTTTCCCACATGCCATGATATGTCTTTTGATAGATTCTTTCTTACAAGCTATGATAATTGTTACATGTCTTCTTTGCTTACGTGATAGTGGCCCATCGTGGCACACTCTTCTTACATGTCTTCTTTGCTTACTAGATAGTGACCCGTCGTGGTGCACTCTTGTACATGTCTTTCTTTGTCACCCCCAGTTTTCACAAATAGGGGTATTTTGGTAATTTTCCACTTAAAAAATTATTTTGAAATTATTTATTTATTATTTGTATTATTTTGGGATTATTTGAATCGGGTTCGAATTTCAATTCATTTCGACTTATTTTGACTTGTTTCGGGGACCCGGGGTATTTTGACCTTAGCGGGCCCACACATTAGCTAACCATGGCCCACATGTTAGAAATTTTGGTTAGAGACTAGACCATTATTTTAGTTAATAATTAGTTAGAGATTAGTGGTTTCGGTTTGACTAAAATACCCCCGGTTCAACCCTTTTCCAATTTTTAGCCATTTAATTCATAGGAGGGCAAACTTGTAATTATCCATATAGGACAAATAGGGGGGAAACCACCATGTGGCCGGCCACAACATGAGAGGATAGAGTGAAGAGAGAAAACCACTTTCCATTTCATCCTCATCCATTTTCTTCTTCTTCCCCAAAGGCTCCATCTACTTTTTGAAGCTCCATTGATTTTCCTTCTCCAACCAAGGTGATTTCTTCTCCAAAACTCTTTCTTTTCTCATGTAGATCATGTAGGAACCCTTCATGATGATTCCCATGGTGGTGCCATCATTTGAGACCATTTTTGTGTCCTTTGGACATTTTTATGAGTGTCCACTTGTAGGTTGTGTCCTATTAGGAAAAAGCCCCCTTTTTGACCCATGGATGATGTTTAAATATTGTTTTTGTGTGGTTCTTCATTTAATCTCAGATTTTTCATGTTGTAGAGAGGATTCATGTGAGTATCTTATTGTATCATATTATTTCTATGTGTTTTGGTATATATATAGTTATATTTTTTATTTTTTTTTATATAGGTATATATATAGTTATATATATATATCATTCTATATATATATATATATATGTATATATATATATATATATATATGGTGATTAATTTATGTGTTGTTGTGATGTTGTATATGGGAATAGGGGGGGGCTGTCATTTCGGGCTGAATATGTAGAGGTGGAGTTTTGGTTAAGTTGCAAGCCAAATGGTGATGTATATTTAGTTATATGCATCTAGATATATATATATATATATTGATATATATATATATATGGTTATATAAGGGGTATATTTATATATATTATATGGTGTTGTGGTGATGTTTGAGGGGGGGGGGGAGAAAATGCTCCCAGGTTCAGTCCAGATTTGTGAGGGGTGTTTTGGTGGTGGTTTATGCCATTTTATTATACCATTTAGTGATATATATATAGATATATATATATACATTGATATATATATATATTGGTATATATATGTGGTTATATATGAGTGGATATATATATTATGGTGATGTTTAGGAGGGGGGAGAGTGCTCCCAGGTTTCATTCAGATTTGTGAGGGGATAGGGGCTGTCCAAAAATAGTCCACAATTAGTTGCTTGTGTGTGTGTAGTTGTGAGGGTGTTTTGTGAGTTGTGTGAGTGTGTGAGGTAGCCTATAGTTAGCCTATGTGCAAAACTAGTAGGAAACCTATTAGGAAACTTATAGAGAGGTCTATGTGAGGGTGAGGTGTTGTGTGTGAGTGTTGTGTATGAGTGGTGGGGTGAGTGTGGTAGATAGAAGGGTAGATTCATGACGTAGAATAGGGTAATAGGGTAAACCTATACCCCGTATCCTAACATGACCTAGATACTTAGGATACCCAATTTTCTTGGTAGGTAAGCCTTAGATAGGTTGATATCTAACTACCCTAAGGAGTCTAGGCTAGTTCCATGGGTATTTGCAAGGTTTCATTGGTTTTTGGCAAGGTATCGGGATTTACCTTAGAAGGGTAAATCCTAGTTTTGCCTAGGAATAGGATACTTGTGTTAGAAGCCTAAGATGGTGTTAGAACTTGATCCCCGTGGTTGGTAATGATCAAATATGGTACTCTAAGACTAGTTTTGACGTCGGTTGACCGTTTTGACCAAAAGTCAACAAAAGTCAACCGAAGGTCAAACTTAGCCTTTAAGCGACCCGATTTGACCGAAACCAACCCAGAGTTGACCAGTTGACTGAAAGTCAACAGTTGGGCAACATTAGACTAGTTTGACCTAAAGTTGACCTAGAGTTGACCAGAGTTGACCAGAGTTGACTTTTTGACCAAAAGTCAACTGTAAGTCAACCGTTGATCCCGATCGACCTAGTTTGACTTGGATTGACTTCCAGTGACCTAGTATGACCTAGTATAAGCCAGTATGACCTAGTGTGACTCAGTCTGACCTAGTTTTGACTTAGACTTGCATTCATGGCTTATATTAGTTTTCTTTTTCAGTATTTAGCCCTGTTTGATTCATAGTATCTTATTTTAGGTCTGTGATCACTCTGAGCGTCTGTTCACCCTATCAGCTCAGGACCACAGGCGAGTACATTCACTGATAGTTTTCATTGTCTTGATATCTGCTATATCCGATTCAGTTGTAGTGTTATACTCGATTTCCAGTCACGACAGTACACGAACTAGTATATGTTGGATCATGACATGTGATGTTGTTCCTAGAGTTTCATGGTATATTAATACATGTTCTGTCTTGTTTCAGTGTATTGTATAGACACCGATTTCAAAAGGGGACTTGCTACCCTCTTATGGAATCCCGTGTCATAACGTGTCATGTCCAGATCCATTATACTATTCGGGGATGGGAGAGTTATTAGTGGTTGTATGATCAATTCCCACATGGTTCTATGGTACTCATGGTTCATAGCTATACCCTCACCTCACGACGGGTAAAGCCTTACCCTACGGTTCATAGCTTTCCATGGTGACCGGCCTTATCGTTTCTATTGTATTCATGGTTCATAGTCGGTCAGATGGAAAGCCTTTCCCAAGCCGATCACATGACGCACTAATAATTCAAGGCACCTTTTATATTTATTATCTTAGGGTAACTAAGTTCTGTTCGGGAGAAGGGTTACAACCCCGGTCCTTGTTTGGTTTAAGGGTTGTAACTCGGCTTCCGAATAGTTCCCAAGTCATCCTATATATACATAGACATTATCGTCCTTACAGTATTCACATCATGATATATATATTTCCAGTTGATTTTATCTTGTATTTCATTATACTGTCTCTTATAGCTTTTGTCAATTCACATGGAACTGCTGTTAGTGTTTGTACTTGCTCATTTTCCTGACAGGATACGTTGACAAAATTTTACAGATGACTTAGAGGCTGATTGCCCGACTTACTACGGGATAGAGTCTGATGGACTTGACCTAGACAGGGGCTTAGTGGTAGAGCCTCTTGACTTCGCTCATCCGGAGTAGCCTAGTTAGTTAGGTTTGCCTGGCTTGCGAGCCAGCAGTTTATTTCAGTTGTAGCATCTTATACTTATATTTATTCTGAGACTCTGGATTTGTGTTAGCTGTGGCTTGTGGATATTTCCGGACTCGATCTTGCTTATTCTATCATATCTCTTTTCCATGCTTTCTACCTTAGTTTTGATTATGTGATTGAGGCAGTATTGCTCTATTCCTCCGTTCGGAGTGTATATACTGTACAGGTACATTTATCTGTTTAGTCATAGTATTTACAGACCCTATATACAGCGTTCTACCGCCGATACTGCGGCGTAGACTGGACGTAACCGCTTCTCGTGCCCCTAATCAGGGTGCGGGTCGTGACACATTTTTGTGGTGGCCCATGTAGGTCAGTGTCGCAACTAGTACGAACTCGTAATGGTGCTCGACTTAGAGTGCTAATTACGAGCCTGCGATTAGGATATAGGACTAGGGTATGATAGGAGTTACTCAATCACATTTTAGGAAAAATCTCTGATCTTTTGATTATCATAACAAATTCTTTTGTATTGAATTTAATTGTCCGTCTTGATATTCCTATCATGTGCCATATTGATCTCTTGGGTTCAATTCATCTTCAGGATGACAGTCACTCGTTCTCAGGCAGCGGATCCTAGTGCAGTTCCAGAGAGGTCAGATCAGGGAGGTCCTCCACCTCCGGCTACGGGAGTAGCAGTCGAGAGAGCAGTAGCCACAGTCCCTGCCCTTCAGGCAGGAGTAGCAGAGGCAGTTCCCGGAGGTCTTCCACCTCCAGCTGGGGGAGCTGCAGTTTAGGGAGCAGCCACGTCAGTTCCTGCCCTACCGGCGGGAGCACCGGCAGCGACGGTTCAGGAGGTCTTCCACCTCCAGCAGCGAGACCGTCCATGGTCATTCCAGACATTCTTCTACCGCCGCCTCAGCTACCGGCAGACACCCAGGGGATGATGGCCCTCCTGCTGCAGATGTTGCAGACGCAGCAGCGCCAGACAGAGGTACTGAGACAGACCATGGAGAACTCGCACCAGTTAGCCATGGCAGCAGTGGAGAGGGGTGCACCGACTACAGCTGAGGGAGCACCAGCACAGCAGCAGGGCCAGGGGAGGCCCAGTACACATCTCGACTTCCGGAAGATGAACCCGCGAGATTTCAGGGGTACCGAGGGTATCCTATATGCGGATGACTGGCTAGAGGATGTCCAGCGGAGTCTGGAGTTGGCAGAGGTTCCGAGAGCTCTGTGGGTGACTTCTGCAGCGAGCTAGTTCTTCGATATAGCGCTGACGTGGTACCGTACGGATCCGCGTACGTCAGTGAGGGGATTGTCTTGGGAGGACTTCAGGAAACTCTTTAAGGAGAAGTTCTACCCGGACGTAGCCGTGTCAGCTTTAGAGGGGCAGTTTGCCAGTCTGGAGCAGGGGAGCTCGTCGGTCAACGAGTACGCAGCAGAGTTTTTCTGCCTGAGCAGGTTTGCACCCAGTCTGATTCAGGATGAGGGGTACAAGGCCCGAAAGTTCAGGAGGGATCTCATCCATGCAGTACGTACTCGCACATCTGGGCGATGAGACGCGACATTTGAGCAGATCTTGATGGAGGCTCAGATTGCTGAGGAGGACTTCGGCCTCAAGCCGAAGAGGAGCAGTGACGCTTTGGGATCCAGTTCGAGTGCAGGGCCAGCGAAGCGCCCACATTTCCAGCAGAGGCAGTTCCAGCAGCATCAGCCTCAGTTGCAGATCCAGCAGGCACCGGTGCGTGCCCAGCAGCACCAGGGACAGGGCCGGAGGCAGGATGTCCAGTGTACCTTCTGCAAGAAGATGGGGCACACCCGGGAGGCTTGCAGGATGAAGCTAGGAGTCTGTTTATTCTGTGGAGCTCCAGACCACCAGGTGAGGGACTGTGCTATCCGTGCAGCTAGCCAGACAGGCCAGGGCAGAGTTCAGCAGGCTAGAGGAGGCCAGCAGGGGCATGCTTTCACCATGGCAGTTGAGCCCACTCAGGCAGTAGCAGAGCAGAGTGCAGGTTCCGATCTTTCTATCTCATTTTCGCATTTGCTTCCTTAATAACTGTTTGAAATTCGATTCCATCTGTTCCTTGTCTGTTTGATGGAAGTTGTTCTTGTGATGTGATTTTTCTGAGATAAGTCGTATGGGCTAGGCCGCCTCGATTATGAGATTTTAGAATCCTCTAGGGTCATGCTAGCAGGCAGAGTGAGGACATATAGTCGGACTATGGACGTATTTCTAGGGTGTGGGAATTTAAGGTTTTCGCTGCCAAGCTTGCGGCAATGCAAAAATTTTAAATACCATGATTCTAGAGGTATGTACCGTAGTTGAGGACTCTGTGATTATCGTAGCCTTGCTCACTGGCATGACGGAGATTCTGAGTATCATGATTATTGGACAGACGCATATGATTATCAAATTGCATAAAATTTTTGTGTTGTTTCGTTTTAAGTTTTTGAATGATTCTTTTTAAGGTGGATAGACTTAAATTTGTGAGAAATTTTAAAATTTTATAAATTTAGTCATTTAGTTCCTGCTTTGATTTTTGAGATTTTTTTTTTTAAAAAATTTTTTTTGCCATGACTTGTGAATTTGAGATTTACTATTGTTTGGTTTTAATTTCGAGGACGAAATTTTTTTTAAGGTGGATAGATTTGTCACCCCCAGTTTTCACAAACAGGGGTATTTTGGTAATTTTCCACTTTAAAAATTATTTTGAAATTATTTATTTATTATTTGTATTATTTTGGGGTTATTTGAATCGGGTTCGAATTTCAATTCATTTCGACTTGTTTTGACTTGTTTCGGGGACCCGGGGTATTTTGACCTTAGCGGGCCCACACATTAGCTAACCATGGCCCACATGTTAGAAATTTTGGTTAGAGACTAGACCATTATTTTAGTTAATAATTAGTTAGAGATTAGTGGTTTCGGTTTGACTAAAATACCCCCGGTTCAACCCTTTTCCAATTTTTAGCCATTTAATTCATAGGAGGGCAAACTTGTAATTATCCATATAGGACAAATAGGGGGGAAACCACCATGTGGCCGGCCACAACATGAGAGGATAGAGTGGAGAGAGAAAACCACTTTCCATTTCATCCTCATCCATTTTCTTCTTCTTCCCCAAAGGCTCCATCTACTTTTTGAAGCTCCATTGATTTTCCTTCTCCAACCAAGGTGATTTCTTCTCCAAAACTCTTTCTTTTCTCATGTAGATCATGTAGGAACCCTTCATGATGATTTCCATGGTGGTGCCATCATTTGAGACCATTTTTGTGTCCTTTGGACATTTTTAGGAGTGTCCACTTGTAGGTTGTGTCCTATTAGGAAAAAGCCCCCTTTTTGACCCATGGATGATGTTTAAATATTGTTTTTGTGTGGTTCTTCATTTAATCTCAGATTTTTCATGTTGTAGAGAGGATTCATGTGAGTATCTTATTGTATCATATTATTTCTATGTGTTTTGGTATATATATAGTTATATATATATCATTCTATATATATATATATGTATATATATATATATATATATATATGGTGATTAATTTATGTGTTGTTGTGATGTTGTATATGGGAATAGGGGGGGGGGGGGGGGGGGGGGCTGTCATTTCGGGCTGAATATGTAGAGGTGGAGTTTTGGTTAAGTTGCAAGCCAAATGGTGATGTATATTTAGTTATATGCATCTAGATATATATATATAAAAATATATATATATATATATATATATATATATATATATATATATATATATATATATATATATATATATATATATATATATATGGTTATATAAGGGGTATATTTATATATATTATATGGTGTTGTGGTGATGTTTGAGGGGGGGAGAAAATGCTCCCAGGTTCAGTCCAGATTTGTGAGGGGTGTTTTGGTGGTGGTTTATGCCATTTTATTATACCATTTAGTGATATATATATAGATATATATATATATATACATTGATATATATATATATATATATATTGGTATATATATGTGGTTATATATGAGTGGATATATATATATTATGGTGATGTTTAGGAGGGGGGAGAGTGCTCCCAGGTTTCATTCAGATTTGTGAGGGGATAGGGGCTGTCCAAAAACAGTCCACAATTAGTTGCTTGTGTGTGTGTAGTTGTGAGGGTGTTTTGTGAGTTGTGTGAGTGTGTGAGGTAGCCTATAGTTAGCCTATGTGCAAAACTAGTAGGAAACCTATTAGGAAACTTATAGAGAGGTCTATGTGAGGGTGAGGTGTTGTGTGTGAGTGTTGTGTATGAGTGGTGGGGTGAGTGTGGTAGATAGAAGGGTAGATTCATGACGTAGAATAGGGTAATAGGGTAAACCTATACCCCGTATCCTAACATGACCTAGATACTTAGGATACCCAATTTTCTTGGTAGGTAAGCCTTAGATAGGTTGATATCTAACTACCCTAAGGAGTCTAGGCTAGTTCCATGGGTATTTGCAAGGTTTCATTGGTTTTTGGCAAGGTATCGGGATTTACCTTAGAAGGGTAAATCCTAGTTTTGCCTAGGAATAGGATACTTGTGTTAGAAGCCTAAGATGGTGTTAGAACTTGATCCCCGTGGTTGGTAATGATCAAATATGGTACTCTAAGACTAGTTTTGACGTCGGTTGACCGTTTTGAACAAAAGTCAACAAAAGTCAACCGAAGGTCAAACTTAGCCTTTAAGCGACCCGATTTGACCGAAACCAACCCAGAGTTGACCAGTTGACTGAAAGTCAACAGTTGGTCAACATTAGACTAGTTTGACCTAAAGTTGACCTAGAGTTGACCAGAGTTGACCAGAGTTGACTTTTTGACCAAAAGTCAACTGTAAGTCAACCGTTGATCCCGATCGACCTAGTTTGACTTGGATTGACTTCCAGTGACCTAGTATGACCTAGTATGAGCCAGTATGACCTAGTGTGACTCAGTCTGACCTAGATTGACCTAGTTTTGACTTAGACTTGCATTCATGGCTTATATTAGTTTTCTTTTTCAGTATTTAGCCCTGTTTGATTCATAGTATCTTATTTTAGGTCTGTGATCACTCTGAGCGTCTGTTCACCCTATCAGCTCAGGACCACAGGCGAGTACATTCACTGATAGTTTTTATTGTCGTGATATCTGCTATATCCGATTCAGTTGTAGTGTTATATTCGATTTCCAGTCACGGCAGTACACGGACTAGTATATGTTGGATCATGACATAGGATGTTGTTCCTAGAGTTTCATGGTATATTGATACATGTTCTGTCTTGTTTCAGTGTATTGGTATAGACACCGATTTCAAAAGGGGACTTGCTACCCTCTTATGGAATCCCGTATCATAACGTGTCATGTCCAGATCCATTGTACTATTCGGGGATGGGGGAGTTATTAGTGGTTGTGTGATCAATTCCCACATGGTTCTATGGTACTCATGGTTCATAGCTATACCCTTACCTCACGACGGGTAAAGCCTTACCCTACGGTTCATAGCTTTCCATGGTGACCGGCCTTATCGTTTCTATTGTATTCATGGTTCATAGTCGGTCAGATGGAAAGCCTTTTCCAAGCCGATCACATGACGCACTAATAATTCAAGGCACCTTTTATATTTATTATCTTAGGGTGACTAAGTTCTGTTCGGGAGAAGGGTTACAACCCCGGTCCTTGTTTGGTTTAAGGGTTGTAACTCGGCTTCCGAATAGTTCCCAAGTCATCCTATATATATATAGACATTATATTCCTTTACAGTATTCACATCATGATATATATATTTCCAGTTGATTTTGTCTTGTATTTCATTATACTGTCTCTTATAGCTTTTGTCAATTCACATGGAACTGCTGTTAGTGTTTGTACTTGCTCATTTTCCTGACAGGATACGTTGACAAAATTTTACAGATGACTTAGAGGCTGATTGCCCGACTTACTACGGGATAGAGTCTGATGGACTTGACCTAGACAGGGGCTTAGTGGTAGAGCCTCTTGACTTCGCTCATCCGGAGTAGCCTAGTTAGTTAGGTTTGCCTGGCCTGCGAGCTAGCAGTTTATTTCAGTTGTAGCATCTTATACTTATATTTATTCTGAGACTCTGGATTTGGTAGCGCACGAGTCTCGATTTGCTTTTACTTATTTCTGTCTCTATCCGTTGCTATGATTTGCATGCTGGTTTTAGTTCATAGTTTGGCTTCCTTTGTGGTACTTGCTATTGGGGGTCTGACCCTACTGGTTTTGTTTGGCCAGATCTGATAGAGGAGCCCGGAGGATCTTTCGTACCTTCCACTCGTTGGTGATTACCCAGAGGACCAGAGTACCTTAGTGGACTTTCTATTTCATTCTTCCACTAGTTATGTACATTATTCTTTTGTGCCATTTAGCCTCCGAGCACGTGTTTAGCTCATATTTTGGACTTGACATTTAGCCTACGGGCCAGAACATGATTTACGTATTCTAGACTATAGCTAGAGCTTATCATGTATGACTATTACTCTTGCTAGTCTTTACTCTGTATTACTAGCTTCATGATCATTGATATATGATAGTTTGGAATGCTTTACTATTTTATAATCCAGTTGATCTTACTTCTTGTATATTATTTACTGCATGTGATTGAGATACCTAGGATTACTTAACCTAGGATCGACTGTTGGTTTGTAGTAGTAACCCCCATGTCTATACAGCTTATACGTTATTTCGGAGTACTGGAGTACTTTGGTATACGTAGCTGGCCTGGTCCATCCCTACTTGCCAGTATCCTGGTTCTGGGGCGTGACATAGGTTTTAGTGGTGGCCCATGCAGGTCTAATTTATTAGATATGTGGGGGTTACTGATGTTTATATATCTCAGTCACAATTCTCCTTTATTGATATCCTTCGTGTTATTCCATATCTCTGATCCTTTGACATGATATCTGCCTGGATCGTTGATCCTTCTTGTTCTCTCGATCTAATCCTTGTGTCCTTTAACTTTCAAGGGCAGTGTTCTTAATCCTTCGGACCATCTTGTTTGGGTTCTGCCGATGGCAGGTCAACAATCTTCTGTTAGGCCAGTTATGGAGGATCACTCTCAGCATTCAGGGGCAGAGTTCAGACTTTACCCGAGGGCAGAGGTATCAGTTCAGCCTGATCAGCCAGCAGGGTCACTCCTGCCAGAGTCCAGTTTCACCGACTACCCCGGCAGTCCATCAGTATATGGCTTAGGTACCAGTTTAGCAGCAGCAGGTTAGAGCCGCAGTTCCGAGATGTGGACATGCAGAGTTTGGTATGTTAGAGCAGGTTTTGGCTAAGGGCGGTCATGTTGTAGGTATTGTCCTATTCTGCTTCCACTCTTATTTATCTCTTGGGTTACGCATATTTGGCGAGTTTCTCGTCCAACTCTTCTGTCTTCGTATCTTGAGATACATGATATTTATCACATGTCTCGACTACGAAGATACGTCCTGGGTAGAGTTATGTCTTGGATTAAGTCATTGGTACCGGCTTATTTTGAGAATTGACTTTTATCTAATTTGTGGAGTCAGCGTAGGCCTGCTCCTACTCAACTAACTCAGGAGACATATTTATTCATATGCCTTCATCCCTTCTTGATTGTAGTTGTGTTATTGCTTACGTATTTACTTATATTATTGTTGTCTTTATCTTACCAACATGCCATGCTTTGTTTTGATTGACATGATTTTTTAGCTCTTTGGTTTGGTTTTCATGCTTAACTAGATTTAGAAAATTCTGAGGACGGAATTTATTTTTAAGTTGTAGAGATTTGTGAGACTCGTCTCACAGTATCGGTATTTATATACGGATACGTATTTTGTAGTGTATTTCGTATTTTTTTGGTTTTCGGAATGCTTTAAAATTTTCCTAACTTATAGATTTTCTTCTTGGCCGGCATACCACCAGTATACCGGTGTATACCGACGGCATACCGTCCATACAGATTGTCCATATTTTAGATATTTTTGATTTTAGATATTTTTATGAATAGTATTTCCGATATTTTTGTGAATAGTGTTATGGATATTTTGATGAATAGTGTTTAGATATTTTCGTGAATAGTGTAGATGCACCCTATTACCCAATGGATATTTGGTTTTGTTTGGATGTCCATGATTGACTTATATTTTGACATGGATCACCATCCAATGGTCAAGATTAATTCCTCCTTCTATATATATACCATTTCACTTTCTCTCTACTCTCTCTTTTCATTCTCTTCACTCTCTCTTCATTCTTCTTCCCTTCTCTCCCCCTTGGAGCTTGCCAAGAGCTTGGCCTTGAGGCCTTGGGTGTGGTGTCTAACCCCCCTAGGAGGAGGAGTAGAAGATTAGGCTTGGAGCTTAACCTAGGCAAGTACATCTTGCCAAATCCATGAACCATAATTTTTTTGTTGTCATTTTATTTTCCTTGGTAGTAAATACTTAGAATTGTTCTAAACTCATTTTGTTAAATATGTTTTCCTTATGATTCTCGTATATATGCATGTTTCCAAAATTTATTTAAGCAGGGTTTTGATTTTCTGTTAAAACCCAATATTGACTTAGTAGAAAACTTGGTATCAAGTGATACTAGTGTTACCATCATGGATCTTGGTCACATATACATATATGAGGCCCTCACATAGTTTGTATATCATGAATTTTGAGTTTGGTGGCAATCGGAACCCGTTTCGGTGCCCTAAAAACCTATTTTTGGGAGTATTTTGAGATATTGATCTATCAAATCTTTGAATTTTTGAAATCTAATAGTTCCACATTGTAGGAAATTCAATTCTATATAATTTTGACTTTTGAAAATCCGAATTTCGGTTTAAAACGAACTTTTTATGGCCGAAACAAGTTTTGACAAAAATCTGAATTTTGTTGCTGTTTGAAAAATTAGTATACCCACGGTATGCCAATTTTTGCACCAGAAACTTTATGTCTTTAGACCGGTATACCGTCGGTATGCCGCAGTATACCGCCGGTATGCCGTTTTATGCTGTTTTAGAATGTTTTTGCCCGTTTCTGCCCGTTTTTGTCCGTTTTTGATATTTTCTTCGATTGTAATGATTTCTTAACATGATTAGATGATCTTGCATAGTTAGAGAATGATTGTACACCCTATATACACTTGACACTAGCACATGTTCAATCATTTTTCTATGAAATATACTTAGCTTTAATTATTGTTTCCCATATGCCATGATATGTCTTTTGATATATTCTTTCTTACAAGCTATGATAATTGTTACATGTCTTCTTTGCTTACATGATAGCGGCCCATCGTGGCACACTCTTCTTATATGTCTTCTTTGCTTACTAGATAGTGACCCGTCGTGGTGCACTCTTGTACATGTCTTTCTTTGCTTACATGATAGTGGCCTGTCATGGCGCACTCCCTATAGTGGCTCGTCGTAGCGCACTCCTAGCTTCCAGTTTATGATATTTTCTTGTTGTGGCTTGTTATGGTGCACATTCTTGCTTTTGTCCAGTCTTGTATGTCTCATGTCTAGGATGGATTCTGCAGAATGCCACACCCGAAATCCAACAAGAAAATGTTAAGGACTAAACAACTAGCTTAATTACTTAGATCATTGAGAATTTCCCAGTTATCTGGTACCCCTTTGGTCTTGGCATTATATATATATTCTTGGGATTTGGAGCTATCTGTCATGATGAGCACACTTCCAGCGCACCGTCGAGTGTTGTACCGGGTACATTTGTCTCCTAGGCGATGTACCCATTATTATATGTCTTAGTAGTACATTTGTCTCCCGGGCGATGTACCACTACTATAGGATACATTTGTCTCCTGGGCGATGTATCCACTATTACCATTGCTTCTTTGGCTTGGACCATTCAGGTAGTAGCAGGCAGGTGTTGGACTTGGAATTTTCAAACTTGCATTTGTTAGTAATTAGGATTGTGACAATCCTAGTTAGCTAATGTACAAAGCCGTACTCATTGCTTGGCCGTGACTATTGTATGGAGTCCAGTCTAGTCTAGTTTGTCTAGGCCGTGTCCGGATTTATTTATTTTCAGTACATCTTTGTTTATGCTTTACTTTTGCCGATAAATGATTAGATACTAAAGTTCTGTTCAGGAGAAGGGTTACAACCCCGGTCCTTGTTTGGTTTACGGGTTGTAACTTGGGTTCTGGAATAGTTCCTAAGTCATCTAATTATTTGTCGTTCTATATAAACCTAACATGCTCCAGTTACATAACATGCTCACATGCTCCAGTTACATAACATGCTCATATGTTCCAGTTATCTTACATCCACACATGTCTCAGTTACCCTACATGCTCACATGCTCCAGTTACATAACATGCTCACATGTTCCAGTTATCTTACTTGCTCACATGTCTCAGTTACCCTACATGCTCACATGTTACAGTTATCTTATATGTTACAGTTATCTAACATGCTCACATGTCCCGGCTACTTAACATGCTCACATGTCTAGTTTATCTTTCATGTTCACATGCTTCCTTTTTCTCACATGTACACAGTTTACATTATGTCACATGTCCTTTACCTTATGCTACATGTTGCTTTACTTATTATCTTTTCTATTCTCGGGATAAGTGCATTGGTAGCGCACGAGTCTCGATTTTCTTTTACTTATTTCTGTCTCTATCCGTTGCTATGATTTCCATGCTGGTTTTAGTTCATAGTTTGGCTTCCTTTGTGGTACTTACTATTGGGGGTCTGACCCTACTGGTTTTGTTTGGCCAGATCTGATAGAGGAGCCCGGAGGATCTTCCGTACCTTCCACTCGTTGGTGATTACCCAGAGCACCAGAGTACCTTAGTGGGGTTTTCTATTTCATTCTTCCACTAGTTATGTACATTATTCTTTTATGGCGTTTAGCCTCCGAGCACGTGTTTAGCTCGTGTTTTGGACTTGACATTTAGCCTACGGGCCAGAACATGATTTGCGTATTCTAGACTATAGCTAGAGCTTATCATGTATGACTATTACTCTTGCTAGTCTTCACTCTGTATTACTAGCTTCATGATCATTGATATATGATAGTTTGGGACGCTTTACTATTTTATATTCCAGTTGATCTTACTTCTTGTACATTGTTTACTGCCTGTGATTGAGATACCTAGGATTGCTTGACCTAGGATCGACTATTGGTTTGTAGTAGTAACCCCCATGTCTATACAGCTTATACGTTATTTCAGAGTACTGGAGTACTTTGGTATACGTAGCTGGCCTGGTCCGTCCCTACTTGCCAGTATCCTGGTTCTGGGACGTGACACATGGGAAGGGAGGGGACAACTACTAGAGTAGGGGCTACATTTACTTTTTACACACATTTGTGGGCCGATAGTGACTCTTATGAGCGCTACCTTCTGCCCCGGGGCCGATAGCGACTCAGATGAGTGCTACTTACTGCCCATGGCCGATAGTGACTCGGATGAGCGCTACCTACTGCCACTCTTTATTTACTCTGCTGATCCTACAGCCCCTGCGTAGAACATTGTCCTCAAAGTGCATATCACTTAGTCGGTTAGGATCCCAGTTGTGTTATAGTTTATAGTATTTACATTTGCAGTTATAATGGCATGCTCTTCTTGTATCTTGTTACGTCCCTTTGAGAACCTGGTGATCTCTCCAAGTGTGTGTTTCGTGATTTCTTGCAGGTGCTTCAGCAAAGGCTATGTCTTCCTTCCTCCGTGATGATTGCTCTTGGACTCGTCATTTGCTTCGCTCGACCAAATCAGTCATTGTATATTTCTTTCTTATTTAAACTTGTTGGTAGTGGATATGTCGCCGCCCAACGTTTGTACAAATGACTATTTGATTATATCATTAAAACTTCATATTTGTCGATGAGATTTAGTTTGAGCATGGATTTCTATATTTTATAGCTTATGTATATATACGAGCCTTTTATTTACTCGTATCTATACAGCTGCTATGATAAGTATCTAGTCCCAAGTATTTTGGGACTGGGGCGTTACATGTTTTTGTGGTGGCCCATGCAGGTCAAGTTTGTCGTTTCGGTTACATGACTGTACCTAACGGGCCTGTAATATAGGATTAGAGTCCAGGATCTCATCCACCTGCTTGACCCTCTTCCTTGACTAAATTTTTTGAATCACTTGTTCAATTTCATTGATCTACATCTTGCTTGAGCTCTTTCTACCGTAATACTTACTTCCACACTTGATAGGAAGATGACTACACTAATATATGCTCATAGGTCAACCACATGGCTAGAAGGATTACATTGACAAGTAGTATGCATTGAGATCCTATTTGAGTTATAAAGATATGAGGATAAGAGGGACCATATTTTCAAGAAGTATGAACTTATGGATTAGTTAATTCCAAGTTGGGTAGTAGCAACATTAATAACTTCGAAGGATTGTTAGAATTTTATCTACAAAATGATAGTGGAATCTATATACAATTGAGAAAGGAAATTGAATTGATTTTTGAATTTTGATTTTTGAAGGTCTTTGAAAAATATTTATGATTCAATGAATTATAGCTATATAATCCTTGAAGAGATATAAAGATAGTTGAAAAGAATTTTTTTATTTAAAGCTTGGTAAACTCCTAAGATTTTAAATTGGGTTGTATGGTTCACAATTAATAAGTTCATGAAATTTTGAATTTTAAGTATGAAGTAATGATATTGAAATTCTGGTTTAAAATATTTGGAAGAAATAAAAACGATTGTTGAGGAAAGTTTTAAATTTGAAATCGTGTCATTTGATTGAGGATTTACAAATCTATTTAGATTTTTGGTTTAAAAAATTGTGATTATGGATATCAAATTTTGGTAAAAAATATTGAATATTGAGTTTAAGAATTGAATTGCTAATATTAATTTTTTTAAAAAGTTACTAACGATGTGATGAAAAGTCATTTTGATTGATTAAAGGAATTACCATTTAAAAGTTGAGATTATGTTTGAATGACTTAGAATTGAAGTTATGATTGATGAGTGTGTTAAAATATTGAGCAAAATTTTTTAGATTGCTCATGATATTCTAAGGATGTAACTTGAGGATTTTTGAGAAAATTTTAGAGTTTTGAAGTTATGAAGAAATATTAAAATTTTTATAGATTCATGGTTTATGAACTCTTGAGTTCGAAGGTTGGAGTGAAAATGTTAAATCTTGAAAAAGTTAGTAGTAATGGGATGAAAGATCACTTGGAGAATTATGGAAGGGATTAAACTATTAATCATGATTAAATTAGACGGCTTGGAGTAAATACAAATTATGGTCGTTCAGTTTGGAAAATTATTTGGAAACTCTTTGAAGAAAACTTGGGTTTTAAATTTTAATGATAGGCCGCCAAGATAACCCTACTGGGTTAGAAGGATTCCACACTAAGTGCCATATCCCTCATGGCCATGATAGTAGTATAAACACAAGTGTTGTTAGTCATCTACAAAATCATGTGATTATATTTCAATCTTGACTCACTCGACATTCCCTCAAATCTAGATTTTATCGTGACTATCTAACCATTTGAAACTTGAGAAATGATTAGATTGTTCCTTGATCATACTCCATCTAAGTAGCTATCATATCTCTAGAAACCGTATTCCTAACTTATTTTACCTTGATGTACTAGAATCTGAATTATATTTATGTCATGCTTTAGCTTGGTCATTTATTTTGTGCGTTAATCATTATCTCATGAACTCCCACTTTCTATTTTAAATTCTTTTGTGTCCTTTACCGTGACTTGGATATTTGGAGCACAACACTAGGCTTTTCCATCCAACAAATTCCATATGCAAGACCTAGACAAGCCCACCTTCATGTAGGTATATCATGTCCCACTAAAACTCATCCCCGTATATCCCTTTTTTTTATGATTCTACTTTAGGGTCACAAAGACTAAACTACAATCTTACCATGATACTGATATATTGTCGACCATGGACCTCGACTCAATTCTTTCAAACCGATACATAATTGTGTTCTACTTAATTCCTTAAATGCTTAGCTTGTGCTTTATGTTAATTGCTAATCCGTGCCATTTATCTTCGTGTCTCATCATAAATTGCTTATACCCTTAAATTTTTATTTTCGTGCAATAATCCGTAATTATTATCCAAACCCTATCACGACCATTGAGCCTAACCAATACTTTCTTCCCAACCGTTTTTGATTCTCTCTTCGAAAATTTTATTGTTGCTCTGCTATTGTTCATGCAACCTTGTTCTTGTGATTCTTTGGGCATAGATAAAAATTTGACCGTGGCACCCTTCAGTTATATATGACTAGCTTAGAAAATTTAATCAAGGAGAATAAAGGTATAGTTGATTATGATGGTTGTCCAATTACAAGATAAAAAAAAAGAAAAAGAAATTTGATTGGAGAATTTATTAAATTCCAAAAGTTTGAGACTTATTATGAGGTATGTGATTTTTTTTTTTAAATGTTATAATCAAGATTAGAACTAAGGTTACGAGAGTTATGATTTGAGAATATGTTTTGAGGAATATAAATTTTTGTGAGTTATAATTTGAGGAGAGACTCCAATTTGAGGAAAAAAAAATTTTTATGGAAAATTTAAATTTTTGTGAAATATAAAATTTAAAGAGACTGTATAAGTTACTATTGAAGAGACAATTCGAGATATAACGATGAAATTTTGAATCAAGCGTATCGAGCTAGTGAATTTTTTAGATTTGGAAAATTGTTGCATTTTGTGAGCTTGCACGTCTTGGATAAATGATAGTCATTTTTAATTTAGACATTGATTGGGATGCCATGAGATATCTCCTAAACTATACCAATTTTTATCTAGATTATTGTTGTTCAAATTGCTTGCTGGATTCCGTTTTCGAATCGTCGCTTAATCTTCTTATCAAAAAACTCTCATGCCTATGATTTTACCATCTTGACTAATGGTGCTGTTATAATCTAGTTTTGCAAGCTCATTAATTTATCGAGCTTGTTCATAACTTATGTTATTGAGCGCGCTCACTAAAATGTTGTCTAATCAGAACCGGTGCATGATGGTCTGATCAATCAAGTGCACTTTGGTTCGCTTTTACCTATTATTCTACATAGATGGGACATAATTAAAACTTGGCCTCTAGAATTCCATCCACGACTGCCTTGACAATTCTTTTGAGATTATTCGGTCGTCTTTGAACCACGTATTCGTAATATCATCCCCGAACTCTTTATTGCTTTCGCCTTCACCTATTTTGGAAAGACGAAGGTAGTTATACTAGAATTCCCTCTAGCCTACCTATCACTTATGACCCTTGTCATCCAATGTGACTACACCTTCGTCTTAAACTCCTCGCCCCTTCCTCGGCCTATATTTATTATCACCACTCAAGTTAGGAGTGAATCATTCTCGTAATCGTGCACTCAACCCTACCTATTCCTAAATTTTGAGGACGAAATTCTTTTAAGTTGGGTCGGATGTAAACCCCCTAAATTTTTTTACGATTTTTTTAAAATAATTTTTTATTTATTTTGTACTTCGTATCTGCACGTCGCATACAAATTCTCAAATATATTTGCGTAGCGTGCGGGGTTTGCGTTTCGTAATTGCTCGACGAGTACGAATATGTGCCGAGGTACATATTTTCGAAAAATATTTTTTTATTATAAATTTTATTTTATATAGAAAAGTACATGTTCAAATAAATGTGATAAATATTTTTATTTTAAAAAGAGTTATTTTGTTCGTCGTTTAAAAATAAGTAGTGATTTGGAATATGTGGTTTATATGAAATATATTCTAAATATTTTGCAAAATTTGAAATTTGTATATTAATATGTTTTGTTATTTATAAAAGCTATTTTATGATTTAATATTTAAGTATTTATCGTGATTTTTTAAATTAATTATTACTATATTTATTTAATCATGAAAATAATATTTGAGATTTTGTTGATTTTAATATTTGATTTAATATGATAATTTAAATTAGAAAAGATTTTATTTGAATTAAATAAGTGAAGGTTTTATCTATGCTTGATTTGGATTTGAACGATTTAAAATCGAATTTAATTTAATATGATATTATCGATGGAGGAATTTAAATCCTTCCAATCCTTATCCAATTGGGAATTCCCACCTCCTATATAAGGAGAGGTACTCATCCATAAATTTCTATCATCCACAGATTGTGCATCGTGTCAGTGCCTAGCTTCTTATTCTATTATTTATATATACATTTTTCTGTGTCGACAACCCCGACACAACTAAAACCTAACCCTAATACTGCCGCTCCTCCTCCTTGACGTCTCCGACACCGCCGCCATCTTCCCGTGGCCAATCAACCACCACCATCAGCATCGACCATTCCCTTCGCCCGACCACCACTACAGCCGTTGCCACCTCCTCGGACCAGATCAGTACCAACCCCATCACCATCATCCCTGCCATCACCACTACCAAGGTTTCTGCCTCTACGCCTAAACCGTCGCCGACGGACGTGCCATAAACTACGCGGGGCCAGCCCCAGCCAATCCAACACCCCTTATCTACCGACACCACCACGTCATCACCACCAACATACACATCCCCGTCTTCGCCTAAACACCGATCGCCCCACCGTCTCCGGCCAAATCCCCAAACTCTACCCCGGCCAAATCATCACCACTACCAAAAATCTACAAGAACACCAGAAGAAGAAGGGAAGGGGAAACCCTAACCTTGAACCACCGCTCCTCCTCCGTCGTCGCGCCTGTCGTCGCCACTTCGTGCGTCGCCGCGTATTCTGCCGGCAACCCCTCGTCTTCGCAGCACCCTCTCTCGAACCTCCCCGTACAGTCGTGTCAACGTCGGTGCACCGCACCTGGTCAAGCGGTTACCGACCCCGTGCTCACGTCGCCGCCCTCCGGCGAACGAGCTCGCCACCGTGGGGCTTCCTCATCGCAGGCGACGGGCAAGCCCCGCGTCCCTCCATTCTTGCTCGCATGTCGTGCCAGCACCGGCCGCCGCCTCCTCCTAGCCGAACCCCGTGCGCCCCTTCCAGTGAGTTCTTTCTCTCTTTCCCATCAATCTCTCTAACTTCTCTCTGTTCTCTTGTCACTCTCTCTCTCTCTTTTGCTTTAAGTCTGTCAACTATGTGTTCTCCTCTCTCGAGGAGCAACACAAATGTGTGGAAAGCAACAGAGGATTATATTAGTAGTTCTATTACAATTTTAGTAGTTCTACTATAGGATTATATTAGTGTTCTATTATTATTTTTGAAGGCAACAGATGATTGTATTAGTAGTTCTCCTCTCCCGAGGAGCAGTTCTATTATTAATTTATTTTTATTATTATAAAATAATAATTTTATGTTACTATTTTTACTGGTATTTATATTATAAGGTATAGTGGTGTTGGATGATTTATATTAGTAGTATATAAATATTATGACTTTATTTTTAGAAGTATTAATATTATATTAATCTGTTTTTATTAAATAAATAGATAATATTTTTCTAAAATTTATTAAAATATTTTTACTAATGAAAGGTTAGTTTTTCTACAATATTTGTATATTTTACAATCTTAAAATTTTTTTTACACTAAGACGATTCCCATATATGACAATAATTATTATTTTTAAATACTAGTTTTCTATCTATAAAATTATTTGTACAAAACTATGGTATGAGTTTTCATTTATCTAAGTGTTGGTCTAGAATCCTATTTCGACAAATAAGGTTAGTTTTTGGTATTATAATATTTTCAAAAATTAGTAAAAGTACTTATCTCTAGAAATTCTCTTTTAATTATCCTCATTGCTCACGAATAATCATGTGTCCTATTTTCTCGTGACTTCGAACCCCCTACATACTGGCCTTGGCAATTGGACGAAACAGGACTTGTTGGATCATTGTACCACACCAGGCAACCCCACCAGGCAAGATACCTTGCCATCTTTACTGCTTACATTTAGTTGCATTTTATTTCAGTTATTGTATCTATATTTCTCGTTTATTATTTTCTTCTTGCATGTGGACTTAGAGGTAAGGGACTACCGTCAACTTAGTGTATCTCATTAAACTTGTCACGATTGTATCATGAGTTATGTGTGAGTTGTGAGTATCATATAGAGGTCACTTGCGTGTTGGCTGATCCCCCGTGCGCATGCGTAGGAATAACTGTCAATAGATGCATGTTAGAAGGCTTGACAGTTATTAGGTATAAAACAGTTTTGTGGAAGTGACACGTATTGGTGCGGCGTGATTACGACGCATGTATAGTATCATAGGGAGGGAGGGGACAACTACTAGCGTAGGGGCTACATTTACTTTTTACACACATTTGTGGGCCGATAGTGACACTTATGAGCGCTACCTTCTGCCCCGGGGCCGATAGCGACTCAGATGAGCGCTACTTACTGCCCATAGCCGATAGTGACTCGGATGAGCGCTACCTATTGCCACTCTTTATTTACTCTGCTGATCCTACAGCCCCTGCGTAGAACGTTGTCCTCAAAGTGCATATCACTTAGTCGGTTAGGAACCCAGTTGTGTCGTAGTTTATAGTATTTACATTTGCAGTTATAATGGCATGTTCTTCTTGTATCTTGTTACGTCCCTCTGAGGACCTGGTGATCTCTCCAGGTGTGTGTTTCGTGATTTCTTGCCGGTGTTTTAGCTAAGGCCATGTCTTCCTTCCTCCGTAATGATTGCTCTTGGACTCGTCATTTGCTTCGCTCGACCAAATCAGTCATCGTATATTTCTTTTTTATTTAAACTTGTTGGTAGTGGATATGTCTCCGCCCAACGTTTGTACAAATGACTATTTGATTATATCATTAAAACTTCATATTTGTCGATGAGATTTATTTTGAGCATAGATTTCTATATTTTACAACTTATGTATACATACGAGCCTTTCATTTACTCATATGTATATAGCTGGCATGATACGTATCTAGTCCCAAGTATTTTTGGACTGGAGCGTTACAAAAGTCAAGCAGAGGACGTTCCAAGTAGACGATCTCGTCCTGGCCGTTTGCAGATGGTCATGACTCACAAAACTGTCGGCAAATTCCAGTCCAAATGGGAGGGTCCATTCATCATCGAGACCGTATTTTCCAACGGCGCATACCGGCTCGCAAAACAGAATGGAGACCTGCTCTTGATGCCCATAAACGGCAAGTTCCTAAAGAAATACTATGTCTAAGGACATGCTGGTACTTCGTCAAACCACCAAATCTTTCAGACTGTCGAGTTATGTACACCAAGTACCTCTGATGTTATACTATATTAGTTCTGAACGGATTCACTTTGCATCCCCCTGGGTGACAAGTCATGTATACTAATACCTCTGAACTTCCACCCTAATGCTTCACCCCGCCGGAGTTTACCAGGCTCATTGCCATCTCTGAGCAAACTTCTTAGTCTTGATTATCGTATATCACGTCCATATTACCTCTGATACCGATAATCTCCTAGCTTAACACCTGTACCCAATCCGGGATAAAATTATGGTGTTAAGACCACAGAACCTATCACGTCCATACTACCTCTGTTGGGTTTTGTCTCAAAATCTATGTCTCGCACCTCCAGTGCACAGAAGAGTAATAGGTCTAGCAAAAATTATTCATGATTATCGTATGTCACGTCCATATTACCTCTGATATAGATAGTCTTCCTAACTTAACACCTGTACGCAATATGGGATAAAGTTATGGTGTTAAGACCACAGAACCTAGCATGTCCATATTACCTCTGTTGGGTTTTGTCTCAAAATCTATTACTCGCACCAGCAGTGCTCAAAAGGGTAATAGGTCCACCAAAAATCAATCAAATCTATTATCCGCATCGCCAGTACACAAAAGGGTAATAAGTCCACAAAAATCAATCGAATCTATTACTCGCACCACCAGTACGCAAAAGTCCACAAAAATTGTTCAAATCTATTGCTCGCATCTCCAGATGCACAAAAGGGTAATAGGACCACAAAAGTTCCCTAGGGGGATGTCGTCTACCAACCACAAATACTGTATTAGGCCCCCTAGTACAAGCACTTCAGACATCACGAACAAAGAATGGAGTGAATGTATTCTTTTATTCAAAATCAATTACATTCATAGGACTACATCTCCAGCAGCAAAAAAAAAGAAAAGAAAATCTACTACGTATCAGCAATACATAGCACAGTAGTATCGCCTCAAGCGGCACAGTGGGGCCGTCGATCTTCAATTTAGCCCGACGTTCAGCTGTTTAGGTTAGTTTGGCAGCACCATGTCTTTGTCAAAAGGCAATTTTGTAGCCCTCAAAAGGAGTCATGTTTTACTGCTGAGAAGCAAAAAAGGTTGTTGAACCTTCAAGAAGCCACACGGAGGAGGGAAAATATAGCATGATAAAAGAATCTACAAGTGTAACTTTCTCCCCTCCGTATTGCGGACGTCCTAGGCCCGTTCCTCCAAGAGGCCATACCTTCAAAACAACATCCCTAGTGTTACTTTTGCCTACTTGGAGAGCCGTAAAAACAGAACTTTCACGACGACACCTAACCACCGTCCGACTCTCCGATGTATAAAGGTTCTTCCTACCATATAAGGAAAACCCTTCCAAAGAATTGATAGTTTTGAGCTGTCTGATGTGCGTGTCAAAATGTTGCATCTTTACCATATCCAAAATCGTCGATACCGGTCCTGGAGAAATTTGCTAGCCGGATCCCTATAAAATATAAAAAAGGGAAAAGAGGTTGACAGTCAGAAGAAAACAAAGTGAACGGGTTTCTGTTTAGTTCATGCGGCCCAGTCATAATAGAACACACGTGGCCCAGATCAGGGGAGAGCTCATGCGGCTCAATCGTGTGGAATCTATGTGGCTTAGTCCATACGGACAGATCACACAACACATAAGGCCCAGTGAGGCAGGGAATACATGCACCGTGGAAGCCCGACTATACGAAAAAGGCGTTGAAGCCAAAGAACAGCGATGATATATGACTGGCCCGTGCATAAAGCATGCGACGTGGCCATCTGAGTTAAAAATACTCGTTCTCCTACGATCCTTACCATGGATAGGAGGCTGTACATCAGGATGAGCAGAGAATAGGTCCATAACTATCGATAAAGAGGCAAACCCCTTTCCTCCGTTCGTAACACCGGTCAACTTGGAGGCTTCGGGGGCCAAGGCTGATCGGGAGCGGAAAATGATGTTGGAAGAGAAGAGGCCAAAAAGAGAAGAAGTCGAAATAAAGCAATATGAGTTCTCTCGCTGTCGTACGACCTATATATATTTTGTGAGACTTGTCTCACAGTATCAGAATTTACATACGGATACGTGTTTTGCAGTATATTTTGTATTTTCTTGGTTTTCGAAATGCCATAAAATTTTCCCAAAACTATAGGTTTTCTCCTTGATCGTCATACCGCCAGTATGCCGGTGTATACCGACGGCATACTGCCCGGATATATTTTCTACAATTTAGATATTTTTGATTTTACATATTTTGTGAATAGTATTTTGGATATTTTGTGAATAGTGTTTTTGATATTTTTGTGAATAGTGTTTCGAATATTTTTGTAAATAGTGTTTTGATATTTTCGTGAATAGTGTAGATGCACCCTATTATCTAATAGATATTTGGTTTTGTTTGAATGGCCATGATTGACCTAGCCCTTGACATGGATCACCATCCGATGGTCAAGATTAATTCTCCATTCTATATATACCCTTTTACTTTCTCTCTCCCTCCTCTTTTCACTCTTTCTTCCTTCCCTCTTCACTGTTATTTCTCTTCCTCAAGTGCTTAGCTTGGCCTTGAGGTCTAGAGTGTGGTTTCGTACCCATCTTGGTGGTGGAGTAGAAGATTAGGTTTGGAGCTTAACCTAGGCAAGTACATCTTGCCAAATTCATGAAAAATAGTTTTTTATTCTTATTTTTATTTTCCTTGGTATTAAATGCTTAGAATTTTTATAAACTCATTTTGTAAAATATGTTTTCCTTATGATTCTCGTATATATGCATGTTTCCAAAATTTGTTTAAGCGTTTTAATTTTATGTTAAAACCCAATATTGACTTAGTAGAAAAATTGGTATCAAGAGTAATACTAGTGATACCATCATGGACCTTGGTCACATATACATATATGAGGTCCTTACCTAGCTAGTATACATAGATTTTGAGTTTGGTGGCAATCGGAACCCGTTTCGGTGTCCCGAGAACCTCTGTTTGGAGTATTTTGAGGTATCGATCGATCAAATATTTGAATTTGTGAAATCTAATAGTTCCATGTTGTAGGAAATTCAATTCTATGCAATTTTGACTTTTGAGAATCTGAATTTCGATTTAAAATGAAGTTTTTATGGCTGAAACAAGTTTTGGCGAAAATATAAATTTTGTTGCTGTTTGGAAGATCGGAATACCGACGGTATACCGTAGTATACCGAAGGTATGCCGATGTTTGCACCAGAAACTTTCTGTCTTTAGGCCGGAATACCGACGGTATGCCGCCATATACCGCCGGTATGCCGTTTTAGTCTGTTTTTGCCCTTTTTGCCCGTTTTTGTCCGTTTTTGATATCTTCTTCGACTATAATAATTTCTTAACATAATAAGATGATCTTGCATAGTTAGAAAATGATTTTACACCCTATATACACTTGACACTAGTACATGTTCAATCATTTTTCTATGAAATGTACTTAGCTTTAATTATTCTTTCCCACATGCCATGATATGTCTTTTGATAGATTCTTTCTTACAAGCTATGATAATTGTTGCCATGCCTTCTTGCTTACTAAATAGTGGCCCGTCGTGGCGCACTCATGATACTTGTCCTTCTTGCTTATATGATAGTGGCCTGTCATGGCGCACTCTTGATTCTAGTACATGTCTAGCTCCTTGATAGTGGCTCGTCGTAGCGCACTCTTGTCTTGATATTATGATATCTTATTGTGGCTTGTTGTAGTACACAATCTTGCTTGTCTTGTCCAGTCTTGCATGTCTCATGTCTAGGATGGATTCTGCGGAATGCCATACCCAGAATCCAACAAGAAAATGTTAAGGACTAAACAACTCGCTTGATTACCTAGATCATTGGAGACTTTTCTGGTTACCTTTTGCCCCTTTGGTCTTGGTCTTATATATATACATGGGATTTGGAGCTATCTGTCATGATGAGCACTCTTCGAGCACACCGTCGAATGGGGAACCTCCTTAGGACACATGTATCTTACTACAGTGTGTCTGCTATACTTGTTTTTTTTTGGCTTGGATCATTCAGGTAGTAGCAGGCAGGTAACACTACAAGAAAAATGATGATTCTTGATGGTTTATAAGTTGACGGTCGTCAAAAACCGTCAACAATAGTGGTTATCTTGACGGTTTTAGGTATACGTCAAAAAAGCACGCATTTTAAGTTAAATTAGCAAATTTTTACCATAACAGTTGACGGTTTTAGAGGATCCGTCAAGAAACACAATTTTTTTTTGTTGACGAATTGATGAAAACCGTCAATTAATGTATGTGTAAAAAAATTGGCATAAATTTTTTGACTGCCATTATAGTAATTTTTTTAAATTGTTTATATTTGTTGACGGTTGTGGTTAGTTTTTATGGAGAGAAGCTGGAAACTTTCTCCAGATGAAAAAATTCTCTCTCAACTCCTCTCTCAATTTCTCCTCCTCTCCACTGAGTCCTTTCCTCTCTTCCTCCGTTTATTTCTCCCACCCCTCTCCTTCGAGCCCAACCGTCCCGATCCCGGTCGTTGAAGAAGCGGAGCACTCCGCCGTGCCATCTCTTGTCGTTCTCCCCTTCACCAATAAATAGCAATCTCGAAAAGAAGAAGAAGTGCGGTGGGAAGAAAAAGAGGCACGACGGCGTGCTCCGCTTCTTCGACGTCGCGATCGACCATTGACGCCGTTTTGGACGAGGAGGCGGATTTTGACGATGATGACGTCAACCTCGAGGACATAAGGTACCATTTCTTAGCATTTTGTTAGGGTTTCTTTCTCTTTTTGGGTTATGATGATGATATAGATGAAAAAAGAACTTTTCTTCTTTTGATTTCTACAAATTTGTGATTTTTTTTTATTTTAGGAATTTGAAGTTGGTTCTATTTCTTAATTTTTGAAAATTTGTGCTCCAGATCTACACATTCTACCTGCTCGAGGTAATTTTTGCTGAGGAATCGGCTGCGGCTACACATGAGAGAATGCCAACGTGAAGCCTGTTTGCCATTAATTATAAAAGAACAGAACAGTTTTATGGGAGGACTGGACTTTTACTTCACAACACAAACTCGCTCGTACAAAGAAAGCCTATGGATGAAAACCTAGGTACAGCAATCTAAGTATAATTGTTTAGTTTTTTTGGGGGTGACGGTAGAGGATCGGGAGAGTGCTATCAATTCTGCCTTACTCCTTGGACGATCGGACGTAGCCTTGGCTCTGACGAAGAAATGCTCTCGGTATGTGTGGGGGGATTCTTCTGTGCGCCGTCGCTCTCTCTGTGCCTGTCTCTCCTCTGTCCTCTTTGTAAGGGAATAGCACCTTGCTATTTATAGGAGTGGAGTGTGATAAGTAGGGTTTACAATGATTGCTCCTTAAAAAGTGGGCGGTTAGGGATTGGTTACGATTTGCCTTGATCGTGTTTATTGGAAATTAATCTGGGTCGTCAATATTGATTGTAAAAAATCTGGGCAGTTAATGTTGATTGTACCAAATCTGCATGGGCAGTTAATGTTGATTGTAACAAATCTGCATGGGTAGTTAATGTTGATTGCAACAAATCTGCATCGTGATGATTTGTTGATATCAACAAATCCGAGTGAATAAATCTTGGTCAATCTGCTGCCACGTGTCCCAACTGCCTGTTATGTCGATTGCTATAAATCTAGATTGTTGGGGTTTGATCAACTCCTGCCACGTGTCACAACTGCTGCGAGCCGCATGGAGGACGGTCATAGTTGGGCCGCATGAGTGTGGCCTCATGTCAGAGCCGCATAAGGGTGGCCTTATCTGAACCGCATGGAAGTCCTTTAATCTGAGCCGCATGAGGGTGGCCCCCATGATCCGAGCAGCATGGGAGTAGCAGCCGCATGGGGGTGGCAACCGCATGGAGGTGGCAGCCGCATGGAGATGGCAGCCGCATTAATGTAGGTAGCCGCATAGTGAGCTTCGAAATTGGTGGATTGTGCCAGTTATAAAGATTTCCTTCGTTTCCCTAGGAGCGCGCTATTATGTCAGAGTCATTATTGCAGCTTTATGTCAGAGCTGTCAATTCACCTTTATGTCAGAGCTACCGTATTGCGTCAGAGCATTAAATGAGGCCGCTGCTTGATTGCCAGCTGTAGAGGCAAATCGCATAGGGCCACGTGGCTTTTACCCGAGCCGCATGGAGCTATTGGGGATTTCTGAGCCGCATGAAGCTCTGAAGGACTTTTGAGCCGCATGTAGCTCTAAAAGACTCTTGAGCCGTATGAAGCTCTACGAGATTCTTTGAACCGCTTGAGACTCCCTCTATTTTGAGCCGCATGGACTTTCATGTTCTTTTCCATGCTTCTACAAGACCCCCTTCAAAGTTTTTAATTTGTAAAACTGAAATACTTTGAATAAGAAGCATGGCTATGTCCACATCAGCTCTTCTGGCCCCATAGGGTGTTCTGGCCGCATGGACTTCCTAGCCGCATGGACTTTCTAGCCGCATGGACTGCCTGGCCGCATGGACTGCCTGGCCGCATGGACTGCCTGGCCGTATGGACTGTTCTGGCCGCATGAACTTCCTAGCCGCATGGACTTCCTAGCCGCATGATCTGTTCTGACCGCATGTTGTCCTTTCTACCACGTATGCGTCTCATTTAATTGCCCTTGGTTTGTTTTGGATTTAAAGCCGCCTTTTGGTGTAGGATCCCAAGGGTCAGTTTTAAATATCCATATTTGCCTCGATGACCGAAGAGTCGATTTTGTTCTTTAGGTGGCACACGGATCGAAGCGTCCATCGGTCTATGAGTCACCTGTCCGCCTATAAACACTACAAGAAAATAGTGCTTTTCCAACATTTTCTTTCTCCTTATTGTAACGTTGGCTTAGGCATGATATACCGACATTCTGCAATAAACGTTAAAAAATACCAATGTTTTCTTTTAAACGTCGAAGATTCTTGACAATTTTTTCCCGATGTTTATAGTAAAGTCGGCTTAGACATGATATACCTATGTTTTGCAATAAACATTACAACATACTAACGTTTGCTTTTAAACATCAAAATTTTTGCTGACGTTTGGTCCAAAGCGTCGAAGATATACGACTAATTTATACAAACCTAGATCTATTTTCAACCTAAAAAAGAAAAGAAACAGAGACCCACTGTATCAGTATTCCTCCCCCTTATATTTTTTCTCCAAATTTGTTTCCCTCCTAAACTCTCCTCTAATATTTTTGTTCTGCCTCCTTCAAACTTAGAAATCCTCCCTATCCCAACTCAAGCAGAACAGATCCTAGTCTCCATTTGTGGTTACGACGAACATGTGTAGTTATAAATCCTCCCTTTCTATGTTTTTATTATTATAGAGTCCAAATTCTCGGCTCGAGCCCTTGCCCCTACCGATCTCAACATCGCCATCTCCGATGGGACCTACTCTTGCATTGACGATGCATATCCCCATGTTTTGGTGCTGGATCTGATGTTTTTATGGTCGATTTGGTGTTGAAGTTAGTTTTTTTTTTTTTTTTTTGCTTCTTAATTTTGTAAAAATGGGCTTGACATTCACGAAGTTGTTTCAGCCGCCAGTAAGATCACCATCCCCACCATCCTCTACAAGCTCGATAATTACCTATTTATTTTTATTGAATCATGAAAAAGAAAGAGTTGGTCTTCTTTTCTTTTTTCTTTTTGTTCTCCCTTTCTCTTTCTCCTGGAAAGGAAACTCGAGCCTGGGAGTCTGTCGGCTAACTGGAGTAGCGCTACCGACTGGAGTTGGCGAATCTTATTCGCATCCGGTGGTGATTAGGGTTGATGACGATGGTTTGCGGCAACGAAGGTGGTTGAGGCTCTGGTACGATCAACAAAGGGAGCTATGGATGCGACACCAGGATTTTGAACGACGATCATCGGGTTCTGCCCGCAGAGGTAAGGGCTTGGTACAATACTTGGTGCATTCACCACTTGCTCATAAGGTGTTTGAATAATGACTACAATAGGGATTCGTCAACTGGATCAACCTAATGTTAAAGCATATATACTTAAGAAAGAATTTATTTATTTACAGTTGGGTACAGTTCATCTTCTTTCGGATCTACAAGATCAGTATTAGTGCATCCAAGTTTAAGAAATTCTTCAAGTACTTGTACACGTAAATATATACTGTCCACTACTTGCTGTAGAACTAGACTAGTAGAGAAATCTACAAGATTCTTGTAAAGTGTCAATGAAGCCATGTTATTCATTTTCGATGAAGTGATTGTAGGGCTTCCTATTGAAATGGACATGACAAAGATGCTTCCCAAATTTATATGTCGACAATGAATTAAACTTTATCTCGACGTAGACTGGTATCATATCGACACTATACTGACTGCAAATACTGCTCGGAGTAACTCACTAGTGGAGACATGGTGCAGCGAGGACTGAAGTTGGTTCATTTAAATTCAGATAATGAGCGCTCATCGAAATGTGTATATACGCGGATTTATCTGTCATGTTGCGGACTATAATTAGTTTATGAATGAATGATACTGATCAGTAGAACAAATTATCTTTCATGCAGTTCTCGTTGCATCATTTAGGAACTTCATACCAACAGCTCGGAACCCTTTTACAAGAACATACCTACTGTAGGTTTTAAATGCTATAGTTGGAAAATCATTTTTCAGTTGTATTTATATACTGTCAAGTTTATTTATTATTCCGTCACTCAAAATGGATATCCTACTTGCTTAGATTAGTCAAAAGCTAACCATGGCAAGAATTTCTTACTAACTAGATTACTATTTGCTAGTAATATGCAGCTACAAGTTAACTATAGGTATCAAGGAAAGAACCATAAAGACAAGTTTCTTCTTATTGTTTCTCCGCAACCTAGTACCTTAAGGTCAACTCTACAACTACATATGTTTACCTGATCACTATCATCGAACTTTACTTCTTCAATGAAAAACAAAGAAATAAGTGACTTCGGTAATAAAAGAGTGCAATAGCTAGCTCTCTATCATAAACTCACTTCATCTCAACTAGCAATTAAGCATATTGTACTACATTGCCCTAGCATAGCATTCTTGATTTTAGAAGATAACTTCACAGTTTACTTGGAATAATTCTTGGGCAATAGGTCTAGCATTCATCAATTGTACCAAGCTTACGTCCGAAGCCTCGGGTTCCTCTTTACAATTCTCCAAAGTGGAAAACTTAACCAAGTAACATATTCTTACCATTGAGCTGCTAATGGCATCAATGACCATTTGAGACTCTTTTATTGTCTTAGTCCTCTTCTTTACTCCAACTTCAGACATCTGGGTGTCATATGCATTCCTCAAAGACATCTCATACATTCATCTGTCATTTATGGGCTTGTTCCTTCCATAACTCCCTTGACCTCTTCAGTTACTAATCTCATTTTACAGCCTCAAGCTATGATCAACCATTCTTAACTTACTGATACAAAATCAATAAATTAGCTCATATTGGGATGTTATTAACAATATTAATATTTTGGCCAGATGTTATTACCAAGCAAACACTAAGGCACTACTTTCTACGACTCTGATAGCATTTGGGGAATACACTCCATAATTGAGTGAGATGTGTAACTGATGATAGTAGTGAATGTTTATTTTCTTTCTATGGACCGGCCTTTGGTACCATAATTGAGATGATAGAGAGCTGGTACTTACTAATTTGGACATGTAGATCAGAAATATGATGCTAATTAACTGATTGTGTCCCAGTTTCAAGTGTTGCACTATTTGGTTGGGGGTAAGATTAGAGTGGTATTGAAGTTATTTAGCAAATTCACTAGATTCAATGATTATCTATTATCTATCTATCCTAGTCAAGTCAAGTTTCAAAACATTACATAATTTCTCAGATTTTATTCTGATAATTGAACATCTGCAAACTAACGGCTCATTTGGCGGATAATTAAATTCTATACATACACTGGTTAACTTAACATAAACTGATCAGTAATTTATTCAAAAATTGAGTTGAACTTACAAATCAACGATTGATGTAGGTCCTAAATCTACATAAATGTATATGGTTTAAACGACTAAATGCCAGATTGTATAAGGGGGCAGGCAATGAGCTAGACTTATATAACCATGGATCCCGATTCCGGAAATATAAAACTTAGGTCTTAGTGTGTTAGATCAGCCATACAACCTTGGTTATGGCCCACGTGCATGAAAAATGCTTCAATCAAATCTTACTGTCTTCTTCAGTTGTGTACTTTGGTTTTAAAATGTTGCTTCTTAATATCCTGTACACAATATATAGGTTCAAAATATCCAAATCACTGATACATTGAAACTTTAACAAGTCACTATTGATAGTTTTAAGGCATACCGAAATCCTAGTTTCCCATCATAAGTATAAGTTCTCCTGGAACAACATTTGGACGGACATCTCGATAGAAATTAATCAGAAGCTGGTGAAGCCACTAGCAGGTTACACGATCATCCTGTAAAATATCCAAATCAGACTTATCATCAGTAAAAAAAAATTCGTGTGGAATCATTAAAATTCAAAATATCCATACCACAATCATAATAAAAGAAGACAACTTGTATTTCTTCTAAAGAAAAATAAATTTCTTTACCAGAGAATTTGAACGCAAGGAACCTCAAAGCCAACCCCTGCCTCCTTCACTCCACAAGTATGAGAGATAATTTGAAAATAAAGAAAAAAATAGGTAAATTTCTTAATATTTTAAATCCATGGGAGAAAATCTTAATTAATACCATCAAATAGAGACATGCATCATGAGAAGATGGAAGACTTTGTTATATAACCACTCAGGCTTTGATGTATACTTCAACAGAAGGTCATAGTTAATTCAATAGTAATCTGAAGCTCATGATCAAGTTAGTATACTTATTAAATGCCTTCACGATATTGAGGGAAAAACATAGAAGAAAAGTTGTAGCAGTAGCCATTCTAAATCAAAGTATATATTCACCATTTTGGTGTAGTTTAGTGACCAAATTTTGAAGGAGATCAATATATCATAAACCACTTACTCATATCACAAGTTCGTTTAACTATTGTTTATATTTATCTCAGCAGTTCAAGTTCCTCTATAGTTGTCCATTTGAGACAAATGCACAGTTTCATACTAAAACTAAATGCCTAAAACCTACAACTACAAATCAGTCCCCCATGTTTGTGTTTGACATTTGTTGGACACAACAAAACACTCTAAATATACCAGGACAGGGCAAACGAATGCAGTGTTCGTGTCTCCGTGTACATATTTGTGCCTTGTCTATTCGTGCAGCATAGGGGACAACTTTGATTGTCCAACACAATATGTCCGCCATTGAAATTTCAGTCAAAATCTCTGAGCCTGGAGTGTCTTTACTATTCCTCATTATATAAAAATTCTATTACTTTTTCTACATTCTGCTAAGAATTGCTTTTTCTGTATTAATTGTGTACAAAATTTTCACTAAGACCTTCACAGGTGACTTATTTTCCTTTTTTGTGTTGGTGGGGTGTGGGTGGGGCGGATGTTGATCCCTTCTAAACTTATCTATGAGTTTTAAGCCTAATTTTCACTTAAGTAATTCTCTTTTCTAATTTGTTCGCAACAGCCCTGGTATGGGGAAGGCCTATGTGCACTTCAACCATATGGAGCTCGAGGTGCGTATTCTGGGCTCTTCACTAAAGTAAGGTATTTTCTTTTCCATAAATTACTGACTAATCCATTATCTCCTTTACCAATCTTAGATTCATTTGCACATGTGTATATTCCGAAGTTATGGAGGTTCTATTGTTCAGGACCTCATTGTTGTTTTATTTCTGATGTTGTTGCATTGGTTTCTATATGCATTTAGACTATGTAAAACATCTCATATAAGCATTGGGTACCATATTCTCTATGATTTTGTCGGGCAATAAAGTGCAGTTGCAGTTGCATTTGGCGGATGTTTGCCTCCTGGAGTAGGGGGTAGACATAACATGTGCACTATCCTGGTTACTAATTTGAATTATGATGCAAGTCCTTACATGTCTACACATTTGTATTCTTTTATGTCATCCACTTTCAACTTCATTCCGGAGCATATTTGACTCTCATAATGTTTCCTACTACAGGAAGTTGATGAGGAAAAGATTTTTAATTTGTTTTATATTTTATATATATATATATATATATATATTTGGAAGAGAAACTTTATTGTTGTATCAGGCGCAAAATGCCGAAGCCTATACAAGTAAAAGCGCCACGCGCTAAGGAAATGAGGAAAACAATGACAAAAGGACGCTACGCGTCAGCCAAACCCTCGCAATAGGGGTCTATGACTAGTTCAAAGCTGCCCAAAAATGTCATTGGGGTGGTGGCAGCGACGGCTGGCTCTGCGACTTTGGTGGAGGACCTCGCTAAACAGCTGGTGGGGGAAGAATTGATGACCCTCGTACCTAAATTTGTTCCGGTTCTTCCCCAGGACCCACATACCATCGGCGACAACGATCTGACGCTCTTGGGAACGACCCCAGCTGACCAGGAGATCGTTGCAGCCCCCGGGGAGATGTATCTGCCAGAGCTTGTTATTTAGGTTGGACCACAATTGCGCTGCCAGGTCACCGGAATAGAGGATGTGCTCCACTGTTTCCACTTGGGGAGAGGCACAACAGTGACATTTCGATGCTAGGCTGTAGCCGAAAGAGGCGTTGGAGTCGTCGGTTGGAAGTTTCCGTCTCTGGGCTCTCCAGATCAGGATCGACCGTTTGATTGGGATGTATGATTGCCAATAAGGGGCGATGACGGGGGACGGGGTGCCGGTCCCTTTAGCCATATATATATATATATATATATATATATATATATATATATATATATATATATATGGGAACGTCGTAAGGATAAAATTCCTTCATAACAAACTAGATCATGCACTTGTAAAGATGGAAGAGACAGACTTCAGGCAGAATTGTCTATACACTTCTTGAAGGTCTGCTCTCCCTCCTTGTTCTATGTATACCTTTAGAATTGTTGCTCTACGTATACTTTGGAATTGTTGCATGTATCAAATGTTATGAAGAGAATATTCAAAGATCAAAATAGAGGAATATCAACCCAAACCCAGAAAAGAATTTCATAAAGAAGATTATAATCATAATCCTCATCTAACTCTTAAAAACCCAAATCCTATATCTTTCCTATCTCTTGTTCTTCTCAAAAGCGGCATCTCTTCTTCTCAAAAGTGGCATCAATATTTATAGCCTAAAACCTAGACTCTAAAACAATCCTAGTATCCAGTATGTCCTAAACACCAAGAATCTAATCTGAACCATTAATCCAGTATCGGCACACTATCGAAATATGCTAGTCATCTTATCTTACTCATTTTGTAGCTTCATCAGAATTATATTGGAGAAATTTTATAATGACATCAATATTACCAATAAGCATATTGACCTAGTGAATTATTGGATTGCTTGGAAAACACTTTCTTCTGACGAAGATTCATTAATCAAAGACTTCCTACTTAAGAGTCCAACCATCTAAAATTTTAGCTTCTCAAGACTTTTTTGTATTTAGTTTGATTTCATCTACACCATCTAAAGCTACATGCAGTATTTCTTCAAAAAATGTTCGTATCTTGTATATGTAATGTGTTCATATTTGTTCACCATGGACTTTAACTAACAAGTAAGAATTATTATTTTTTTCCCATCAGGTAGAGCCAAGAAAGATGAACACGTATCGGGATGAGGCTATTTACACACTTTTTTTTTATGTCTCAAAGACTCGAACTTCCAAAATATTAATAAATAGCAACTAAAGGCAGGTTTTCATCTTTCGGGAAGCCACTTGCTTGAGCTTTCCTCTTGAAACATATTGGAACGAACAAGAGCTTCAAAGCAATAGTGACATCAGAACAATTCGGCTATGCTCTTGAATATTGTAAGAAAAAATTGGTTAGTTTCGTCATATGAATACACTCTCCTACTAATGTTGCTTACGTTAGCTCTTTCAAATGTTTGTTACTACTATAGGAGGAAGAGAAGGCTGCAGAGGAATGGGAAAGTAGAGTGGCACTTGCCTTGGCTATACATGAGAGTTTAGTTTGATTTTTGAGGCTTTAGCAGAAGGCATGACGAGCAAAAATGCCAACTTATTCTCAGCATGTCTAATGCCAACTCTCCTACTAACTATAAGTTTAATTGCTAAGATTAAAGTCATTTGGATATGTTATAAATTGTTAACTATTATTGTCCATATATATAGTACAAGAAGGTGACCTAAAAGTTCTCTTGCATGCCAATGTAGAGTAAGAGTATATATGCACATTGTCAGTGTCCACTTCACGGATAATGTTTACCTGTTATGCTGTAAATATTTATCTATATTCTTGAAACTTCATACGGACCGGTTGGTAATGTTGGTATATTGATACATATGCTGCAGCTGCTTCTTGCTTGGTTCCAGATATGGAATTCTTTGTTAACAACTTTTAATTAATTTTGTCTTTAATTTTTCTTTCTACCTACTTTCCCAGCTTCTAACTCTTTGTCTGGGGGTACTCATCAGGCTCTAGCATAATCTATAGGAAGTTTGTTATGAAGGTGATGGTTGTGACAAACTATCTCAATCTTGCTCGGGGTCTTCTTAAGTTGAATAAGTTCTCCGTTTATGCGGACTTGTGTCCTAACTAGAATGGATTTACCTTGCTTCAGAGATTAGTTCGAGCCATCGGCTTGATTTACTTTGCAAGCTTGCTTTTTTTAGAAGTATTTAGATGATATTTCTTAATATCGAATTAATCACATTTCTTCTTCTTCTTTTTTACTTATTGTTTTAGACTTGACTTGAAGGCACATATAAGTTGTGTGTGTGGACTTGCATCCATGTTAGGGTTGGGTGGTTCATTTCTTGATAATGGTATTTCCATTTTCTTTTTACTGCTGGCATAATAGTACTACTCAATTTACCTATAGAATACTTGGCAATCCAAGCTTAGTTGCATACTTGGTGGACATGATTCGTACAACGTTTTCTTAAGATTTTGTTATACACTTGAGTGGCCATAGTTTCAATTATAAACCTCTCAACCTTACATGTAATAACCAATTTTCTTTTGTGTGACCAAAAGGCCATTGTAGAAGCATGGAAAAGAATAAAGAAAGGTTCATACGGCCAAGGATCCCCATGCGGCTCAGAGAGCCTATGCGGCTCAGGGATCCATGCGGCTCAAGAGTCTATACGGCTCGAATAATTCCATGCGGCACAGAGAGGAGCCACGTGGCCTTCAACAGCTTCTTCCCTTCGTCTTTTGCTGCATTTAATGCCCTGACGGCTGACAGCTCTGACAAATGACAGCTCTGACAAAAAAAAAGCGCAATAATGACTGATGTAATGGCACGTCTCTAGGAAAAAGGAGAAAATCTTCTCACTGCTGGCAGAATCCATCTAATCCCGGGGCTTGCGGCTGCGGCTGCCCATCTTCATGCGGCTGCATCCTTTATGCGGCCGTCCATCAGCAGGCGGCTGCATCCCTTATGCGGCCGCCCATCAGCATGCGGCTGCATCCCTTATGCGGCTGCCCATCGGCATACGGCTGCTCACTCCCATGCGGCTGTCCATCTTCATGCGGCTGCATCCCTTATGCGGCCGTCCATCAGCATGCGGCTGTATCCCTTATGCGGCCGTCCATCGGCATGCGGCTGCTTACTCCCATGCGGCTGTCCATCTTCATACAGCCATTTAGCCTCATGCGGCCCACTCATCTGCGGCTCTGCCAAGATGGCCCAGTGGAGACACGTGGCACTTTTTACGATAATTGAGACACTTGGCAGTCTTATCTTCCTGGAATTATGGGTGTTAACAAATCTTAATCAGATTTGTTGTAATAAGTGCCCAAATCAAATCAAATCGAGCAAATTAGACACGTGGCAGACCATTACAAGTCGCGAATATTCATGGCAATCAACATTTATTGTCCACAGAGATTTAATGCAATCACATTAATTGCTTAAATCTATTATATACAAGATGGACGGCCCAGATTAATTAACTTTCAGACTGCCGACTTTCGAGAATGGGTAATCACTGTAAAACCCTAATGATGCCCTCCACTCTATAAATAGCAAGGTGCCATTCCCTTGCAAAGAGGACAGACAGAGGACACACAGACAGAGAGGACCCCCCCGCTCGGATCTAGAGAGAATCAGAGAGAGAGAGTATACAGAGATCGAAAGGAGAGAGGAGCATACAGAGAGAACAAAGAGAGCATTTCTTCATCAACGCCAAGTACTTCTTCTCTAGAGCCAAGGCTGCATCCGATCGTCCAAGGAGTAAGGCAGAGCTGTCGTCACTTTCTCGAGCCTCTATCGTCACCCCCCAGAATCTAAAATAAACAATTGTACTTAGATTGTTGTACCTAGGTTCTCGTCCCTAGGCTTTCTTTGTACAAGCGAGTTTGTATTGTGAGGCTAAGTTCAGTCCTCCGATAATTGTTCTGTTCTTTTATAAATCAATGGCAAACACGATGGCGACTCTGCTGGGGACAAACTTCTCCACGATTGAGAAGTTGGTGATGCAATCGGATGCAGCCAAACTTGGCTCCACACAACAGAAGATGGTCGTCCGCTTCGACCAACAGGCATTTGAAGAAATGCTCTCTGAAGGAAGCGCTGGCCCGGTCCAGAAGCGAACCCGCACAAAGAAGGCTTGCAGGGAGTGGAGGCCAAAGTCATTTGCTCCTTCCCAAGCTCTGGACGGAGTACTCTCTACCGCCCAAGATGGCGAAGGCGACTCTCATGCGGCCCCACTTCAAGCCATAGAGGACTCTGCTGTCCCCAAGTCCGACAGAGGAAAGCACTACGATGCTGGACTTGCATGAGAAAAGAGTGATTCTATGTGCTCCAGGAAGAAACCGAACAAAGGCACTGACCGCAAAATGAAGACTCATGCGGCCAAGATTGCCAGCCGCATGAATGATGACCATACGACCGAAACGGCCAGCCAAATGCATGACACTCATGCGGCAAGGATTTCTAGCCGCATGGAGAACACTCATGCGGCTGAGACATCCAGCCGCATAATGAAAGCCCATGCGGCTACGACTGCTAGCCGCATGAAGATTATTGATTCCAGCCGCATGCCGCATGCCGCCTGCTCCACGCGGCTCAGTCTTCGACTGCCTCTCCTATGGTCCTGATCTCTTATGCTCCCAATAAGACATGTCTAACTGTCTCCAGCACCACATAGACTCTTGCTACTATGTGCCCTCACGCACTAGAGTGAAGAAGTATAGGGCAGCACGAACTTGGCAAGCTCGGTCCGCTGATCCGACCTCTGACCATCCGAGCGTTCCACATACTGTTATGCGGGCCTCTGATGGGAAGTTGTACAGAACCACTCGAGTCCAGCTTCCGACGGCAAACGGACAGAGAGGTTCCCAAAAGTCTTCCAAAATCCAGGGAGCAAACATAGTCGCTTCAGACCCGTCTGACTTGCGTGAGGCTATCCTCCACAAGCACAAGGAAAGAGAGGGGGCCTCGGGGTGCAAAGAATCCTCCTACGGACGTCACTGCACCCAAGTCATCGTCAACTGCGATTGCAATAACGCAACGGTACGAGAAGACCGACAGTCCGTCTTCCAAAGACTGCAACAACCATGTTCAGAAGATGAGGCACTTCCCGTCGTCTCCTGCAACTCTGCTCAAAAAATCTCCGCCGATGGGAAAGGGAAGAAGACAAATGTTTCCAGCCCGAAGATTTCAACCACTATGACTAAGAGACTGTCGTCTAAGCGGGTGCCCACCATCAGAGTTTTCCAAGGTATCCGACGAAATCTGCTACAGTGGGAGATTCATCGTCCACATCACTAGGGGGTTGCTAGAACTGGGGGTAGCACTCCTTCGAGCCTCCACGACAAACCGATGTTCCAAGAAGACGAGCTGGGAGAAAAAACTCTCCCATCAGATGCAGCAAATCCTGACGTCTCCGAGGACGTCCACAATTCCCAAGACGAGGCAAACTCGGAAGCTGGGGGTACTGTTCCTTCTGAGTCCGAACCAGAGGAAGACATTTCCACATACCCCGATAACTTCTCGTTACAGGGGTATGATTCGGAGTGTACGTCATCCACCGTCCCTTCCACTTCTCCTCATGTGAGGATGGTATTCATGACAGACAGCAACCAGGAGGGTCCCAGTGATTGCCAACGCATCGACACTCTGGACTGCGCACTTTGGTCAAATTCGTGGACGAGATCAAAGCAGCCCTCCCTACTCTACAAGGAGGGACGCCTGACCAAACAAATTTGGGCCCCGTGGTCAATGCAGACTCAAACTCAACGGCACCAAACCCGGGCAATATTCCTCCTGAAATATCGGCTCCTACCGCTACAGACGAAGCCAGAGAGACAAGAAGAGAGGTCCAGGAGCTCCGGGCCATGTTCCACGCCCGGGAAAATTGCCAAGACCTCAGGATACGACAACCGTATCCCGCTGCGTGGAGAGATATTCCCTTCCCACCAAAGTATAAACCATTCCACATCAATCCATATGATGGAAAGACCTCCGCAAGTCGGTACATCACTTACTTCGAGGTTACCACCGACCATCTATCCCATGACGATGCCATCCTTACACGATTATTTATTGGGGCATTGGAAGGGGTCGCCTTCGACTGGTACCGCAACCTGCCAGACAATTGTATCCACTCCTTCGCCAGCTTCAAGCGCGTGTTCTTGGAGAGATTCTACGAAGTAGGACAGGACGTCACAAAGTCCACCCTCATGGACGTCGTTCAAGGGGAGAAAGAGATGACAAGGAACTATATTGAGCGTTTTTGCCAAACCTCTATGAAGCTGCTGTCCTGTAATCCGGATTCCTCCTTAATTGAAATTTGCTAAAAAAGACTGCTTCCAACAATCAGCCTCTCGATGGGTGAAAGTCAATTCAAGGACTGGAAGATGTTTATCATCAGTGCCACTAGCGCCGAAGAACGATTGAAGAAGGCTCGCCAACTAGGATTGTACATCTTAGAGGGAGAGGACAAGGGCAGGCGTCCTAATGCCAACAATAACAACGGGGGTAGCTCCGCCAACAATCGGGACAACAAGGGCAATAAGGCTGTGGTGGCCGACACAGCCCAGAAACCTGAGTCAAAACCGGCAGACAAACAATGGCCGCAAATGACCTACTCTTTCGAAGACAGCTACGTCAAGCCCATCTTGGACATGCTCATACAAGGAGACAGAATTCAGCTCCCTCCGCCAAGACGGGAACCTCGGCCGGCAGAAATGGAGAGCCCAAAGTACTGCCATTACCACCGCTATGTCCACCATGCTACACACGGCTGCTACCAACTGAAACGGTACATCAAACATCTCATCAATTCGAACACTCTGGCTATCGATTTCGAAGAGGTAACTATGGCAGCCAATATGGTGTCAGTACAATTTGGCAGCTTCCCTTCAACAGAAACTCAAGACGGTGTGGTCCCCATCCCTCTGGCGACAATAGAAATTGCTAATCTTCCACCTCCCTGAGATCAGGCTGCTGATCTAGTGCCCCTCACTACATCACGGAGAGAGGTCATGTGGGTCCATCCGGACCTGGTACTCGAGGTGACTCAATCCACACCACCTTCCATTCGCAAGAAGAAGAGTAGAAAAGTCAAATCTAGTTGCACAATTTTGGTGGATGTTGAAGAAGCCACAGCTGTCGTCACCCAGTCTGGTGCTCAATCCCAACCTGCGACTGATAACTCGACTGAGGATCATCAGCCAGCTACCGCTGACGCTCCAGGACCTTCTCAGCCTCCGACGACCGACAAGCCTAGGCCGAAGGAGACTCGCTTTGACAAATCCCTCCGAAAAGAGGTACCGTAGGGGCTGGAGAGACCCTACAACTTTGACATGTTGGCGTAATTGGCCAACACACCGGCCAAATTGTCATTATACGAGCTCCTGAGACTCTCAAAGGATGTTCGCACGGCTTTGAGCGATGCACTCCAGAATGTCGACGCCTATCTGGCTCAGGCCAACCTCACGGGAGAGAGTCCGCCTGCAGATCTCCAAGACAGCGCTTGCACGGGAGCGATGTACAATATTGTCTTCACTCCGCAGGATATGCTCATCAAAACCAACCTGTACGATCGCCCGTTATATTATACTGGATACATCGGCGACGTAAAGGTGGATCGGATGCACATTAATCCTGGTTCTTCCATAGGCATCATTCCGAAGGGTCTGTTACATCATCTCCGCATTCCTATGCATCGCCTGACGCCAACAAGCACCGCCATCAGTGGGTTCAATTCGGGCAGGAGCTACCCGATTGGGAAGATTCGCTTGAAGTACCAAATTGGCGATCTTCACTCAGATGTAACCTGTTATGTCATAGACGCGGACACTTCCAACAACATCCTCTTGGGGCGCCCTTGGATACATGATTACATGATTGTGCCTTCCACACTGCACCAATGCTTCAAGTATGTCGACAAACACGGCTTCGTGAGGACAGAATTTGTCGACATCGATCCTTTCAAAGGGGTCAAATCCTACTACTCAGACTCCTGTCTATACAAAAAGTCGAAGAGGCACCTTGATAAAGGAGTTGTGCAAGCTCGTACCGAGACAACCACAGGATCAGAAGAACCTCTGATGATCCACCTCCAAGATCGCAAACCTGGCAAGTCTGCACCCCTTACAGCCACTCTGCGTAAGGACGCAATCAGCCTCTCGGCACAAGAAGAGCAAATGATAATCCGGCTACCAAGGTCCGGCCAAGCGCCCAGACCCACAACGGAGCCACTGACAATCAGGTTGCCTAGAGTCGGCCAGCCACAAACGGAGAAGCTCAACCCCTCCGACAAACCAATGACGATACGCCTTCCCAAGAAGAATCGTCACCCCGATGCAAGGTATGGGGCTTCTAGTGAGCCAACAACTCCCCGTCCAGCATCGAGTACCAAACTGGGGGTCGCTAGTTTGCCAACGACTCTACGTTCTGCTCCACCGGCGAAACCCATGATGATCAAGCTGCCTAGGTCGTCCTCTCAGTCTTCATTTATACAGGGGGTGGCCGAAGAAGAACTGGAGCTAGCCAAGTATGTGGCTGCCCACACTGATGTTCCCTAAGCAGATGATGTAATCCTGCTGGAAAAGATACCTTACTTCATCAATAAAGGGCTATCTTTGAACTACCTCGAGCTTAATAAGCTTTGTACAATGTATTCTATGGAACATGGTACAGGCACTCGCCTACACACGCAGGTGACAAATGTTTACACCGCAAACCAGCTTACTCCAGTGGAAGACGCTTACCGTATAATCGAAGGAGGGGACCATCCAATCATCTTCGGCCGGAAGGACGACCCACAACCCTTCACCATAGAGAAGGTCGATCTTGAATCAGATGCCGGAAGACTGTCTCTGTATCTTTATAGCCCCCAATCCAAATACCTCATACAAAAATAGGGGTATGATCTGGAGACTATGTCAGGCTTGAACTACGGCACTGGGTGATGATTACCTTTAAAGCCACTAGTCCCGGCTGGTAAACCACGGGACTACTACAGCAAGACCCGATGTGGATTAGGGTATGTTACGCCCACAACGACCCCTCGAAGTTCAGATGAGGAATGCGACTGGCATTCATATTCAACCGGGTCACCAACTTCTGATTTAGACACCAGCATCGAAGACGTATTCAGACAAGTCCTGTCAGTCAATATGGCATTCGCCGACGCTTACGAAGAAGATGAAGACATTCCTGAAATCCTCGAGTTAGAGCCGTGGGTCCAACAGCTGGATGCACAATAGAAAAAGCGGTTCGAACAGAGAGAACCTCCTACTGAGGATGAGGTTATACAGGTCGACCTCGGCAACGAATCTTCTCCAAAACCAATCTTCGTCAGTAAAAGCCTGACAGACGAGGAGCGAGAATCGCTACTGGAACTCGTCAAAGAATACATTGATGTGTTCGCCTGGAGCTATGAAGACATGCCAGGACTAAACCTCGAGGTTGCTCTTCACAAGCTCAACATTCGGCCAGATGCAAAGCCGGTCAAACAACAACAGCGACTATTTCGCTCGGGCATCATGGATGCGATCGAAGCCGAAGTCAACAAACTGATATCCAGCGGCTTCATAGGCGAGAAGCAACATCCAGACTGGGTCACCAACATAGTTTCGGTCCTCAAGAAGAATGGGAAGATTCGAATCTGCATCGACTTCCGCAATCTGAACGAGGCATGTCCCAAAGATGAATTCCCCCTCCCTATCACAGACATCATGATCGACAACACATGCGGCTTCGAACACATGTCATTCATGGATGGTTTCTCGGGGTACAACCAAATCAAGATGTCTCCTGACGAGGAAAAGTATACATCATTCCGAACACCGATTGGCACATACTTCTACACAGTCATGCCTTTCGGTTTAAAGAATGCTGGTGCCACATATCAAAGAGCTATGAGTATCATTTTCAGGGATCACCTGTGCAAGATCGTGGAGTACTATGTCGATGACATCGTCGTCAAGAGTCGCTGTAAGGTAGACTATCTCCAGGATCTGAGGACGGTATTCGACCTGATGCGAGCACACAACCTGAAGATGAACCCCACAAAATCCTTCTTAGGCATATCCAGCAAAAAATTCCTGGGTTTTATTATTACTGCCCAGGGAATCTACGTAGAACCAGAGAAGACGAAGGAAATCATGAAAATGGGTCCCCCGAGAAATCTTCGAGAACTTCGAGGCCTCCAAGGGAGGTTAGCTTACATCAGGAGGTTCATTTCCAACCTCTCCGGGCGTTGTCAGCCATTCACCCATCTCATGAAGAAGGGCGTCTCATTCATATGGGACGAAGAATGTCAGCGTGCCTTCGACAGCATCAAAGAATATTTGTCAAACCCTCCAGTCCTGGTGGCCCCGGTTGCCGGAAAACCATTCATGCTCTATGTACGAGCAATGGAGCATTCCCTCGACGCTCTGCTGGCACAAAATAACGATGCAGGCCATGAACAAGCTATATATTATCTCAGCCGAATGATGGTCGGGCCAGAGCACCGATACACCATCGTGGAGAAGGAATGCCTCGCCCTGGTGTTCGCCATTCAAAAGACGCGGCACTATGTCACAGGATAAACCATACATGTGATCTCACGAGTCAACCCTCTCATGGTCCTCATGACTAAACCAGGGGCACTCAGCTCCCGCCTCGCCATATGGGCAATATTGCTATCCTCCTATCATATAATCTTCGTCCCGTAAAAAGCTGTTAAAGGTCAAGCTCTGGCAGACTTTTTAGCAGCCCATCCAGGCTCGGAATCGTCCAGAATATATGAAAGAATCCCAGATGAGGTCGCCGACTCGCATGCAAGTTCTCACGATGATATATGGCAAATGTTCTTCGACGGCGCCTCAAGGACAGGACCTAAGGGCAACATCGTCGTCGGAGTCGGGGTGGTACTGGTTTCTCCTTCCGGATTGGTGATCATTCACGCTTACTCTCTCACAGAACCCTGCTCTAACAATGTGGCCGAGTACAATGCTTTGGTCATTGGCCTCCAACTTGCAAGAAAGCTGGGGGTAGAATATCTTGAAGCATACGGCGATTCACAGTTAATCGTCAATCAGATCCAGGTTTCATACGAAGTCCGCCATGAAGACATGATCCCCTATCACCAAATAGCGATCGACATCATCTCGTCGTTCGAGGGGTTCTTCATCGAACACGTTCCCAGACTCTGAAATATCGAAACCGATGCCCTAGCAGGTCTTGCCGCTTCCCTAGCAGTGCCAAATCATACTCATCAATCGGTGGATGTGATAGGCCATGAAATGGTCTGTCCCAAGAACAATGTTCAATTCGTGGCGAGTTATTCCGTTCAGACGATCGACGAAGTCCCAGACTGGAGACATCCATTCATTGACTTCGTAGTTTACGATATCCTGCTCGAGAACCCGAAAGAGGCTACCTCTATCAGAAGGCGTTCTCTCAGATTCTTCTACGATACAGAGACGAAAATGCTATCGCCGATCCTACGATGGATTATTGCTTCGATGTCTGTCAAACGCAGAAGCCAAAGAGGCCGTATGCGAAGCTCATGACGGTATCTGCGGGGCCCATCAGCCTGGCCGAAAATTGCAAGACCGTCTTTGCCGAATGGGCTACTACTGGCCCACGATGGTAGCAGATACGATAGACTACGCAAGAAAATACAAAGCCTGCCAAGTCCACGCAGACTTCATCCACCAACCATCCGATTTTCTACATCCGACGGTAGCATCCTGGCCATTTGAAGCATAGGGAATGGATATCATCGGTCCGATTACTCCACCTTCCTTCCGAGGACTTCACTTCATACTCGCAATCACAGATTACTTCTCCAAATGGGCGGAAGCTGTTCCGCTTGCAGAAGTCAAAACTTCAAACGTGATCAGCTTCCTCAAGCGTTACGTCATCTATCGCTTTGGACTGCCCCGAAGGATCATCCACGATAATGGTCCACAGTTTACAAGCCACGCATTCTATCGGTTTTGCGACAAATACCAAATTTAGAATGTCGCTTCGATACCATACAATCCGGCAGCGAATGGGTTGGCAGAAGCATTCAACAAAACCATCATCAAGTTACTCAAAAAGTTTATGTCCTCCAACAAACGCGACTGGAACGAGAAGCTTGGTGAATGCTTATGGGCGTATCATACTACAGTACGAACAGCCACAGGAAACACACCATTCTCCCTGGTGTACGGAAGTGAGGCAGTTCTCCCATTGGAGACTCAAATACCCTCGCTCCGTGTCACCCTTACTTACCAGTTGACGACGGACGATAACTACCGTCGCAGACTACAAGAGTTGGAGGCCTTAGATGAAAAGTGCCTCTTGGCTCAGCAACGAATCGAGCTTTACCAAGCACGCATCTTCGGAGCCTTCAACAAGAAGGTTAAAATCAGAACATTCCAAGTGGGCAATCTCATCCTGGCAGTTCGAAGGCCGATGGTCATGACTCACAAAACCGTCGGCAAATTTCAGCCAAAATGGGAAGGTCCATTTATCATTGAGGCCGTATTCTCCAACGGTGCTTACCACCTCCCAAAACAAAACGGAGACTTGCTCATGCTGCCAGTCAACGGCAAGTTCCTGAAGAAATATTATGTCTAAACAATATTTTCCAGATTACCGAGTCATGTACCCGCTGGTACCGCTGAACTCATATTCACAAAAATCCTAGATTATTGAGTTATGTACCCGCTGGTGCCGCTGAACTCATATTCTAAATTTCAGATTATTGAGTTATGTACCCGCTGGTGCCGCTGAACTCACATCCACAATACTCCATATTATCGAGTCATGTACCCGCTGGTACCGCTGAACTCACATCCACAACACTCCAGATTATCGAGTCATGTACCCGCTGGTGCCGTTGAACTCACATTTTCAAATTCCAGATTATCGAGTCATGTACCCGCCGGTACCGCTGAACTCACATTCCAACTCTTCCAGATTATTGAGTTATGTACTCGCAGGTGCCTCTGAACTCACATTTTGACCACTCTCTTAGGTGGTAAGTCATGTATGATCATACTTCTGAACTTATTTTTCTGAAAGAGCTCCTCCCTCATGATCCACTACCCGTACTTTCTGTGCACAAAAAGGGTAACGGATCAACAAAATTTCCAAAATGACCACGTCGATGTTACCTCTGAGTCGTTTCACTTCCGCCAAAAACAAATCACCCTCTACATAGAACTTCCATGTCCTCATTACCTCTGAGTCGTTCTATGTACCCCTTCATGGAGCCCACTCCTGCCATGTCCTCATTACCTCTGAGTGGGAAGGCTCCATCGAAGAAACCCTCATATTTGCCATGTCCTCATTACCTCTGAGTAAATATGTTGGTCCTCCCTCGATTTATTATCTGTACCCAAAAAAACCCCAGGGTACGCCAAGGATAATAGGTCCACAAATATCCTCCGTTGAGTCCACTCCTGCCATGTCCTCATTACCTCTGAGTAGAAGGATTCCACGGTAAAACTCTCATACTTGCCATGTCCTCATTACCTCTGAGTAAGTATGTTGGTTCCCCTTTCATCCTATTATCCATATCCTAAGCCAGGGTATGCCAAGGATAATAGGTCCACAAATATCCTCCGTTGAGTCCACTCCTGCCATGTCCTCATTACCTCTGAGTAGAAAGACTCCGCGGTAAAACCTCCATACTTGCCATGTCCTCGTTACCTCTGAGTAAGTATGTTGGTTCCCTTTCATCCTATTATCCGTATCCTAAGTTAGGGTATGCCAAGGATAATAGGCCCACAAATATCATTTGCTAAGTTTCTTAGTACAGGCCCATCATTCCTCATCATACCCCGGGAGCCCAGCTGCTCAATGGCATTCTCTCTTCCGATACCCGGAACGTCCATGATCACTTTGCCGTAGAAATGTTCTAGGTATCCCCATCAAACTTGTTATTCGTACCTAAAATAAAGGTATGCCAAGGGTAACAGGTCCACAAATAAGTACCCCATTCGGGGCAAATGCCACCATAACACCACAAGCACAACAAGCAGTACAGATAAAGGGTAGAATAAAGCATACTCTTTATTTGGAAGCCAAAAAAGTATTACATGTTCGGGGACCATGTTCCCCTCAAAAAGAACATAACAAAAGAAGAAAAGGCTGACTATCGTTCGGCATTACACAATTCTAGGAGGCGGTTCTTCACCAAGGCGGTCCCCCGTTCAAGCTGCTGCTTAGCTCGGCGCTCCGCTTCCTGGGACAACCGTTCTGCATCATCCAAGTCCATGTGTGCCTGCCAGTCATCCTCCAACTTCTTCAGGGCAATTTCCAGATCAGCCGAAGCTCGATTCACTCTGTCAGCCTCCTGGATAATTAGCCCCCTTTCGGTACGGGCAGCCTCAAGCTCAGACTCCAGGAAAGCTAACTTCCTCTGAAGATCAAGGATCTGCTCCTGCGTGTCAATGATCCCACGGGAGGCAGTCGCTTTCCGAGCCGTAACATCTTCACTCTCGCAGCTCAACTCATCATATCGATCAGACAGATCGCAGAGGTCCTTCAGTATGGCCGGCCTGGTCTTATCCCGAGCAGCCCTTACCTTCTCTACAGCAGCTGTAAGGAAACCGCGCTCCTGATCTATAGCAGCAGACAGATCAGCCTGCCGCAGCACCTGAAGCTGGTCCACCAGCTGATCAGCCTCTAGCAATTTCGCCTCCAGAAGCACGGCTACCCCTGCCCCACCGAGAAGAGTCTTAAGGATATCAATATGACCCTAGACGCATTGCCGGGCCAAGACAAAAGAGGTCACTCTTTCCACAGCAGCCGCTACCCCCTCTTCAAGTGACGATAAAAGCTGTCAACCACGTCCTGTAACGCTACGTCCATAACCTCTGTAGAGGACGACGTCAAAGGAAGCGTGGCCGGCAACGTCGAAGGAGGTACGCTAGAACTTGCCACCAAGAAAACAAATTCCGAGCGGAACAATGCACGGATAGCGGCTAACTCTTCCTCCGCCACTCGAAGAGCCTGGACACTTGGCAGGGCAGAGAGGTCGACTCTCGGAGCCGCCTGAGCAGAAGAAGACGCAAGGACCATTGTCCCCTGCCCCGGCTGTCCTACCATTTGACTTTTCGAACTCGAGACAGCGGGAGGCCCCTCAAGACGAACCGGAAGGGGAGGAGGTACGCTCCTCTCCGCCAATGCCCCTTCGGTAGAGCCTGTCTCAACAATATCCATCATCGGCATTGGAGAGGCAGGACCTGTATGTCCAGAGGAACCATAAACGACGTAACCCGAAGGATGTGATGATAGAGCAGATAGGCCTCCTCGTAAGTTAAAATTCGGCTTATCTTACCAGGAGAGAAGCATGGAGGTTGTAACTCGCTCGCAGCTGACGTGGTCTCCTCACCCGCGACCTCCAAGTTAAATTTCGCTGGCTCTTCTGTCCCAGCCACCCCAGAGGGAAGTACGACTCGATCAGCGTCATCTTAATGAAATTCTGTAATTTCGGGGACAGGTCTATTGGAACCCCCGTCATCTTGAGTCATGACCTCGGCAACTTGAGATTCCTTTTCTTCTGACACCTACGGGAGGGAAGGAAAATGATTAAAGATCAAAACTGGAGGAAACGAAGAACTGAATAAAAATGGTAGTAATTCGCTTTACCCCCGAAGCGGGGTCGACCACCTCGCTTCTCTCCCTTATAGTTAGCCTGCGACGTCTGGTCACAGCCAACTTTCGGGAATGAGGAATACCGCCAATAGGGGAAATTTGTCTGCTACGCTTCCGTACAGAACCAGGTACGATGGGTGGCTGATCCGCCGCCATCTCATTTAACAAAACAGGCGGCTGATCCGCCCCAATATCTTCCACCGGGAAGGAAGAGTCATCTACATCACGCTCCTCATCCTCATCATCCGTAGTGGTGGAGTCTGAGTCTGGCACTTCGACTCTATTCTTCTTCTTCTTCCTCATCTTGGCCCCTTGGGGCTTCTCATCCAAGCCAGTACCAATAATAAAACTGGTACCCGGGCTAAAACTAATAGGGAGCTTGTTCGCCATGACATGGTACAAGGCCGCCATGTACAAAATCTCTACCGACGCCTCAATGGCAGGAACCGAAAAAGTGGCACGGGTATAAAATGTATCATAGTAATGCCAGGCCTTAATGCCATCAAGGAAGCTACCTTCAAAACCCTGACAAGAACTGGGACTTCCCAGAAAAGGTTGGCTGTACCCAAACTGATGAGCAAACCTGCTGGACAGGTAAGGTTCCAGGAAGACAGCATTACGGTTGCGGTATACCAACTGGGCGGGGCGGATATTATGCAACCACAAAAGCATCTGGCCGTCTAGAAGTTGAGGCGGACCAATACCGTCGAGATGTACGTGCACTATTTCCTCAACAGTGAAACGAGGGATGGATACAAAAAAGTTGTACCTATCTGCTCTCGCCAGTGCCATCCGGTAGGTACGTATAGTATCATACTCCCAAGGCTCGTTGCGATAACGGAAGATAAAAGCGTCATCAGCAATCATGCCATCTTCAGAACCCGGTCTCATCAAAGATCGGTAGTGTATTAATAGCTACCCCATCAGATAATGATAAGGCAGCTCAGTCCTTTCAAAGTCTTTTGTCACCTCGCGGGCGATGACCTTGGACGTAAAAGTACGGAGGCTACGGTGTATACTGCACACCATGGCCGGGAGAAGAGCTAGCTTCACTCTAAAACCTAGCTTCACAGCAGGGAGAATAAAATTACGGCTGATCCTTTCAATAGAACCAGCTCCTCCTGAGACTACGCAATTTCGCAGCCATACCATCAAAAATCCTGCTAGGAGCGCCTTCTCTGACAACTCTTGGGTATCCTGATAAAAATAACCAAAAGAATCGATCTGGCTCCCAAATATGTCGCTGGTGGAGGCCACCCTCTTTGTCGACGACATCAAAGCCTGAACCGCCTCCCGGGATTGAGGACTTCGGGAAGTAACTCGGCCTGAGGCTCCCGTCGAGAAGAGATAGTTCACCCAGTCCTTAGTATGGGGAGCATTCCCTTCCGACCTGCTTTCCTTCTTGGCTATCTGCTGGCGCATACTTTAATGGTACAGTATTTCCTGATAAGTAGCCACGAATCCCGGGTATCGTTCTTCCAGCTCTTCGAACTCCTTATTCGTAGGAGTGTATGCATCAAAAGCTTCATCCTTCCAAGGAAGTTTGGAAATAGCATGCATCTCATGGAGTGTAAGCCCCATTTCCCCTACAGGGGTATAGAAGGTTCACGTACGGCAGTTGTATATCTCCAGTAAAGTCATGAATAACTTCTGGTTTACAGGTAAGCCGTGGCTGGTGCTCCGAATAGCGTGATAAAGACTAATCTCACGCAGAAAAGTCTCATACTTTTGTAAGATCCACATAGACAGATTGATCCATGAGGGGATGGGGTGTATCCAACTTGGGAGTGCCAACCGGCCAATTGGATATGATCCTTTCTGAGCAAGTTGGTTCAGAAAAGTATCGGCTGAAGAAAACGTGAAATTGGGACCCAGCACATTCAAGAAAGCACCCGGGGCCAATCCCATTACATAACGGCTAGCATGCACCTTGCCCGCACACACCGACTTTATGCTGTTGTTGTAATGGATGTCGCCCACAAACATTCCATTCCGGGTATGAGTCAAAGACTCTTCCATCTTCCTGTCTAGTGGGAACATATTGAACCAAGATAGTGGGAAGTGGCGCTCCATTTAAGGGATGTGGATCACAATCACGTTAGAAATGAAGCTCCAGTTCTTCGATATATCCAGAACTTGACTATTCTTTACAATCAAAGCATCTCCAAAGAAGAATGCAGGTTTCAGGTATTCCCCTTCCAATTTTCTCGAATTCATCATGGCACATAGGAAGTGGAAAGGTTGGTTCTTGAGGGCATTTATCCTCGTCAAAGGCTCGTCCCTAGGAAGCTGGTTCGCCACATACCGAACTATCTGATCGTACCTATAGCCCATAGCGGCCTGGGCACGACCCACTAGAGGTTCCCCAGCAGCGTTAACTGGAAAATTTACTGAAAAAAGAAGACAAAAGAAAATAAGTCAAAAATATGGACAAAGAGAACCGATGGGTATTTTCGAGCTTATGCGGCTCCAACTTAATGGAGCCTCATGCGGCTCAACACAGAAAAACACTTATGCGGCTCCGTTCAGCGAAGGTTCATGCTGCAATGCTCTCATATGGCTCTCAGAGTTCGGATAAGTTCACGCTATTCACGTGACAAACAAATTCGTACGAGTCTATGCGGCTCAGTGCAGCCTATGCGGCTTCCTTGATGAAGTGCATATGCGGCCACAGCAACGATTCTCATGCGGCTCGCGGCTTGACCATGAGATGTACATGCGTCACACATGAAGATGAAGGCTCGCGCATAAAATATGCGACGTAGCCATGACAGTTAGGGTTACAAACTCATGCAAAGGTCCTTACCATCGATAGTGGGGTGGAAGTCGGGGTGAACTACGGGCACGTCAGCTGGCGGAGAAGCTGCCACATTCGTCGTCGCAAAAGCAGCTTTCTTACCCTTCGCCGCCGATGAAAACGCTACCTTTTTTGCCGCAACAGTCTTCTTGGGAGCCATTACTATGATCAGAGAAGGAGGACGAAGACAAGAGAGCTAGGGCAATAGCAGAAAGTAAAAGAAAGTCTTTCCCAAACACCCTGCTATTTATAGGCAGAACCCTAATGGACTAACTCATCGATTCATGTGCAGAATAACCGACTCTTCGGTTATCAAGACGATCTTATTATTTAAGGCTAAACTCTTGGGATCCTGCCCCAAAAAATGGCCTTGAATCTGACAGCAAATCAAGGGTAATCAATGCAAAATATTTACACACATGGCATGAAGACGTGCCAAGGAGCCCATGCGGTTTAGATGGCCATGCGGCTGGAACGACCATGCGGCTCAGATGGCCATGCGACTGAGGGGGTTATGCGGCTGAGACACCCATGTGGCCAGAACATCCTATGCGGCCAGAAGAGTTTATACATATCCATGCTTCTTATTCAAAGTATTTCAATTTTGTAAATTGAAAACTTTTAAAGGGTTCTTGTAGAAGCATGAAAAAGAATAAAGAAAGGTTCATGCGGCCAAGGATCCCTATGCGTCTCAGAGAGCCCATGCGGCTCAGGGATCCATGCGGCTCAAGAGTCTATACGGCTCGAATAATTCCATACGGCCCAGAGAGGAGCCACGTGGCCTTCAACAGCTTCTTTCCATCGTCTTTTGCTGTATTTAACAGCTCTGACAAATGACAGCTCTGATAAAAAAGGCGTAATAATGACTGACGTAATGGTATATCTCTAGGGAAAAGGAGAAAATCTTCCCACAGCTGGCAAAATCCATCTAATCCCGAGGTATGCGGCTGCGGCCGCCCATCTTCATGCGGCTGTATCCTTTATGCGGCCGCCCATCAGCATGCGGCTGCATCCCTTGTGCGGCCGCCCATCGGCATGCGGCTGCTCACTCCCATACGGCTGCCCATCTTCATGCGGCTGTATCCTTTATGCGGCCGCCCATCAGCATGCGGCTGCATCCCTTATGCGGCCGCCCATCGGCATGCGGCTGCTCACTCCCATGCGGCTGTCCATCTTTATGCGGCCATTTAGCCTCATGCGACCTACTCATCTGCGGCTCTGCCAAGATGGCCCAGTGGAGACACGTGGCGCTTTTTACGATAATTGAGACACGTGGCAGTCTTATCTTCCTGGAATTATGGGTGTTAACAAATCCTAATCAGATTTGTTGCAATAAGTGCCCAAATCAAATCAAATCGAGCAAGTTAGACACGTGGCAGGCAATTACAAGTTGCAAATATTCATGGCAATCAACATTTATTGTCCACAGAGATTTAATGCAATCACATTAATTGCTTAAATCTATTATATGCAAGATGGACGGCCCAGATTAATTAACTTTCAGACCGCCGACTTTCGAGAATGGGTAATCATTGTAAAACCCTAATGATGCCCCCCACTCTTATAAATAGCAAGGTGCCATTCTCTTGCAAAGAGGACAGACAGAGGACACACAGACAGAAAGGACCCCCCCGCTCGGATCCAGAGAGAATCATAGAGAGAATATACAGAGATCGAAAGGAGAGAGGAGCATACAGAGAGAACAAAAAGAGAATTTCTTCATCAACACCAAGTACTTCTTCTCTAGAGCCAAGGCTGCATCCGATCGTCCAAGGAGTAAGGCAGAGCTACCGTCGCTTTTTCGAGCCTCTATCGTCACCCTCCAGAATCTAAACTAAATAATTGTGCTTAGATTGTTGTACCTAGGTTTTCGTCCCTAGACTTTCTTTGTACAAGCGAGTTTGTATTGTGAGTCTAAGTTCAGTCCTCCGATAATTGTTCTGTTCTTTTACAAATCAATGGCAAACAGCCATAATTCTCAAATTCAATTAATTCTTCTTTATGATTGCTACAATACTCTCCTGGATGAATGATAACACTTTAAACGAATATTATTTGCTTTTCAAATGCCATGACAATACATGCTAAACCAAGTGTAATAATAATAACCACCTTTCTATACTTCTGCTCATTAAACTCCATTATTCTGATGCTTTATATACTCTATATATGCAACTTCTCCAGTCATAGATGCTTTAAGATTTCGTTCTTTATCAACTATTTGTGCAGGCATAGGTTCTTCTCGGCTACTTATGAAACCAAAGACAGAGAAATGCTAGAAAGATGACTTCGACAAATAAGTTACTTGCAGTTCAACGAAAAACTTTCAGTGGGATGTCAGTGAAATGATTTTAATTTGTTTTATTTTGTTGAACTCGGCAGTATAGTACAATGTTGTATTTTGAATAATAAAAGTTTATTTGTATATTATATAGTGTTGAGCTTATAATTTTAATTGGAGCGTGTATTGTAAATATATTCAAATTATATTTCTTTAAAATGGTTTTACCTATACCTACGTTTTTGTTAAACGTTAGAAAATTATTGTTAAAATGTTTGAAAAACAAATTCCAACATTCTTGCAAAAAGGTTGGAAAAGAAGTTTAGTTTCCAACTTTTTCTTAAAACGTTGGAAAATTATTACTTGTTATTGCACATTTCTCGACGTTTATTAAACGTTGTTGAAAACGTCGTCTTTACTTATATCGACGTTTATAGAAAATGTTATAAATTCCCAACTACGACAATGATGACGTTTACGGAAAATGTGAAACAAACGTCGGCTTTACCTATGCCAATGTTTATTACATTTTTCTCCACGTTTATAAAACGTTGGGAAAAATCAATTTTCTTGTAGTGAAATAAGAGTAACTTTTAGAGAAAAACTCATTACTTTCTTCTTTTATTCGAACCTCTCTTGCCCTAGCCGTCGTCTTCTTCCTCTTTGCTTATCAATGGCTCCCAAGACTTCCAAGGCTTCCTCTACTGCGGCGAAGGGCAAAGGAGTGGCTTCCACGTCGACTGCGGCGCCTGAAGTTCATCCCGACGTTCACCCTGCCATTGCTGGTAAGGATTTTGGGAGAAATTGCATGAACTCAGAACCTAACCATCATGGCTATGTCGCCTGTTTTATGCGCGGGCCTTCTTTGTCTTCTTTGAACTGTTCAAGTTGTATGTGCCGCATGTACATCCCATGTCCGAGCCGCATGGGGGTATACCCCATGTCCGAGCCGTATGAGAGTCATCTAGTGGCCGTATAAGCACTTTGCAAACAGAACCGCAAAAGGACCCGTCGAACAGAACCGCATAAGTCCCTATCAAACAGGACCGCATAAGCCCCCCTTTGAACTGTGCCGCATAAGGCCCCGCTAAGCAGAACTGCATAAGCTCATCTGGACTGGGCCGCATAATGCCCCGCTAAGCCGAGCCGCATAAGCTCATCTGAACTAGGCCGCATGAGGTCACACTAAACCGAGCCGCATAAGCTCACTTCGAACTGGGCTGCATAAAGCCCCGCCAATATAGAGCCGCATAAGCCCCGAAACACTAAGTTGGTTTCACCCGGCCATCTTCTAACTTTGTTTTTTTTGTCCTTGATTCTTGAAGCATCCCTGCCGAAGGCTGAGATCGTTGTGAAGGAGGAGATGCTGTCTCCTTTCATCAAACAAGAGTCATCGTTCGTTAAGGTGGAGGTGATACCAAAAATAGAGGAACAAAAAGAAGAGCTGGCGCCTATAGGGGAGAGAAACACTCCCAACATTGAAGTTGGTGTGAAGGAGGAGCCCCAGTCTTAGGGTAGTAGTATTTGGAGTTCTGACCCCCTCCTGCCCCGGACGAGGATCTTACTCAAATAGCTCCTTCATATGCAAAATGGTTGAGAGAATGGTATATGTGCCCCCACAACTAGGATTCGTGGGTTCCCATAAATGTCCATCTTTTGTCTTGATATTTCTGTCTGTCTTTAGCTGTAGTTTATGTTTCGCTTCTTTTGGACATCAATGTAATCTTTTTTCTTCTTGTCCGAATGAAGTGATGGAGAACTTTTTTGGCTTGCTCATGAGATGTAGTCATGTGAATGTAACTGATTTTGAATGAACAGAATACATTCGCTCCATTCTTTGCTTGCAGTAGTTGCCCTAATGGAAGACTTTTTGTGGACCTATTATCCTTGGCGTACCCTGGTTCTGGATACGGATAATAAGACGAGAGAGAACCAACATACTTACTCAAAGGTAATGAGGACGTGGTAAATATAAGGGTTTCTTCAATGGAGCCTTCATACTCATAGGTAATGAGGACGTGGCAAGAGTGGGCTCCAGGAAGGGTACATAGAATAACTCAGAGGTAATGAACACGTGGAAGTTCTACATGAGGGGTGGTTTGTTTTTGATGTAAGTGAAACAACTCAGAGGTAACATCGACGTGGTTGTTTTGGGAAATTTGTAGATCTGTTATCCTTTTTATGTACTGAAAGTGTGGGTAGTGGATCATGAGGAGGGAGCTCTTTTAGGAAAAAAGTTCAGAGGTATGATCATATATGATTTACTACCTAGAAGATGCGATATAGATTCATCTGGAGTGACCAGAGTGTAAGTTCAGCGGTACCTGCGGGTATATAACTCAACAATCTGGAAGAATTGGAGTCAGAATGTAAGTTCAGCGATACCAGAGGGTATATAACTCAATCATCGGGGATTTAGAGGATGTCATTTCAGACATAATATTTCTTCAGAAACTTGCCGTTGATGGGCAACATGAGTAAGTCTCCATTTTGTTTTGTGAGACGTTAAGCACCATTGGAGAATACAGCCTCGATGACAAATGGGCCTTCCTACTTTGGCTGGAATTTGCCGGCGGTTTTGTGAGTCATAACCATCGGCCTCCGAACTGCCAGAACGAGATCGCCCACTTGGAATGTTCTGATTTTAACCTTCTTGTTGAAAGCTACCGAGATATGTGCTTGGTATAACTCGATTCGTTGTTGAGCTAACAGGCGCTTCTCATCTACAGCCTCCAACTCTTGTAACCGGCGATGGTTATTATCATCTGTCGTCAATCGGTAGGTAAGGACGACGCGGAGCGAGGGGTTCTGAGTCTCCAGTGGGAGAACTACCTCACTCCCATACACCAGAGAGAATGGTGTGTTCCTAGTGGCCGTCCGTACTGTAGTACGGTATGCCCATAAGCATTCGCTAAGCTTCTCATTCCAGTCACGTTTGTTGGAAGATACGAACTTCTTGAGCAGCTTGATTATAGTTTTATTGAACGCTTCTGCCAACCCATTCGCTGCCAGATTGTACGGCGTTGAAGCAACATTCTGGATTCGGTGTTTATCGCAGAACTGATAGAAGGCGTAGCTTACGAACTGCAGACCGTTGTCGTAGATGATCCTTCGGGGCAGTCCAAAGCGATAGATGACGTGATACTTGAGGAAGCTGATCACGTTTGATGTCTTCACTTTTGCAAGCACAACAGCTTCCGCCCATTTGGAGAAGTAATCTGTGATTGCGAGTATGAAACGGTGTCCTCTGGACGAAGACAGTGTGATCGGACCAATGATGTCCATTCCCCATGCTTCGAATGGCCAGGATGCCACTGTCGGATGTTGAAACTCGGATGATTGATGGATGAAATCTGTATGGACTTGACAGGCTTTGCACTTTCTTGCATAGTCTATCGCATCTGCTACCATCGTGGGCCAGTGATAGCCCATTCGACGAAGGCGGTCTTACAATTTTGGGCCAGGCTGATGGGCCCTGCAGATACCGTCGTGAGCTTCGCGTACAGCTTCCTTGGCTTCTGTATTTGATAGACACCGAAGTAGTAATCTATCGTATGATCGCCGATACAGCATGTTCGTCTCTGTATCGTAAAAGAATCTGAGGGAACGTCTTCTGATAGAAGTAGCTTCCTTCGGATTCTCTGGCAGGATGTCGTAGACTACAAAGTCGATGAATGGTTGTCTCCAGTCTGGTGCTTCATCGACTGTCAGAGCAGAGTAACTCTCAACACATTGAATATTATTCTTGGGACAGACCAATTCACGGCCTATTATGTCAACAAGATGATGAACATGATCCGGTACTGCTAGGGAAGCGGCCAGGCCTGCTAGGGCATCGGTTTCAATATTCTGGAGTCTGGAAACATGTTCTATGAAGAATCCTTCCAAGGACGAGATGATGTCGATCGCTATTTGGTGATAAGGGATCATATCTTCATGGCGAACTTCGTATGAACCCCGGATCTGATTGACGATTAACTGCGAATCACCGTATGCTTCAAGATACTCTATCCACAGCTCCTTTGCAAGTCAGAGGCCAATGACCAAAGCATTGTCCTCGGCCATATTGTTTGAACAGGGCTCCGTGAGGGAGTAAGCCCGATTTATCACCAACCCGGAGGGAGAAATCAGCACCACTTCGACTCCAGCGACGATATTGCCCTTGGGCCCAGTTCTCGAAGCGCCGTCGAAGAACATTCGCCAGATGGCATCATGTGAGACCGCATTTGAATTGGCGACCTCGTCTGGTATCTCTTCGTATATTCTGGTTGACTCCGAACCTGGATGAGCTGCTAAAAAGTCTGCCAGGGCTTGACCTTTAACAGCCTTCTGCGGGACGAAGATCATGTGGTAGGAAGATAATAATATCGCCCAGGTAGCGAGGCGAGAGCTGAGTGCACCCGGCTTGGTCATGAGGACCCTGAGGGGGTTAACTTTTGATACGACATGGATGGTTTGTCCTGTGACGTAGTGTCGTATCTTCTGAATGGCGAACACCAGAGCAAGACACTTCTTCTTTACGACAGTGTATCGATGTTCAGGCCCCATCATCATTTGGCTGAGGTAATATATAGCTTGCTTGTGGCCTGTATCATTGTTTTGTGCTAGTAAAGCACCGAGAGAATGCTCCATTGCTCGCACATAGAGCAGGAATGGCTTTCCAACAACTGGGGCCACCAGGACTGGAGGGTTCGACAGATATTCTTTGATGCTATCGAAGGTGCTGATATTCTTTATCCTATACGAATGAAACGCCCTTCTTCATAAGGTGGGTGAAGGGTTGACATCGCCCAGAGAGGTTAGAGATAAACCTCCTGATGTAAGCTAGCCTCCCTTGAAGACTTCAGAGTTCACAGAGATTTTTTGGGGGACCCATCTCCATGATTGCCTTGGTTTTCTCCGGGTCTATGTGGATCCCCCGAGCAGTAATGATAAAACCCAGGAATTTTCTACTAGATACGCCTAAGAAGGATTTGGTAGGATTCATCTTCAAGTTGTACGCTCGCATCAGGTCGAATACCGTACTCAGATCCTGTAGATGGTCTTACTTAGAACGGCTTTTGACAGCTATGTCGTCAACATAACAATCCACGGTTTTACGTAGGTGATCTCTGAAGATGACACTCATGGCTCTTTGATATGTAGCGCCGACATTTTTTAAGCCGAAGGGCATGACGGTGTAACAGTACACGCCAATCGGTGTTCGGAATGATGTATGCTTCTCGTCGTCAGGAAACATCTTGATTTGATTGTATCCTGAAAAGCCAACCATGAATGACATGTGCTCAAAGCCACATGTGTTGTCAATCATGATATCTGCGATGGAAAGAGGAAACTCATCTTTGGGACATGCCTCGTTCAGATTGCGAAAGTCGATGCAGATTTGAATCTTTCCATTATTCTTGAGGACTGGTACTATATTGGCGTCCCAGTCTGGATGTTGCTCCTTCCAGATGAAGCCGCTGGCTATCAGTTTGTTGACCTCAGCTTCGATAGAGTTCATGATGTCCGGGCGGAACCATCGTTGCTATTGCTTGACCGGTTTTACGTCCGGACGAATGTTGAGTTTGTGAAGTGCAACCTCGGGGTTCAGTACTGGCATGTCTTCGTCGCTCCAGGCGAACACATCGATGTATTCTCTAACGAGTTGCAGTAGCAATTTCTGCTCGTCGTCTGTCAGATTCGTACTAACGAAGATGGGCTTTGGAGAGGACTCATCATCGAGATCAACTTGTAAAACCTCATCTTCGGTGGGAGGCTCTCTTTATTCGAACCACTTCTACTATTGTACATCTAGCTGTTGTGCCCACGGCTCTAACTCAAGAAGTTCAAGAATGTCTTTATCTTCTTTGTAGGCGTCGGCATATGCCATATTGACGAACCAGATTTGTTTGAGCATGTCCCCAATGCTGACATCTGAATCAGAAGTGGGTGACCCAGACGAATGAGAGTGCCATTCGCACTCCTCATCTGAGCTCTCAGGGGTCATTGCAGGTGTAACATAACCTAGCCCACATCTGGTCTTGTTGTAGTAATCCCGTGGTTTCCCCAGCCGGGACCGGCATCACCGTCCAGTGCCGTAGTTCAAGCCTGGCGTAGTTTCCAGATCATAAACCTATTTTTGCATGAGGTACTTGGATCGGGAACTATACAGATAAAGGAGCAGTCTTCCGGTGTCAGGTTCAAGATAAATTTCTTCTATCCTGAAGGGTTATGGATCATTCTTCCGGCCGTAGATTATTGGATGATCCTCTTCCTCGACTATACGGTAAGCATCTTCTACTGGAGTAAGTAGGTTTCCAGTATAGACATTTGTCATATATGTGTGTAGGTGGGTGCCTATACCGTGTTCCATAGCGTATATTGTACAAAGCTTATTAAGCTTGAGGTAGTTCAAAGATAGCCCTTTATTGATGAAGTAAGGTATCTTTTCCAGTGGGATTACATCATCTGCGGATGGAACATCAGTGTGAGCAGCCACATACTTGGCCAGCTCTGACTCTTCTTCAGCCACCCCCTGTGTCAATGAAGACTGAGAGGATGACTTGGGCAGCTTAATCATCAGGAGCTCCATAGGTGGAGCAGAACATGGAGTCGTTGGCGTACTAGTAATTCCCAGTTTGGTGCTCGAAGCTGGGCGGGGAGTTGTTGGCTGGCTAGCAGTCCCCGGCTTAGCGCTCGGCTACCGATTCATTCTGGGTAGACGAATCGTCATCGGTTTGGCAGAGGGATTGAGCTCCTCTATTTGTTGCTGGCTAACTCTAGGCAGCCTAATTGTCAGTGACTCTGTCGTGGGTCTTGGCGCTTGGCCAGACCTTGGCAGTCGGATTATCATCTGCCCCTCTTATGCAGAGAGGCTGATTGCATCCTTCCGGAGAGTGGCTGTAAGTGGTGCAGTTCTGCCAGGTTTACGAGCTTGGAAGTGGATTGTTAGAGGTTCTTTCGATCCAGTTGTCGCCTCAGTTTGAGCTTGAGTATCTCCTTCGACAAGGTGCTTTTTCGACTTCTCGTACAAGTGTGAGTCTGAGTAGTAGGATTCGACCCCTTTAAAGGGATCGATGTCAGCAAATTCTGTCCTCATAAAGCCGTGCTTGTCGACGTACTTGAAGCACTGGTGCAGTATGGAAGGCACGATCATGTAATCGTGTATCCAAGGATGCCTCAGGAGGATATTGTAGGAAGTGTCCGCATCTATGACATAACAGGTCACTTCTGATTGAAGATCGCCGATTTGGCATTTCAGACGAATCTTCCCGATCGGATAGCTTTTGTCTGAATTGAAACTACTGATGGCAGTACTTGTTAGCATCAGGCGATGCATTAGGATGCACAGATGGTGTAGCAGGCTCTTCGGGATGATACTTATGGAAGAACCGGGATCAATATGCATCCGATCCACCTTGATGTCGCCAACGTATCCAGTACAATAAAGAGGGCGATCGTGCAGGTTGGTCTTGATAAGCATATCCTGCGGAGTGAAGAAAATATTAGGCATTGCACCTGTGCAAGCGCTGTCGTGGAGATTGCAGGCGAGCTCTCCCTAGTGAGATTGGACTGAGCCAGATATGCGTCGGCATTCTGGAGTGCCTCGCTCAGTACGATGCGAACATCTTTGGATAGCCTCAGGAGCTCGTATAGCGACAATTTGGCCGGTGTATTGGCCAATTGTGCCAAGATGTCAAAGTTGTAGGGCCTCTCCAGCCCATGAGGCATCTCTCTTCGGAGCGGTTTGTCGAAGCGAGTCTCCTTCGGCCTAGGCTTGTCGGTCGTCGAAGGCTGAGAAGGTCCTGGAGCATCAGCAGCTGTCGGCTGATGATCTTCAGCCGAATTACCCGGTGGAGGTTGGGTTTGTGCGCCGGATCGGGTAATAACAGCCGTAGCTTCTTCGACCTCTGTCGAGATTGTGCGGTAGGATTTGACTTTTCTACTCTTTTTCTTGCAGGTGAAGGGTGGTGCGGACTGAGTCACTTCAGGTACCAAGTCCGGATGGACCCACATGACCTCCCCTCGTGATGTGGTAAGGGGCACTAGACCAGTAGCCTACTCTCGGGGAGGTGAAAGATTAGCGACCTTCATCTTTACTCTGGGGATGGGCACTACTCTATCTTGAGTCTTTGTCGGAGGGAAGCTGCTGAATTGTACCAACACCATGTTGGCTGCTACGGTCACTGTCACTACCACTTTTCTAGCTTGAGAGTATTTTGGTCATTTTGGTTATTTTTGAAATTTTGAGAATTATTTGGAATTATTATGTATTATTTAGATTTATTGGAATTAATGTGATTTTTAGAGATTTTTAGTATAATTGATTTTGGTGTTTTAGTTGACTTTGACTTATGTTGACTTTGGAGACTAACCTAGTGGCTAACCTAGGTCATGACTATGTGATTAGGATATGGAAACCTAGGTTGACTTAAGTTAGTGATAATTAACCCATTAGAATTTATTTTGGGAAAATATGATTTTAATTGTTTGAGGAATGGCTTGTGAATTCACAAGTCATGACTTGTGACTTAAGGCTTAATAGCCCATAGGCCCACACCATGAACCAACCCTAACCCTAATCAGCCCATGGCAGCCACCATTGATCCTTTCCCCCAATTTAATCCCCTCCTATAAATTAGGGCTAGCCTCCTTAGGAATTATTTGCTATTTTGGAAAGAGGTGAGTCCCCATCTTACCTAATCCTTAGAAAATCCATTTTAATTCGTTTTTCCTCCAAACCAATTACATTAGGACCTAATATTAGTCTACTTGCTGTTGGTATTGAATATTTTCAGGAAGGAATCAATTTGGGGAAGTTTTGGTGGATTGAGGAACCATTCCATTTGGGGTTTTTGTGAGCTTTGCACATCAATAAGTATAATCTATTCTAATCCATGAATTTACTATTTTATTGCATTACTAGGATGCCCTAGCGCTAACCTAACAGTAGGATAGGCTAACCCAAGATTTTGAGCCTATTACGTGTCCGTATCGGACACGTATCAACGTGTATAGGAACGTGTTCGACGAAATGCCTCAAAGGGCATTTTGACCTAATTTCGGGATTGTGTTTGAATAGGAAAATAGATCTTGACCTCGGTTATGCAATTCTTGTGTTCCGAACACGTTTTCGTGTTGTGTCGTGTAGGATTTTGGACACGCACACGCTGTGTCCACACGCGCGCGCGCGCAGGCTTCCTTGCCCTGCTACTCGGGCGGAACTGCTCTGTGCACACGGTATTTGGGCCCACGAGATTCGATACACGTGCTGTGTCCACGACTGACACGGGTTCCCCCAAGTAGCACGACCCCTCGTGTCGTGTCGGACACGTATTTACGTGTGCACGTGCTATGTGCTGTACGTGCACTGTGTACCAGTGTTCTGAGTTTGTATTTCCCTGTTTCTTTCAGTTTTAATTTGTTTTAATTCATGTTTTAGTTGATAATTAGATCTAAATATGATGTATTATCTATGGTTATTTAGGTTTACATGTTAGATTAAGTTTTGATGTGAATTTTTGGATTCGAATGGGTTAAAATCCTAAATAACTGATACATTCTGATACATTAGTTTCTTTTTTTTTACACATTAAATTCCTGTCAAATGATGCTTCTCACTGATTAGAATGTCTCCACATATTATAATTCATGTTATCTAAGTATTTAAATTCAAATATAGTCTTTTGGAATAGGGAAATAGGATTTTGGTTTTGTGATGGTTTGAATGTCCTGAACTGTAAACCAAACTGTAATACTGATTTCCCTTCCTTTCAATCTGTGAACTGTTATTAGTTATTTAAATGTTGAGTTAAATCTGAGTTTTATGTTCCTATTAACTGTGAATGTTCCTCCTAAAAACTGGAATTGAATTCCAATTCCTTTCCTTTTCGAATACCATGAAACCTGAGATTACTTCCTTATTAACTGAACTTTGAACTGTTAAATGATTTTTGTGTTAATCTAATATATGGGACTGAATTGAAATGGTTCTAAAACCTAGAATTGATTTCCATTTCTTTTCACTGTATCATTCCTAAAACTGAGATATTGATTTCGTTTCTCTTTAAAAACTTAGACTAATTCCCATTTCCTGAGAATGTGTTCCTATAGGCAAATGTGTACTATTTGTTCCAGATTTCCTATTCGCTTTCTAGCATCATATTTAACCTATTTTTACTGCTAATTAATGTGGTTTAAAACCTCAGATTTGTTCACCTATATGTGTTCTATTGGTGTGTTGATTTGGGGTTAAAATGGTTTTGAGTTGGCTTTTAAATCTGGAATTCTAGTTGAGGCTGTTGACTGAGTTGTGTTGGACTGTTTAAACTGTTAAACTGAGTTGAACTGATTTTTTAGTGTTCTCAAAACTGAGATTTTTGGGTTATGGGCTGAACTGAGATATGGGTTAACTCACTGTTTGCCTTTTTGTTCACTGTTAATGCAATGCTTCTATTTCCCTTCTTTGTTTCCCTGCACACACTAATGTGTTTCACCCTCACTCTCACCCATCCTCATGACTGAACCCTATTGACACCCTCTAGCCCATAACACACCACACACACAAGCTCTCATGAATATTTCCCACACACCAATGTTTCATTGTCACACACCACATCCTCACACTCTCACCCACACACTTGAGTATCATGTGTTCCCTTCTCTCTATACATATGAATATATATATGTATTGAGGGGTATATATAGGTATCCTATATTATATAGTGTTGTACTTTATATATATTAGTTATATATTTGTATGTGTGACATGTATATAGGTAGCCTATAAGCTAATGTATGTTCTATATTATATTATAGCTATATCTATATGTGTAATATATATTATATATTTATTGACATGTATTATGTGAGTATGGTATGGTTTATAGGCATGGTATAGCCTATGGCCTAGGCTCTTAGCCTATGGGTGTATTTGTTAGACCTAGTATGGAGTCTAGAATAGACTGTTAAGCCTAGATTAGTCTTGTTAGAACCTAGAATAGCTTGATTGACCTAGCGAGACTTTGTTAGACCTAGTTGACCATAGTTTGACTCAGGTTTGACTTTAGGGTTGACTAGAGTTGACCAAGAGTTGACTTTGGTCTAGATTGACCTAGATTCATCTAGAATGCATTGATTTGTATCTTATTATCATTGTAGACTCATAGTGACTTGTACTGTTCTATAGGAGACAGACACCACTCCTCGGACAGTATATATTCTCCAGATTCAATGGATACAGGCGAGAGTACATTCTCTGATCATTTCATATCCTGTATTAGGAGTATATTTCCTGCTTTAGATTACTTTACATGATGCTGACACGTTGGAAACACGGATTAGTACTATATGGATCTTATTGTGCGATGTTATCCCCTTAACGGATACATCTGGTATTCGTGTTCGTGTACTTTATCGTGAACATCGTGTACTCCTTGTATTTGTGACATTCGTGTACGAAACGTGTGAAATCGTGTATAATCATGTATTCACATGACCTTCGTGAACAATAACATAACTTAACTAGATCCTTGTGTATTGATTGGGGCGGGGGAGTAGAAGTGGTTATGTATTCAATCCAGTAGATTACTCGTGTACAACCGCTGTAGATTACTCGTGTACAACATCGTGCCGTCTACATAACCATCTTGTGCTCTGAATCACTAGCACTGTTAGTTCTCTATATACTGTAGCTATTTATTTACATTCTCTCTTTTTTATCATGTATTCCTTCAGTTTCTTGTATCTTACTCTATAGCATGATTATATATCCTGACCTGCTATGATTTGATGAGATGTACTGTGCTCGCTCCTGTCCTGACTGGACCTTTTGAAAATTTTACAGAGGACGAGGCTGAGGCATTCTGCCCTACCTACTACGGTGCTACATTAGATGAGTGCCTGGACTTGGACCAGCAGCAGGATCCACTAGCAGTAGATGACACTCCCTTAGACTAGGATTGTCTTTACTTTACTTGGATTACTGTATTTAGATTCTGGGATATTTCTGAGACATGTATTTATTTATAGACACTTAGAATTATGGGTTTATATCTCTGCGATGTTTCTCTCCTGGATATTATCTATCTTTTATATCATTCTATCTTATCCTGTTCTACCTTAGTTGTGATTGAGATATATTCTGTTATGTCACCCCCATTCGGGGAGTATAACTGTTTTTACCTTCAACTGTTAGATGTTGTGTCCTAGGACAGCGTTCTACCGCCGACACTGCGGCGTAGGCTGGACGTACCCACGTCTCGTGCCCTTACTCTAGGGTGCGGGTCGTGACACGTTTTTAGTGGTGGCCCATGCAGGTCTAGGTTGGAAATATAGTGGTATTCGAACTAGAATATCACTGCAGCCTGCAGTAGGAATTAGTATATTTTTGAAGGTACTCAATCACACTAGGAAAATTCTTTATCAGATTCCGTATATCTATTTTGCTGCTTATTGTCTTCCTTAGAAATTTAAATTATCCTCCTTTGATATTTTGATTCATTCTCAGTAATTGTTTCTTGTTTGATCTGTGTCTCCAGGATGGTTGAGAGGCGATCGCATCGCCCTGGACTGGGAGACGCTGGAGAGGGGTCTAGCACCTCTCGACCTCAGCAGCAGCCATCTTCCGGTGCCACAGGGCCAGTACAGCCCTCAGGAGTCGGTGTTTCTGCCACTTTTGGAAGAGCACCTCCACCAGTCAGGAGGCCGGTTGTGATTCCTGAGATCCTTCCACCGCAGCAGCCTCCGTCTACGGGGATGCTAGATGCTGTACATCTCTTCTCCTTCGTGGAGAGGATTCTTGAGTCCCACCAGCAGCAGCAGACGAGGTAGACTGTCGATTTCTGTCAGGGGATCGAGGAGGCACACCAGCTGGTTCGTACTACAGTGGAGATGATTACTGCCCAGGGGGCCCAGCAGCAGCCCTGTCGGAGGGAGAAGGACATTTAGGACTTCCAGAAGATGCATCCTCGGGAGTTCTTCGGCACAGAGGGCATCCACTATGTCGACGACTGGATAGAGCATATTGAGGAGATCTTTTGACTGGCGGAGATACCAGATCGACTCCAGATCGAAGCGACGGGCAGTCAGATGCAGGACTTGGCCCGTGCGTGGTATCAGACAGATACCATGGTGGGAGTTGAGGGCCAAACTTGGGCCCAGTTCAAAGAGCTATTTAAGGAGCAGTTCTTTCCTGATGTAGCCTTGGGAGGTATCGAGACACAGTTCGAGGCTCTGGTTCAGGAGAACCAGACGGTAGCTGAGTATGCTACGGAGTTTTATAGACTGGCCCATTTCATAGATGACTTAACAGAGAAGACGAAGGCGAGGAAGTTTTGCCGAGGTCTGATTAGAGAGATTCGGTCGCTGACTAAGAGTGACCGGAACGCCACATTTGCTGAGATATTTTCTGGGGCCATGGCGGCGAAAGACGACCTAGGGCTGAAGTAGAAGAGGGGTCGTGACTTCCAGGGTGGCAGTAGCAGTCACGGACAGGCCAAGAGGCCTCACTTCCAGCAGCACTTTCAGCAGCAGAGGCCAGTTCAGCAGCACCAGCATCAGGGCCGTGCACCTTTTCAGCAGGTGCAGCACCAGCAGCAGAGAGGGTAGCAGGCACCCAGGCAGCCGGCTATTAGTTGTACTTTCTGTAAGAAGCCTGGACACGAGTGGGACGAGTGCAGGAAGAGACTCGGTAGATGCTTGATGTGTGGATCAGCGGATCATCAGATGCGAGAGTGTCCAGTTGCGTCGATGCGTCCGATACCAGGAGGAGCTGGGGAAGCCAAGGCTCCAACAGGTCAGCCGAGGGGACCAGCCCTGTAGACCCAGCAGCAAAGGTTCCAGTAGCACCAGCAGCAGGCACGAGGTTGACGGCAGGGGTGAGCTTTTGCCATGGCAGCTGAGGATGCCGAGGCCATAGGAGAGCTGATAGCAGGTTCGGTTCTTCTCGATTCCCTTCCAACATTTGCACTCTTTGATTCCGGGGCTTCCCACAGCTTTGTGTCAGTATCGTATGCTATTAGACACAGTTTGGTTTCTGAACCATTGCCTAGGACCTGTAAGATCACGACCAGAGGTGGGGTCATCCTCGTGAGTGATGTTTGTAGAGGGCGGAGCGTCATATTGGGAGGCCGAGAGTTGGGAGTGAGTTTACTAGTCATGCCATTACCGAACTATGATATAGTATTAGGTATGGACTGGCTGAGTAGACACCACGCCCGCATTGATTGCCGAGGGGGTAGAGTTTTGTTCGGGGCGCTAGGAGATCCAGAGTTTGAGTACACCAGGCGGCAGGTAGAGCAGGACGGCGGAGTCTTCTGTGGAGCATCAGTTGAGGAGCAGGTGGCTCCGTATCCCTTGATCGCAGAGTTTATGGACGTATTCCCAGAGGAGTTGCCAGGGCTTCCACCAGACAGAAATGTAGAGTTCTCGATAGACTTGGTTTCCGACACGGAACCGATTTCTCAGCATGTCTATCGAGTGAACAACAGTGAACTGGTGGAGTTGAAGAAGCAGGTGGATGAGCTGCAGGACAAGGGGTTCATCCGATCTAGTTCTTCACCTTGGTGTGTACCGGTACTTTTTGTACCCAAGAAGGATGGGTCGGTACGAATGTGTATCAACTACAGGGCACTTAACAACCTGACGATCAAGAACAGGTACCCACTGCCGCGGATCGATGATCTGTTTGATCAGTTGAGCGGAGCTCGGGTGTTCTCGAAGATTGATTTGAGGTCAGGTTATCACCAGGTGAAGGTGAAGAGGGAGGATATTTCCAAGACCGCTTTCAGGACGCGATACGGGCAGTTTGAGTTTTTGGTTATGCTGTTTGGGCTAACCAATGCACCAGCAGTATTTATGAATCTATTGAACAAGGTGTTCCACCAGTACTTAGACAAGTTCGTGGTGGTGTTCATTGATGATATCTTGGTATATTCCAAGACAGAGGAGGAGCAAGAGAAGCATCTGCGGATAGTGCTAGAGACTCTCAGGAGGGAGCAGCTTTATGGAAAACTCTCCAAGTGTGAGTTTTTCTTGGACCGGATGGACTTCTTGGGGTATGTGGTGACTGGAGATGGTATCTCAGTTGACCCCAAAAAGATTGTAGCAGTTGAGGCTTGGACAGCACCGACTTCAGTGGCAGAGATCAGGAGTTTTCTGAGGCTGGCAGGATACTATAGGAGATTTGTGCAGGATTTCTCTCGGGTTGCAGAGCCGTTGACATGGTTGACCCGGAAGGATACTGAGTTTGTTTGGTCAGAGGAGTGTCAGGCAGCTTTTGATGAGTTGAAGAAGCGGCTTACGACAGCTCCGATTCTGACATTGCCTTCAGGATCAGGGGGATTCACTATTTATAGTGATGCTTCAGGGAAGGGGCTGGGTTTTGTCTTGCAGCAGCATGGGAAGGTGATTGCCTATACTTCCAGGCAATTGTGTCCCCATGATAAGAACTATCCTACCCATGACCTGAAGCTGGCGGCGGTGATTTTTGCTTTGAAGTTGTGGAAGCACTATCTGTATGGCGAGAGGGTGGAGATTTTCACAGATCACAAGTGCTTGAAGTATGTGTTTACGCAGAAAGAGCTCAACATGAGACAGCACAGATGGCTAGAGTTGATGAAGGACTTTGACATCTCACTTCAGTATCACCCAGGGAAGGCCAACGTGGTTGCCGATGCCTTGAGTAGGTATCCGATAGCCATGTGTTTGACTATGGATCGGCACTTGCTTGCAGACTTGGAGAGCCTTGGGATTGAGGTGATTGTGCCAGGGGTGCAGATGCAGTTATGGGGCCTACAGATACAGTCGGACTTGATAGACAGGATTAAGGCAACACAATTCGAGGATGTGGCTCTGCGGTGTATCCGAGAGCAGGTTCGTACAGGGTTGGTGGATGGCGAGTTTTCACTTGCAGAGGATGGTGCCCTGAGGCACGGTTCCCGGTTATGTATGCCTAGCGGGGAGCTCAGAGAACAGATCATGCAGGAGGCTCACAGATCGTAGTACTCTATACATCCTGGTGCCAACAAGATGTACAGGGATCTGCAAGAGCATGTCTGGTAGTACAGAATAAAGCGGAAGGTGTCCCACTTTGTAGCTAGATGCTTGGTCTGTCAGCAGGTCAAGGCAGAGAGGCAGAGGCCCGGAGGATTATTGCAGCCGTTGCCCATTCCAGAGTGGAAGTGGAAACATATCACCATGGATTTTGTATCGGGGTTGCCGCGTACACCAGGAGAGAAAGACGCGATTTGGGTCATCGTTGACATGTTGACCAAATTGGCCCACTTCTAGCCATTCAAGGTGGGTACATTTACAGAGAGGCTTACGGAGTTGTATATGAGGCAGATAGTCAGGATTCACGGAGTTCCTGTCAGCATAGTCTCAGATCGGGATAGTCGCTTTACTTCCCATTTCTGGAGGAGTCTGCAGACTAGCTTGGGTACTCAGCTCAAGTTTAGTACTGCATACCACCCCCAGACGGACGGACAGTCAGAGAGGACTATTCAGACACTTGAGGATATGCTACGGATGTGCGTCCTGGATTTTGGAGGTTCCTAGAAGGATCATCTACATTTGGTGGAGTTTGCTTACAACAACAGTTATCAGGCCAGCATTGAGATGTCACCGTTTGAGACTCTGTACGGGCGTAGGTGTCGTACACCCTTATCCTGGGATGATGTTGGAGAGCGAGCTTTACTGGGACCAGAGATGGTTGTTGATGCAGCCGAGAAGGTGAAGCTCATCAGGGACAGACTTCGTGTGGCACAGGACAGACATTGGCACAGGGCCGATAGCTACCGGAGGCCGCTGGAGTTTGAGGTACAGATTTAGAGATAGGATTAGAAGTAGGTTGTATTTTTGTTTTGTTTGATTGATCGTATTTGATTTTTTAGTAACTTGAGACCTTGCTTGTGATTAGGTTGGAGACATGGTTTTTCTACGAATATCTCCGACTCGTGATACGATACGTTTTGGTGGAGGTGGGAAGCTTAGCCCGCGCTTCATCGGCCCTTTCGTTATCAGCGGGAGAGTCGGTGACGTAGCATACAGGCTAGACTTGTCACCTGCACTAGTGGGAGTTAACAACGTATTCCACGTATCACAGTTGAGACGGTACGTGGCTGACCCTAGCCATGTGCTCAATCATTCGGAGATTGAGGTTGGACCTACTCTCAGTTATCCAGAGCAGCATGTGGAGATTCTGGATCGCCGAGAGAAGGTATTGAGGAACCAGGTGATACCCTTGGTACGCATCGCATGGAGGCATCATTCTCCAGGAGAGTCGACCTGGGAGCGAGAGGATGAGATACGCGAGTGGTACCCCTATCTTTTTGGACCTTGAGGTATACTTTTCTATCCTTCTCAGCAGTTTAGTTTCGCCTTTAATTTCGAGGACGAAATTATTTTAAGGAGGGTAGATTTGTCACTACCACTTTTCTAGATTGAGGGTATTTTGGTCATTTTTGAAATTTTGAGAATTATTTGGAATTATTATGTATTATTTAGATTTATTGGAATTAATGTGATTTTTAGAGATTTTTAGTATAATTGATTTTGGTGTTTTAGTTGACTTTGACTTATGTTGACTTTGGAGACTAACCTAGTGGCTAACCTAGGTCATGACTATGTAATTAGGATATGAAAACCTAGGTTGACTTAAGTTAGTGATAATTAATCCATTAGAATTTATTTTGGGAAAATATGATTTGAATTGTTTAAGGAATGGCTTGTGAATTCACAAGTCATGACTTGTGACTTAAGGCTTAGTAGCCCATAGGCCAACACCATAAACCAACCCTAACCCTAATCAGTCCATGGAAGCCACCATTGATCCTTTCCCCCTATTTAATCCCCTCCTAGAAATTAGGGCTAGCCTCCTTAGAAATTATTTGCTATTTTAGAAAGAGGTGAGTCCCCATCTTCCCTAATCCTTAGAAAATCCATTTTAATTTATTTTTCCTCCAAACCAATTGCATTAGGACCTAATATTAGTCTACTTGCTGTTGGTATTGAATATTTTCAGGAAGGAATCAATTTGGGGAAGTTTTGGTGGATTGAGGAACCATTCCATTTGGGGTTTTTGTGAGCTTTGCACATCAATAGGTATAATCTATTCTAATCCATGAATTTACTATTTTATTGCATTACTAGGATGCCCTAGCCCTAACCTAACAGTAGGATAGGCTAACCCTAGATTTTGAGCCCATTACGTGTTCGAATCGGACACGTATCAACGTGTATAGGAACGTGTTCGACGAAATGTCTCAAAGGGCATTTTGACCTAATTTCGGGATTGTGTTTGAATAGGAAAATAGATCTTGACCTCACTTATGCATTTCTTGTGTTCTGAACACGTTTTCGTGTTGTGTCGTGTCAGATTTTAGACACGCACACGCTGTGCCCATACGCGCGCGCGCACAGGCTTCCTTGCCCTGCTACTCGGGCGGAACTGCTCTGTGCACACGGCGTTTGGGCCCACAAGATTCGACACACGTGCTGTGTCCACGACTGACACGGGGTCCCCCAAGTGGCACGACCCCTCGTGTCGTGTCGGACACGCATTTGCGTGTGCACGTGCTATGTGCTGTGCGTGCACTGTGTACCAGTGTTCTGAGTTTATATTTCCCTGTTTCTTTCAGTTTTAATTTGTTTTAATTCATGTTTTAGTTGATAATTAGATCTAAATATGATGTATTATCTATGGTTAATTAGGTTTACATGTTAGATTAAGTTTTGATGTGAATTTCTGGATTCTAACGGGTTAAAATCCTAAATAACTGATACATTCTGATACATTGGTTTCCTAGTTTTTTTACACATTAAATTCCTGTCAAATGATGCTTCTCACTGATTAGAATGTCTCCACATATTATAATTCATGTTAGCTAAGTATTTAAATTCAAATATAGGCTTTTGGAATGGGGAAATAGGATTTTGGTTTTGTGATGGTTTGAATGTCCTGAACTGTAAACCAAACTGTAATACTGATTTCCCTTCCTTTCAATATGTGAACTGTTATTAGTTCTTTAAATGTTGAGTTAAATATGAGTTTTGTGTTCCTATTAACTGTGAATGTTCCTCCTAAAAACTGGAATTGAATTCCAATTCCTTTCCTTTTCGAATACCATGAAACCTGAGATTACTTCCTTATTAACTGAACTTTAAACTGTTAAATGATTTTTGTGTTAATCTAATATATGGGACTGAACTGAAATGGTTCTAAAACCTGGAATTGATTTCCATTCCTTTTCACTGTATCATTCCTAAAACTGAGATATTGATTTCCTTTCTCTTTAAAAACTGAGACTAATTCCCATTTCCTGAGAATGTGTTCCTATAGGCAAATGTGTACTGTTTGTTCCAGATTTCCTATTCAATTTCTAGCATCATATTTAACCTATTTTTACTGCTAATTAATGTGGTTTAAAACCTCAGATTTGTTCACCTATATGTGTTCTATTGGTGTGTTGATTTGGGGTTAAAATAGTTTTGAGTTGGCTTTTAAATCTAGAATTCTAGTTGAGGCTGTTGACTGAGTTGTGTTGGACTATTTAAACTGTTAAACTGAGTTGAACTGATTTGTTAGTGTTCTCAAAACTGAGATTTCTGGGTTATGGGCTGAACTGAGATATGGGTTAACTCACTGTTTGCCTTTTTGTTCACTGTTAATGCAATGCTTCTATTTCCCTGCACATACTAATGTGTTTCACCCTCACTCTTACCCATCCTCATGAATGAACCCTATTGACACCCTCTAGCCCATAACACACCACACACACAAGCTCTCATGAATATTTCCCACACACCAATGTTTCATTGTCACATACCACATCCTCACACTCTCACCCACACACTTGAGTATCATGTGTTCCCTTCTCTCTATACATATGTATATATATATGTATTGAGGGGTATATATAGGTATCCTATATTATATAGTGTTGTACTTTATATATATTAGTTATATATATGTATGTGTGACATTTATATAGGTAGCCTATAAGCTAATGTATGTTCTATATTATATTATAGCTATATCTATATGTGTAATATATATTATATATTTATTGACATGTATTATGTGAGTATGGTATGGTTCATAGGCATGGTATAGCCTATGGCCTAGGCTCTTAGCCTATGGGTGTATTTGTTAGACCTAGTATGGAGTCTAGAATAGACTGTTTAGCCTAGATTAGTCTTGTTAGAACCTAGAATAGCTTGTTTGACCTAGTGAGACTTGGTTAGACCTAGTTGACCATAGTTTGACTCAGGTTTGACTTTAGGGTTGACCAGAGTTGACCAAGAGTTGACTTTGGTCTAGATTGACCTAGATTCATCTAGAATGCATTGATTTGCATCTTATTATCATTGTAGACTCATAGTGACTTATACTGTTCTATAGGAGACAGACACCACTCCTCGAACAATATATATTCTCCAGATTCACTGGATACAGGCGAGTACATTCTCTGATCATTTCATAGCCTGCATTAGGAGTATATTTCCTGCTTTAGATAACTTTACATGATGCTGGCACGTTGGAAATACGGATTAGTACTATATGGATCTTGTTGTGCGATCTTATCCCCTTAACGGATACATCGGGTATTCATGTTCGTGTACTTTATCGTAAACATCGTGTACTCCTTGTATTTGTGATATTCGTGTATGAAACATGTAAAATCGTGTATAATCATGTATTCACATGACCTTTGTATACAATAACATAACTTAAGTAGATCCTTGTGTATTGATTGGGGCGGAGGAGTAGAAGTGGTTATGTATTCAATCCAGTAGATTACTCGTGTACAACCTCTGTAGATTACTCGTGTACAACATCGTGCCGTCTACATAACCATCTTGTGCTCTGAATCACTAGCACTATTCGTTCTCTATATACTGTAGCTATTTATTTACAGTCTCTCTCTTTTATCATGTATTCCTTCAGTTTCTTATATCTTACTCTATAGCATGATTATATATCCTGACCTGCTATGATTTGATGCGATGTACTGTGCTCGCTCCTATCCTGACTGGACCTGTTAAATTTTTTACAGAGGACGAGGCTGAGGCGTTCTGCCCTACCTACTACGGTGCTACATTAGATGAGTGCCTGGACTTGGACCAGCAGCAGGATCCACTAGCAGTAGATGACACTCCCTTAGACTAGGATTGTCTTTACTTTACTTGGATTACTGTATTTAGATTCTGGGATATTTCTGAGACATGTATTTATTTATAGACACTTAGAATTCTGGGTTTGTATCTCTGTGATGTTTCTCTCCTGGATATTATCTATCTTTTATATCATTCTATCTTATCCTGTTCCACCTTAGTTGTGATTGAGATATATTCTATTATGTCACCCCCATTCGGGGAGTATAACTATTTTTACCTTCAACTGTTAGATGTTGTGACCTAGGACAGCGTTCTACCGCCGACACTGCGGCGTAGGCTGGACGTACCCACGTCTCGTGCCCTTACTCTAGGGTACGGGTCGTGACAGTCACCTCTTCGAAATCAATGGCCATGGACTTAGAATCGATGAGATGCTGGATGTATCGCTTCAGTTGGTAGCAGTCTTGTGTAGCATGGTGGACATAGCGATGGTAGTGGCAATACTTAGGGTTCTCCATTTCTGCCGACCGAGGTTTTCGTCTTGGTGGGAGGAGCTGAATTCTACCCCCTTGTATGAGCATGTCCAAGATGGGCTTGACATGACCGTCCTCGAAGGAGTACGTCATCTGGGGCTACTACTTTTCTGCCGGCATTGGTTTATGCTTCTGGGCTGTGTCGGCTACCATAGCCTGCTTGCCCTTGTTAACTCGGTTGTTGGAGGAATTGCCGTCATTGTTGTTGTTGGCATTAGGGCGTTTACCCTTGTCCTCTCCCTCTGAGATGTACAGTCCCAATTGACGAGTTTTTTTTAACTTGTCTTCTGCACTAGTGGCACTGATGATGAACGTCTTCCAGTCCTTAAACTGACTTTCGTCCATCCAGAGGCTGATTGTGGGGAGCAACCTCTTTTGGCAAATTTCAATTAAGGAGGAATCAGGGTTACCAGAAGGCAACTAAATTGCGGTTTGGCGAAACTGCTCGATAAAGTTCCTTGTCAGCTCCTTTTCTCCCTGAACAACATCCATGAGGGTGAACATCATCACGTCTTGTCCTACTTCGTTGAACCTTTCCTGGAACATACGTTTAAAGCCAACGAAGGAATGGATGCAGTTGTCCGACAAGTTACGGTACCAGTCGAAGGCAACCCCTTCCAATGCCCCGATGAACAATCGCGTAAGGATGGCGTCGTCATGGGGCAGATGGTCGGTTGTGACCTCGAAGTAAGTGATGTACCGGCTCGCAGAGGTCTTGCCATCATAGGGATTGATGTTGAATGACTTATATCTTGGTGGGAAGGGAACATCTCTCCATGCAGCAGGATACGGTTGTCGTATCCTGAGGTCCTGGTAGTTTTCTCGGGCGTGGAACATGGCCCGGAGCTTCTGGACCTCTCTTCTTGCCTCCCTGGCCTCGTCTGCAGCGGTGGAAGCCGATATTTCAGGAGGATTATCATCCGGGTTTGGTGCAGCTGAGTTCGAGTCCGCATTGACCGCGGGTCCCAAGTTTATTTGGCCTTGCATCCTTCTTTGCAGAGTTGGAAGGGCCACTTTGATCTCGTCCACGAATTTGACCAAGGTATAAAGTATGGCCTCCAGAGTGTCGATGCGTTGGCGATCACTGGGACCGTCTTAGTTGTTGTCCATCATGAACACCGTCCTCACATGAGGAGAGATGGAAGGAACGGTGGAGGACGTGCCCTCTGAATCATACCCTTGCACCGAGAAATCATCGGGGTATGTAGGAATGTTCTCCTCTGGTTCGGACTCAGAGGAAATGCTACCTCCTGCATAGGAGGCTGCCTCGTCTTGGAACCCGTGGACGTCCTCAAGGACGTCCGGATCTACTGTATCTGTGGGAAGAATTGTTTCCCCTGGTGCGTTTTCTTGGAACACCAGATTGTTATGAACACTCAGAGGGATGCTACCCCCAGCTTCGTCTACCACCAGAGACGTAGATGACGGATCTCCAAGAGTTGAAGATTTCGTCTTAGAGCGGGTACCTTGGTAAGCTCCTCCTGTAACGGTGGTAGACAACCGCTTAGAAGAGAGTTTCTTGGTTACGTTGGTTGAGATTTTTGGACTGGAGACGATTGTTTTCTTTCCTCTCCCGCTGCCAGGGATCTTCTGAGCAGAATTGCAGGAGGCGACGAGAAGCGCCTCGTCTTCTGAGCTTGGGTGTTGTAGTCATTGGAATGTGGATCGCCGGTCCTCTTGTGTGGCCGCCTTGCTACAACAGCAGTTGACAATGACTTGAGTGCAGTGATGTCCATGAAAGGACTCTCTGCACACCAAGTTTTCGTCTTTTTTCTTGCGTTTGTGAATTATCACGTTGCGCAAGTCACTCGTTTTGTGGGCCCGGGAGTCCAGAGCACATGAGTGTGTTGGCATCTTGCCTGCTCCCTAATGTGGGGGTAGTACGAGTACTTGCCCCTGATCATTGTTAGGAGATTCTTGATAACTATACCGTTCGTTGGCCGCCGGGGGCTGGACACGGATAGTTTTATACAACTTTCCATCAGGGGCACGTGTAATAGTCAGCGGGACGCCCTGATATTCAGAAGTTAGGACAGCTGAATGAGCTCGACGAGCCCGCGTTGTCCTAGACTTCTTTCCTCTAGCACCCGAGAGTGCATAGTAGGAAGAGTCCAAGTGGTGCGTCACAGGGTTTGGCATAACCTCCTGAGAGCCTCTAAGGTCAGGACTGCATGAGAGGCGGTCAAAGACTGTCCGTGAGCCGTATGGAGCAGATGGTATACGGCTAGGATTGGTGGCCGTGCAGGCTGTCTGTATGCGGCTGGCATGTGTGACCGCATGAACCTTCTGTATGCTGCTAGAAGCGGTGGCCGCATAAGCAGTCTGCATGCGGCTGGCAGTCGTGGCCGCATGAGCCTCCTTCATGCGGCTGGAAGTTTTGGCCGCATGAGCCTTCTGCATGCGGCTGGCTTCTGTGGCCGCATGAGTCTTCATGTGGCTGGCACCCTTATGCGGCTTCTTCTTAGACCGCACAGAGTTTCTTTTTGCCCCTGCAAGTCCAGTATCGTAGTGTTTTCCTCTGCTGGACTTGGGGACAGCAGAGTCCTCTATGGTCTGAAGTAGGGCCGTACGAGAGTCTTCCCCGCCATTTTGGGTAGCAGGGAGCATTTCCTCCAGAGCTTGGGAAGGAGCAAATGATTTGGGCCTCCATTCCCTGCGAGCCTTCTTCGTGTGGGCTCGCTTCTGGACCGGGCTAGCGCTCCCGTCGGAGAGCATTTTTTCAAATGCCTGCTAGTCGAAGCGGACGACCAGCATCTGTTGAGTAGAGACAAGCTTGGTTGCGTCCGATTGCATCACCAACTCCTCAGCCGTAGAGAAGTCAGTCTCCAGCAGAGTCGCCATCGTATTTGCCATTGATTATAAAAGAACAGAACAATTTTATGTGAGGACTGGACTTTTACTTCACAACACAAACTCGCTCGTACAAAGAAAGCCAAGGGATGAAAACCTAGGTACAACAATCTAAGTATAATTGTTTAGTTTTTTCGGGGGGTAACTGTAGAGGCTCAGGAGAGTGCTATCAACTGTGCCTTATTCCTTGGACGATCGGACGTAGCCTTGTCTCTGATGAAGAAATGCTCTCGGGATGTGTGGGAAGATTCTTCTGTGCGCTGTCGCTCTCTCTGTGCCTGTCTCTCCTCTGTCCTCTTTATAAGGGAATGGCACATTGCTATTTATAGGAGTGGAGTGTGATAAGTAGAGTTTGTAATGATTGCTTCTTGAAAAGTGGACGGTTAGGGATTGGTTACGATTTGCCTTGATCTTGTTTGTTGGAAATTAATCTAGGCCATCAATATTGATTGTAACAAATCTGGGCAGTTGATGTTGATTGCACCAAATCTGCATGGGCAGTTAATGTTGATTGCAACAAATCTGTATGGGTAGTTAATGTTGATTGCAACAAATCTGCATCGTGATGATTTGTTGATATCAGCAAATCCGAGTGAATAAATCTTGGTCAATCTCCTGCCACGTGTCCCAACTGCCTGTTATGTCGATTGCCATAAATCTAGATTGTTGGGGTTTGATCAACTCCTGCCACGTGTCCCAACTGCTGCGAGCCGCATGGAGGACTGTCATAGTTGGGCCGCATGAGTGTGGCCTCGTGTCAGAGCCGCATAAGGGTGGTCTTATCTGAACCGCATGGAAGTCCTTTAATCTGAGCCGCATGAGGGTGGCCTCCATGATCTGAGCCGCATGGGAGTAGCAGCCACATGGGGGTGGCAGCTGTATGAAGGTGGCAGCCGCATGAGGGTGGCAGCCACATGAGGGTGGCAGCCGCATGGACGTGGTAGCCGCATGGAGATGGCAGCCGTATTAAAGTAGGTAGCCGTATAGTGAGCTTCGGAATTGGTGGATCGTGCCAGTTATAAAGATTTCCTTCGTTTCCCTAGGAGTGCGCTATTATGTCAGAGTCATTATTGCAGCTTTATGTCAGTGCAGTCAATTCACCTTTATGTCAGAGCTGTCGTGTTGCGTCAGAGCATTAAATGAGGCCGCTGCTTGATGGCCAGCTGTAGAGGCGAACCGCATAGGGCCACGTGGCTTTTACCCGAGCCGCATGGAGCTATTGGGGATTTCTGAGCTGCATGAAGATCTGAAGGACTTTTGAGCCACATGAAGCTCTAAAGGACTCTTGAGCCGCATAAAGCTCTACGAGATTCTTTGAACCGCATGAGACTCCCTCTGTTTTGAGCCGCATGGACTTTCCTGTTCTTTTCCATGCTTCTACAAAGCCCTCTTTCGAAAACCCCCTAATTTGATTGTATGTGTTCAATATTCCAATCGGTCACTGCAAAGGAACCCAAAACTTGCTGGAACTTGAAAGTCATAATCGTGGAGAATGTCAATGGCAAATAAACCCTGTCTACAAAAGTCTAATTTTGGTCAATTGGGATTAGTGGTAATTATGTTTCCAAAGGGTGGTGATAATGGTGACACCTCTGGAAAGCCCACGGCCAACTTCATCTTGATATATATTCTTCCAATGTGGAAAGCAACATATGCCACAACTTGCATGCAGGAGTAGCTTCTACTCTTTTATATCTTAATTTTCTTCCTCCACTGTTTGAGGAAAGCCACTTTGTCTTATTTTTTAAGAATTCACATCTCAATGGTAATGATACTACAACAAATATGGCCTACAATAGCATGCGCAGAACGCTATAGAAATCCTTCTATAGCATATTCAGTCTGCTGTGATCGCCTACGCTATAGTATGTCCAGACATGTGAACGCTATAACATTATAGCGTTCCTGAATGCTGTAGAAGGTTTATAGCGTTCGTGTATGCTGTTGATGGTTTATAGCGTTTATGAATGCTGTAAATGTTTTATAGCATTCTAGAACGCTGTAGATTGTTTATAGCGTTCGTGAGTGCTGTGGATTACTTATAGTGTTTATGAATGCTGTGTATTATTTATAGCGTTTGTGAATGCTGTGGATGATTTATAACGTTTGATGAATGGTTTGATTTATTATAGCGTTCATCATATGCTACCGTGGTAGCAGCAATTTAGACGTTTTGAGTGCTATAAACCTGCTACATAATTTCATATCCTTTCATATCTGCTACAGAATTACATATTTTCATAACCTGTTTTGTATTTCGATCAATTTCAATCGCAGACAATTTCAATCGCAACTTGCATTTCGATCAATCAAGATATAGTAAAAAATTGCCAAAATATGAAATGTTTCATTAGAACATTCAAGATGTACAAAAAGTAGTCATTAAAACATTCAAGATGTAGAAAAAGTAGTTGTAGTCCAAAATAAACCATTCCATTTACAAAGTATCTGTAGTCCAAAATAAACCATTCCATTTACAAATATCTGTAGTCAACTGCATCATCCTTTCTTCTATAGTTCCTCGAATGATGAGCCTATATATCATTACCTGCAATTTGTAACTGCAAACTAACAACTTTTTGAAAGACAAAATTACATTTAATTGCATACAGTGTAAGGAAAAACTGACTCGGACCTTATTGATCTGCCCTAAACCCCCAGCTCTGGTTGAAAGCAAAAAATAAAAGCTAGTGGAATTCTTTGTATAGTAAGATTAACTGCATTATATATATATATATATATATATATATATATATATATATATATATATATATATATATATATATATATATACGCAGTAAACACTCTTCCAGAAATTGCACTATCATGTCTGCATCCGTGTCTACATTAGTGCAATTGCTACAATTCATTTACCTTCGAAAAAAGTGATGCACAAGTGACAAACTTTGCATCGATAGCTATAAGGCAATTGATGGGCCAAATATAAATCCTCTAGCTTCAATACCTACGACCATAATAAATAAATTACTTATTTGTTCACTAAAAACCTGTTGTTTGAACAAGACAAAATATAACAAATATTAAAAGCTCAAAGAAACATTTGATTTATTAGGATGGAAATATAAGATATGACATCATAACAAAAAAATAAAAGAAAAATGAGAGAAAGTATTCAAATTGTATAAGTAATTTCCAAAAAAACAAGTTCCTAGCTAGTTATTTTGTGGATCAGTGTACCTGTAAACTTGTTTCTTTAAACTTGTTTCTTTCTTCCACAGCAAGTAGCATCTCTTCCTATATCTACAACATTGTCAGTGTATGAATTCTCAGTTTAAATATTATACAACAAAGTATGCAAATTGTTATCAATAAATGTTCATTTTCGCATGTTCAATGCAACTATAAGAATTTCCAAGTAGTTCAGTTCTGAATAGTGTTTTTTCTACTCATCAACTCAAAATATGAAGTTAAATTATTGCCTACTATTTGACTGAGATTCAAATACTTCCATACACCAACACAACCGCAAACAATACATCATCCTATCCTATTCTTTGGGCTTAGCTACGTAAATCTTCCTTTTCCATTCATCTCCACCAAGGTCCAATCATAAGGATTCGTTCAATCAAATATTCAATAGGATTTCAATGGAAATTATATTATTTAAATTTTTGCCATCAGCAACAGATATAAGACAACCCTCTAATGAACTATAAAGCCCTATACACGTGTGTCCAGACCGTGACATCACTTAGAATGACCAGGATAAGCAATTCAATCAATGGAAACTCCAGTTAACATTCTCAGACCCATCACTTAGAATAAGCATAATATTAAACATAATTCAAGTAACATAACCAATGCTCATTCAACAAGGCTATGATTAGAAACTCTGTCAGACAAATCAATATCAATAAGTGCTAAAGATTAAGATATAAACATTGCCCATGCATTATAAGGGACCAAAAAACATTTCTGAATACGAGTTAGTATCCAAGGAAAAAAATTTTGAACACAAGACTCACAACTAATGTATGAACGAATGAAGGAGTAGCAGTATATCCAAGGTAAAGGCCCTTTCCAGTATTTCCTTTGAAGAAGACCCTCAAAAACATTTGCCAGAAATTTAAGCTAAAAGACAATGATGATATAATTTAAATGACTGAAAGCATTCAAACTGTAAGCAGGTTAAATGTAATCTACGGCTTTAGAAAACATGTAATCCCTGATTGTTTACATTTGCAGAATCATCAATTACCTAGTCAAAAGTATTATAGAACCCAACAACTGTTTCCAGTTTGACGAATACAAAAAGGGCATCTGTGAATGGTGCTGCTTCGTCAAATGGGTGAGAATATGAAACCCAATGAGGAAAAACAAGGCTTTAGAAGTAGAAATCTTACTTGCATTCATGAGAAGCTCCGACGACCAGAAGTGGTTTTGGTAACAAATGTTTTCCAGCCATTGCTCGCTGCAGAAGAACGCACTAGCGACCTATATAATACAACCTATAATCTGAGCCGATGTAAAAAATAACAAGATTAAACACAAAATTTACATATCAAAAAAATGGATCATCACCTTAGTGAACCGAGTCTTGGAACTAGGGTTTACTCATTCCTTCTTGGGAAAGGATCCACACTATGAAAGAAATAACAAAAAATCAATTCAAAACCCTAATCCTGATGAAATTAAAAACCCTAAGGAATAGTAAAACATAAATCTCGAGGAGACAAGGCACTGTATCCCCCCAGGATACCAGACTGAACTCTTTTAGTGTTTCCAAAATAAGTTAACTTTGGATACTAGTGTCATCAATTGTGCAGCCAATAGTGCTAGTTCTAACATATCGTGGTAATAGAATATATATTTTTTTCCTTGTACTAATCAGTAGTATCTCAACATTAATTAGTGTATTTGCCCGTTGCTTCTTGATAAAATAGCTTACAAAACAACAGCTTATGAAACAACATACAGCAGCAGAATAGTAAAACATAAAGCATGAAGATTTTTTTAAAAGTGAAGCATGAAGAATATCTAAAAGTGACGGCAACAACAGGGAAGAAAAGAAGCAACATGCAAAAAAGAAAGTTGGCTCAAAGTTATCCAAAAACTGGTGCAGCAACTTATCCATACATGATTTAATTCAAAAGATTTTTCGAACGAGCCTTTCGAGAAAGAATTTAAACTTGGATAGCTTCGGAACTTGCCTTTCTCTTCTCCTCATCATTTGATTACCCAATAGAAGTAAATCATGTGCGGACATAGCACGACATGGCCTTCTCATTTCGAATTTATGCCCGTGGCTGACCACATATCAATTGGCATAGGCATACCTAGCAGTTTATGAATCTATAGAGGTGATGTGGGTTTTAATTTGAACATATATGCAAGACCTTCATGTAAGACAAAATTTAAGAGGAAACTTCTAATGTACATGACAAATTCACCTTAAACCGCTTGTCCCTACGACCAAAAGGCTTGTTGAGATTGTATGACGGTCGTTGATTACCCCTTAGGATGCCATTCTGAATCGCTGATAGACAAAGGTTGAAGTTAATATATGCAGATAAAAAAATTGGCACAAGGATTGTAAAAGGCATGTAAGCCACTTCCCTATTTTCTTCAGTAATTCCTATTCTGATCTCCATATTATGCAGGTACATTGGTGTATTCACTGTACTTACAACTGAGATAATAAACTTTATCAAACCGAGGCAGATTGATCCTTTTCATCTAAAGGTCTTCCAAAATTGGTGCAGTTTCGTGTCGCATCAGCATGCAACAAGTATCATTGTGATAATAATCCAGACAAAGAAAAAATAACAGCATATAAGGCAAAGTTTACTATTGAGAATTATGGCCAGATCACTTCACTCATGTCTGACACAATGAAAACATTTGCTTGATCAAAACATAGAAACTATAATGCAGTACGTACTTATGATGGCTACATCCGAGTCACAAAAAATAGTTACTAATTTATGAACTGTGCTCATACTTGTCACCACTTAACCGGGAAAGAAGAATTTCTTTCAAACAAGGAGCATTATTCTCAAATATATTGAACACATATTACAACTATTCCAATTACACAACAAGCATTGATTTATATCTGGTGCCATCAATGTTAAGGAATACAATGGACAAGACATCATATGGTCTGGTCATACAGAACCAAAAGCATTGCAGTATGGCATGCAGGTCTAACTAGAACAAAGGCAAACTAATACATCTCTTGACATCAAAAATTGTGTCTACTATACTTCTTTCAAGTATTTTTCCTAACATACACATTCGGTGTTTCCAATCTCTGAACAAGAATTGCAGATTATATACAACATTTTGCCTGGATGGATCACTCAAGTTTGACTTTTTTTTTTTAATTTTTTTTAGAAAACTCTACTTTGCAGTTGCATTTCATTTTCATCCCCCACCAAACAATGCAAACATCAGCATTATCATGTAAAAGAGATGGCCACTGAGAAAATTATAGCATATTTTCTTGTAGGGCTAAAGCCTACTTCTCTCTTTAGGTTGAACAACATGACAACATCGCCTACCAAATTTTTTAACATTGTAGAAAGGCATATCAGTGGTTTGTTTGTCTTCCATTTGCAGAAGCACAGTAGGCGCTACATCTATCTCAGGGTTAGGATGTCAACAAAAGATAATCCTTTCCTTAGGAAAAATAAATGTAGATAAGATTTTATGGACCAATTTGTCAGGCACAAGACACTCCTACAGAAAACAAACTAACTAGGTTCTATAAGCCTTGTGCCAGCCTCTAAGCAAGCTCTCAGCACACGACGCAAGCAAATGTCACTCTAGTGGCACTACAGCTCAACAAAATATTCCCTAGTGTATGACTTCGATGCCAACATCGAAATAGCTAAAATCTGCCACTAGTACAAAAGAAAACTACATTAAATACCTCCAACAAAATTAAGAATTTGCAGTGTGCAAGTATCCTCACCTCGTCGATGACGGTGCCGTCGCCGCCAAGAGTGAACCTGTAATCGACGAAGTGGCTCCTGGGACGCCATGTGGAGCCTCCAGCAGGACGAAACACCCTCCTGACGACGGTCGACGCTGCCGGGCCCGACACCGAATTTGGACCCGGGCTCGTACGAGTCGGGCGAGGATCTGACCCGGTCGTCGTTGGTGTGGATGAGGGTTTGGGAAGAGGAGGAAGAATCTAGGGTTTTGTAGAGGGGAAGTAGGGTTTTAAAGGGGAAATTAGGGTTTCTGGAGGAGTGGATAAGAAGGGGTTTGCGGCTATGGTCAATGGAGGTCGACCCTATCTATGGTTTGAGGTTAGGGTTTGGATGTAGAGGCTAGGGTTTTAGTAGAAAATTTGGAGGCTAGGGTTTCAGTAGAATGTTTAGGAAGGAGGAGAGGAGGTCGTGGACGAGAGAAGATACAATATTATGGAGGCAGCAGCCATGGAATGTTTAGGAAGGAGGAGAGGAGGTCGTAGACGAGAGAAGATACCGATGCCCTATGGAGAGAGAGAGAGGGAGAAAGAGAGGGCTTGTCCAGTGCCCTTTGGGAGGAGGGGAGAGCTCCTGTTGAGACCAACAAAAAAAAAGAGCAAAGGGGGAAGGAAACACCTTCTCATCCCCTCTGCGCCCAATTTTTTATTGCGGGGGCGGTAAAATAAAAATTTTGGAGGATAGGAGCGGGCTGAAATTAAAGAAGACGTGGGGAATGAATTTCCAAACAACACTTTTCAAATGTTGTATTTATTATTTAAAAAAGACAGATGTTGTAAATTTATATGCTTTTACGTTAATATGCTATAATTTGTTCTTTTATCATGTAAAAACGTTGCTTCTCCTAAGATTCGAACACGAGATCTGTTTTGACATACAAACATATGAATATTTTATATTCTATAGCATTCAGGAAATGCTATAGATAGATATTTTTATAGAACAGCAAAAAGAACGCTATTGTTGATAACATTCTATAGCGGGGACACCTGAACGCTATAGAAAAACTGCTATTGTAGGCCATATTTGTTGTAGTGTGATGTACATCAATTTTTTCACTTTAAACTAGTATTGTGTGCTTGACTGAATTGTAGAATTCTTGATTAATAGTACGCATGCATACAAAATAGGTTTTCAAGAACTATATGCTTTTGTTAGCATACAGTACAAACCTTCGGAGATTGGATTTCCCAGAAATGAATATTACACATGTGTGTGTGTTCGATTATCATAGTATTTTCAGATAGTGTGTTAGAAAAAGTTTGCATATAAATTGATTATCTGAAGTAATTTTTAATACAAGAATATTCATTATGCCTTGTAACATTGTAGTTAGATATCAGCATTTCTGTTTTAACACATCGTAACTTAACAAATTGGTTTGACTTATTAAAGTTGATATTCATTTTTTTAAATTGGTTTGATATTTTTTTTAAGTTGGTTTGTCCTACTAAAAAGTATTATAGTACTGTTGATGGAACTTTATAGCGCTATGCAATAAAAGTGATCCTTCTCTCTGATCTGTCAGGATAGCAGTTTGAGTAAGATATATGTTCTTGCTTGTTTCGTTTCACTTGTTGATATAACTTTTAAAATAAGTTTGGCTTCCTGAAAAGCTATAATTTGAAGGAAGACGACTCTTATATATAACTTATGTGCCTTCATATGTTTTACTTTTTGAATGCAAGCTATTCATTTCCTTTGAAGCAATTTTTATACTTGGTGAACTCTCAGTTGGATTTTTATCTTTTTCTTCATCAGGCTGAAATACTACATATACACCATCTCCATGTTTTAAAGTATTAGGCACTTTTTTTTAATATTTTTGTAACTACCTTTATTGTTCATGTTGAAGGTTGTTGATTGTCGTGTCTGTGGTGGCCTAAATTATGCCCTTCATTTTGCATTTATAGAGTTCATTGATGAAGGTAAACTTTTATAATTCCTATCTTATATTTCCAAATTTAGTGAAGTGTTATCTTATCATTGTAATACCTTTATTTTTGTTTCTTATAGATGATATATCATAAGGTGCATTAAGTCTGCCAGGAACTGAGATCGGATACTATCCAATAAGGGGGCTTCCTTCAAAAATTGTGATTCTCAAGTTAGTCCAACGTTCCTGCCAAGGGTAGGCTCATGTGCTCTTGCCCTATATATAATGCTCATATCTCTTTATCTTTTCTACTGATTGCTTAGCCTCTATATGTTGCTCAACCGCTATATGTCAGTATCATTTTTTGGGCAACAATTTTGGGTTTGTTTTCTGAAGATTGACTTTTTAGTTCGATTGTTTCACTGGGGGCTATAATGAGGAAGAAAAGTTACGTAATTTTGCTTTGGCAATAGACATTTGGTTATTTTTGCCATATTACATGGCTTTCAATCTTTGATACATATGTTGCTGGGTTTTTTGACTTTGTAATTGAGCAAAAATTTTGGGTATGTGTTCCTAACTTCACTATCCCTAAATTGGAGTATCAGTTTCATAAAGAGTTTGCCTTCTCTAGGTACTGATACCACACTTGAAATTTGTGAGTATCGGTGGAATTTGGAGTATCAGTTTCATAATGGGAGAAATGGTTTATTGGCTACACTTTGTGGAGTATCAGTTTCATAACAGAGAGTAGTTGCTCCTACTGCTCTTTGTTGCAGTTGTAAATCATTTATACTTGAAACATTACTGCATCTATAATTATTGAGCTTGCACAGGAATTTGGAAAATTCATATTTCTAAAGGTGATATAGTGGAACTCAAATGTTTACTTTAATGCATTCGATAGTGTGCATATGGTTTAGTTATTCTTTCTATGTGGAACTCAAATGTTTACTTTAATGCATTCGATATTGTTATAGTTGTCAGTATTGCACTTGAGCAAGGAAGTTTACTGTGTTGTATGTTTCCTCTAACCACTACTAGGCATTTACTTTCATGCCTCTCTGTAGATTTGCATGTCAACTTATCAGCAACTTACCTTTCTCAGACTTAGTACTTTTATTAATGTAATATTTGATATTGCAGTATTCTTGGAGGAATCTTGATTGTTGCTAGGCTCGATGTTGTGGGGGATATACAAGGAGAACAAGAAGAAGAAAGCCATGGCCTTGCCGTCATCTAAGATATATGGAAACTACATTACTGTGGTTGTATATGTTTGTGGTTGGACAAGTGTTGGGTGTTTGTGGTTGGACGTGTATTAAAAGTTTGTGGTGTATGAACAATATACAGTTTGTTAATATAAAAATTAGATTTTATAGTTATTTTATGTATTAAATATTATAGATTATTGATATTATCTGTGTGTTCGATTCATTATATATAATTATAAATAGAATTTTGATTTCAGCTTCTCTTGACGGTTATAAAACGTCAACAATTAACTCAATACTGCTGCAGAAGGGCTTTTCTTGACGGCTAATAGCCGTCAACTAGGTCGGAGTCAAGAAACGTTTTTCCTTATGTTGATGGTTCCTAAAAAGAGCTATCTTGACGGCTAAAAACAGCCAAAAAAACTACATAAAATGACGGCAAAAAACCATCAAGAAAAGTCCTGTCAGTGACCGTCAAGAAAAGGGGGAACTTTTCTTGACTCTGGCCTAGTTGACGGATCTGCAACCGTCAAGATACCCATTTCTTGACGGGGAATCACCGTCAAGAAAAGCCCTTATTCTTGTAGTGTAACTGGACTTGGATTTCTCAAACTTGCATGTGTTAGTAATTAGGATTGTGGCAACCCTAGTTAGCTAAAGTATCAAACCGTACTCATTGCTTGGCCGTGATTGATGGATGGAGTCCATTCCTGTCTATTCTAGTCTTGCTCCAGTTTATCTTATTGTAGTACTTAGCTTCCTGTCATTCCTTACATGCTATTCTTCCTACAACATGCTCGGCTTCACCATATGCTCACATGTCCAGTTTATTCTATGTTTTCACTTGCTATCCTTCTTGGATGTTCCAGTTTCCTTTCGTAAACAATGTGGTACCAATTTACTATTCTAGTCTCGTTTACTGTTTTATCTTGGATATGTTATAAATTGCATGCTGGTTTTAGTTCATAGTTTGGCTTCCTTTGTGTTACTTGCTATTGGGGTTTTGACCCCACTAGTTTTGCATTGACCAGATTTAGTTGAGGAGCCCGAGGATCTTCCGGGCCTTCCACTCGATGGTGACCACCAGGAGCACCAGGGGACTTGAGTAGGAGTTCTTTCTCTTACCCACACTTTTTCTGTACATATTCTTTTGAGGCGTTTAGCTACCGAGCACGTGTTTAGCTCGTATTTTGGACTTGACATTTGGCCTACGGGCTTAGGCATGATATTATATTTCTAGACTGCAGCTAGAGCTGATCATGTATTACTTAGTCTTGCTAGTTCTTCATTTTGTATTACTAGCTTCATGATCATCTATATATTATAGTTTGGGACGCTTTACTGTCTGATATGCATAATGATCATATTCTTTGTCATGACCCGCCCCCTAGAGTAAGGGCACGAGAAGTGGGTACGTCCAGCCTACGCCGCATTGTCGGCGGTAGAACGCTGTCCTAGGTTACTATCTAATCAACAACTCATGCAATTATATAATATACTTGACAAATCTCAACTCCGAACGGAGGACAAGTATAAATATAATGAAATCTCAATCACAGTCTAAGCACGATAAGATAACTCAGAAGTTTATAACTAAAGACTAAACAACAACATTTATAAACTACTAAATAATAATATCTCAAACAAACTCAAATACAAACTCGTATCTCAAGTTATTACAATTCAAGTTCTAAAACATAAAAATTAAACCAAGTCTACTAGCTAGTCTCCCGATCACACCTGAGTGTCGGGGCCAAAGGTAGCTAAGCCATCTCCTGCTCCAAGTAGGGCAAATGTCCTCGGGGCAATCATCTGTAATATTTTCAATAGGTCCAGTCAGGATAGGAACGAGTACAATTTATTAAGAAATCCCAAGTAAATGACAGAGAACTATAAAGCAGTTATAGACAGTTGTATTGATGAACATGGCAGTTTATATTCAGGTGATGGTATAGAGAGACAGATAAGTACAAGGAAAGTAAGTAACTAAACAAGAAAAGAATCATGGCAATAAAGACTGTAAGAATATATTCTAGCTGAACTAGAGTAGCACGATATAAGTCCAGACAGTATAATAAGAGTCATGTGTGAGTCCAGTCAATATAATCCAATACCAGGTGATTCCAGCACAAGATGAGTCCGGTATAAGGTGAGTCCAGTCAGTGATCAACGGTTCCATGGTGAGTTCAGCCTATACTCTAACAGTGTGTTTTAAAATATCGGGATCGACATGTGAACGGCTGTAGGTAATACGGCACACCGCACACTCGGCCAAGTGTGGGATGGCTATCGTTCCAGTATAATTCTAAGGGAGTGGTTCCAGTATTTGGGTATGTTCACATGCCTATTCTATTATTTCTCCGCCCAGCAAGTACAAGTGAATCCATAATCCGACACGAAAATAGGTATAAGTCCAGCCAGTACACGAATGGTTCCAGTAAATGATTCCAGGGTGGTTCCAGTAGGTGTTTCCAGAAATAGAGGCCAGACATGAATAAGTGAGTGTCGTATGAAATGGATCCAGTAATGTCAAATCGTGTTTGGAATATAGAATCAAATAGAACTAGCTACAACTGAAGTACAATAAACGACAAGTAAATGGAAGAAATATCAGAGAATGTACTCGCCTGTATCCTGAGTATCTACTGTCCGAGGAGTGGTGTCCATCTCCTATAGAACAGTACAAGTCACTATAAGTCTAAAATGATAATAAGATGCATTACAATGCATTCTATATATGAATCTAGGTCAATCTAGACCAAAGTCAACTCTTGGTCAACTATGGTCAACCCTAGAAGTCCGACTAGGTCAACTATCCATTCTAAGTCTAATCAAGGCTATACTAGTCTAACTAGACACTCACTAGGCATACAGTCACACCCATAGGCCATGAGCCCTAGGCTATAGGCTATATTACCTACCAAACACATATCTACATATACACATATTAACATATATATCTAATTAATATAATACACACATTATAACATATAGGATACATGAAATAACATATGCCTCTCATATATATATATATATATATATATATATATATATATATTTATATATATATATATATATATATATATATATATATATATATATATAATATATATATATATATATATACACACATGGAAGGATAGGAAAAAGGGCAATCGTGCATTTGTGTTCATGTGTGTGTGTGTGGGTACATGGTGTAGTGTTCCTGTGTGTGTGTATGAGTGCCAATCTTGGAACAGTGAGGGTGATAAGATAGTGTGATACAAGGGTGTGTGAGTAGAGAGTTTAAGGACATGTGTGTGTGTGAAAGTGCTATGAAAACAGGGTGTAAACTGGGAAAACAATGAGTGTATAATCCTGGAAAATCAGTGAGTGAAACATGGATTCACATGACAGTTAAACAATGTAATCATTTGACAGTTCTAATAAACCAAACAGTGAATTGATTTTACAGTTCAATAAACCAACATCGAATTTCCTTTCTAATACATCAACCGCATCACATATCCTTAACAGTGATCACACAAACATTGAATCAATCATGGCTAAAATCATTCAAATTAATTTAAAGGAAAGGAAATCCATTCTAAGTTTGGTTTCCTGGAAATGGCCTATAACAGTGAGGGTGTGAAAAGAATAAAGTGGCATGTGTTATAACCTTCATTCAATTTATACAATGACAGTTAACATGTGAATCGAAATCAATGTTATATGTGAATCACATTGACATTTAACATATAGAATCCCATTCTCAGGTTTAAGGAAAAATGGAAATCAATTTAACATTCAATTTCAGTTCTAGGAAAGGGAATGGAAATCAAACTCAGTTATTAAGGAGAAAATGATAGTTTTAAAAATAGGAATAAATATCATTCAAACTGAATGTATCAGTCACATTCAGCCCAACTACTTCGAATCCCCATACTAACATTAACCCATTAGCTAGCCATTAACTGTTAACTAACTAATAGGAATTAATCTAACATGTAGGATCAAAAGACAACTGAAACATCAATTTAAAATCAGATTTAAATGGAAATGCAAGTTCAGGAATCAAAAAGGATTATAAAACAGTGAATATTGTTTCAGTCTAACAGTATGTTTTAATAATCAATCCCTGCTCGAAAATCCCATAACCTAACACCTATCATGCAAACATGTAATCCCTAGTAAAAACAACACATAAACTATGTAAATGAACATTCAACTAGATTAAAACATTCAACATAAACTCTGAATGAAGGTATCAGAAAATTGGGAATTTTCAACTGAATTCGAAAACGCAAACAACAATCAAGTCGAATCAAAATTAGAAGAATAAGGTGTACATGCATAGGGACTAACCCCACGAGTCTATACGTGTCTGCAAGTGTCCAAGGAACAGGACACGAAGTGTCCAAAACGTGTATTATACAGTGTTTTAAAATATCAGCACAGGCAACCTCGTGTGGAGGTGCAGTGCGAGCTAGGACACGACACACGACACCATAGAGCTCGTGCTCGTATCCTAAGGTGCACCAAGGTTTGGGGAACATGCTCGTGTGTCTGCAACGTGTCTACGACACGCGTACGTTCGATACGGACACCGTATCAGTGAACAGTTGCACGCACGTGTGCGTGTTTGAAAATTCAGTGCGTGTCGATTTCCTCTCAAACCACTCGATGAAATTGACCCAAATTTTGTGTGTGTTGTGTCATTCACTATGCCCCCGTGTCCTCCAAAAATTACGACCTGAGTCGCCGTGTCGTGTCCTGTGTCGACCCCGAGCAGCAGGGCACTGAACCGAGCCAGTTCACAGCGTGTCCAACACGGATTTGGATACGACAAGGACACTGATTCGTGCTCAGTCAAGCATGAAATCAATACATATATATAATACAACAAATCTATTCAAATACTTTTCAAAGATATCAATTTTAAACCCTTTGTGGCATTTAATCAAACACACAGCAGTACAACTGATACGTGTCCGATACGGACACAAAATTGACAAGGCTTGACACCAAACCTATGCTAGCATCTAGGGGACTCCTATGGCTATGCCCTCATGCAAAGAAATCGAATTTTAATGGTGATTATGAGGGTTTACCTATTGGTTGAACTTTCAATAAAAAAGCTTCAAAGGGGGGGAAATCTTCTTGATAGCCAAGTTCTCCAAATTGATTCAAACCTGAGATTTCTCTCCATGAACATAAAGTAGGGATTAATTAGAACCTAATGCAAAAGATTTGAGCCAAAAAGGAATTGAAATGAGAAAGTTATGGATTGGGGAAGATGACTCTTTACCTCTTTCTTCAAACTTGAAAAAAAAATTAATAAAAGATGCGAGAACAAGGAAGAGATTATTTATAGGGAAGGGGGAGCCATAGTGGCTGGTCATAAAGTAAAAAATTAGGGTTAGGGTTTAGTCTAATGGCTATGGGCCTAGTTGCACTAGTTATGGAACCCATTTCTAAGTCTCAAGTCTATGGACCAATACACCAATCCTCCTATTTCAAACTTGATCCTAAGTGTCCTAACTTGAGTTGACTTAAGTTAGACTAGGGTCCATACCATGTTAACTAGGTCACCAAGTCAAGGTCAAAATCTAAGACAGTTTCTTAAGTCACAGCTAGTCAAAAGTCAAATTAACAATCACCAATGTAATAATTCATAAAATAATTCAAGGAGGCCAAATGACCAAAATACCCTCATGCTCAAAAGTAGAAATAAATTATCCTAATGACATGGTCAGGCTCTAGGTCAGACAGTCTCTCAGGTTACACTAACAAGGCATCAAAATTACATGCCGACTTAAAACAGTTTTAAATTGATTAAAAATTACCAAAAAACATAATGTAATTTAAATACAAATAAATAATAATTATAAATACAAAATTCCAAAAATACCCTCATCTGAAAAATTGGGTGTTACATTCTTGTACCTTACTTCTTGTCTGAGACTGAGATATCTAGGATTATGTGACCTAGGATTGACTGTTGGTTTGTAGCAGTGACCCCCATCTATACAGCTTATACGTTGTTTCTGAGTACTGGAGTACTTTGGTATACGTAGATGGCCTAGTCCGTCCCTACTTGTCGGTATTCTGGTTCTAGGGCGTGACATAGGTTTTAGTGGTAGCCCATGCAGGTCTGATTTATCAGATATGTGGGTGTTGCTAGTAGTTATCTCAATCATAAATTCTCCTCTATTGATATCCTTCGTATTACTCTCTACCTTTGATATTTGACCTGATATCTGCTTTGATCGTTGATCTTTCATGTTCCCTCAACCTGATCCTTGTGTCCTTAAACATTCAGGGGCACTGTTTTTGTTCCTTCGGATCAGATTGTTCGTATTCCAACTATGGTAGGTCAGCTTCCGCCAGTTCTTCCAGTTCGGAAGGAGCATACTCAGCATTCGGGAGCAGAGTCTAGAGTGGATCGAAGGGCAGAGTCGCCAGTTCCTCCTGTTCAGCCAGCAGTACCAATTCACCCGAGGCAGCCAGAGGGTGTTGTTCGAGCACTGGTTGATATTTTGAGTGGTTTTATGGCATTACAGCAGCGCCAGAGTGATGTTCTTACCCACTCTGTCCAGACGGCTTTGGAGAGGGGTGGTGCTCAGGTCTACAATTCTTCGAGCAACTTCAGGTGTCTCCATCCCCCGTACTTCTATGGTACAGAGGATGCTATTGCGTCTGATGTGTGGCTCCAGGATACTGAGGCCATTCTAGAGACGGCAGGGATTCCGGCTAGGGAGCGTGTGGTAGTTGTCAGGTTGCAGCTCTTGGATTTGGCCCACGACCGATGGGCGGATCAGGAGGTGTCTCTTGTGGCACCGATAACTTGGGCCGATTTTATCGAGAGGCTTCAGACTCGCTATTTTGATGCAGTGTCGCGTTTTGATCTACAACAGTGGTTCATTGGCTTACGGCAGATGAGCAGGACCGTCGACGGCTATGCGGCAGAGTTTAGCAGGCTCAGTCGGTTTGTCCCTTCCTTAGTAGCGACCGAATTGGACCGAGCCAGGAGGTTCCAGCAGGGACTTCATCTGGAGATCATACTGGCAGTTGAACAGTATGAGGTCCAGACTTTTGATGCAGTGATGAGGGCGGCTAGAAGGTATGAGTACACCTCGTAGAGGATCTTTGATAGATTCGGAGGTCAGAAGAGGTCTCACATTCAGAGGGGATCTTCTCTCCAATTATCAGCACCAGTACCAGCAGTTAGGACATTGGAGATTGGACACCTAGAGGAGCAGTTCCAGCAGCTTCCTTTCAGCAGTTATCTCAGATGCAACCTCAGCAGCAGAGGTCGTCTTCATCTATTGGATGATCTTATTGCGGAAAGCCTGGGCACGTTCTTTCTGAGTGCCGTAGGGCACATGGGTTGTGTTTGGTCTGTGGAGCTTCAGACCATATGATGGGATCTTGTCCACGGAGGGCTAGTTCTTCCTCAGTACATCCAATTCCATCAGCTACCCCGGTAGTCCAGCAGTATAAGGCTCAGGTACCGGTTCAGCATCAGCAGACTCAGAGGCCTTTACTAGCGCAGTCCCGAACATTCAAACAACAGAGGCCTCAGCAGTATATGCAGGTCCAGGCCCAAAGGCAGCAGGGCCAGCAGCCGGTTAGAGCAGCAGTTCCTAGGCACGGGCAGGCAGATTTTAGTATGTTAGAGCAGGTTTTGGCCGAGGATGGTCATGTGGTAGGTATTTTCCTATTATTCTTCCAAACTTATTTATTTCTTTAGGTTACGCATATTTGGCGAGTTTCTCGTCTCACTCTTCTGTTTTCGTATCTCGAGATGCATGATATTTATCACGTGTCTCGACTACGAAGATACGTCCTGGATAGAGTCATGTCTTAGATTAAGTCATTGGTACCGACTTACTTTGAGATTTGACCCTTATCTATTTTTGGAGTCAGTATAGGCCAACGAAGACGATTCCTACTCAACTGACTCAGGAGACATATTTATTCATATGCCTCCAGCCCTTCTTGATTGTGGTTGTGTTATTGCTTACGCATTTACTTATATTACTGTTGTCTTTATCTTACCAACATGCCATGCTTTGTTTCAATTGTCATGATTTTTTAGCTTTTTGGTTTGGTTTTTATGCTTGACTAGCTTTAGGAAATTCCGAGGACGGAATTTATTTTTAAGTTGTAGAGAGTTGTGAGACACGTCTCACAGTATTAGTATTTATATACGGATACGTATTTTATAGTGTATTTCGTATTTTCTTGGTTTTCAGAATGCTTTAAAATTTTCCCAAAACTATAGGTTTTCTCCTTGATCGGCATATCGCCAGTATACCGGTGTATACCGACGGCATACCGCCCGGACATATTTTCTACACTTTAGATATTTTCGATTTCAGATATTTTGTGAATAGTGTTTCTGATATTTTCGTGAATAGTATTTCGGATATTTTTGTGAATAGTATTTAGATATTTTTGTGAATAGTGTAGATGCACCCTATTATCCAATGGATATTTGGTTTTGTTTGAATGATCATGATTGACCTAGACCTTGACATGGATCACCATCCGATGGTCAAGATTAATTTTCCATTCTATATATACCCTTTTACTTTCTCTCTCCATCCTCTTTTCACTCTTTCTTCCTTCCCTCTTTACTTTCATTTCTCTTCCTTAAATACTTAGGAAGGCTTGGCCTTGAGGTCTAGAGTATGGTTTCGTACCCCTCTTGGTGGTGGAGTAGAAGATTAGGCTTGGAGCTTAACCTAGGCAAGTACATCTTGCCAAATTCATGAACAATAGTATTTTATTGTCATTTTTGTTTTCCTTGGTGTTAAATGCTTAGAATTTTCCTAAACTCATGTTGTTAAATATATTTTTCTTATAATTCTCGTATATATGCATGTTTCGTTTAAGCAAGGTTTTGATTTTCTGTTAAAACCCAATATTGACTTAGTAGAAAACTCAGTATCAAGAGTGATACTAGTGTTACCATCATGGACCTTGTCACATATACATATATGAGGTCCTTACCTAGCTAGTAAACATGGATTTTGAGTTTGGTGGCAATCGAAATCCGTTTCAGTATCCCGAGAACCTCTGTTTGGAGTATTTTGAGATATTGATCTATCAAATCTTTGAATTAGTGAAATCTAATAGTTCCATGTTGTAGGGAATTCAATTCTATGCAATTCTGACTTTTGAAAATCCGAATTTCGATTTAAAATAAAGTTTTTATGGCCGAAACAAGTTTTGGCAAAAATATGAATTTTGTTGCTGTTTGGAAGATCGGAATACCGACGATATACCGTAGTATACCGAATGTATGCCTATTTTTGCACCAGAAACTTTATGTCTTTAGGCGGAGTACCGCCGGTATGCCGTCGTATACCGCCGGCATGCCGTTTTATGCCATTTTAGTCTGTTTTTGCCCGTTTTTGCCCATTTTTGTCTGTTTTTGATAATTTCTTTGACTATAATAATTTCTTAACATAATAAGATGATATTGTATAGTTAGAAAATGATTGTACACCCTATATACACTTGACACTAGCACATGTTCAATTATTTTTCTATGAAATGTACTTAGCTTTAATTATTCTTTCCCACATGCCATGATATGTCTTTTGATAGATTCTTTCTTACAATCTATGATAATTGTTGCCATGCCTTCTTGCTTACTAGATAGTGGCCCGTCGTGGTGCACTCATGATACATGTCCTTCTTGCTTACATGATAGTGGCCTGTCGTGGCACACTCTTGATTCTAGTACATGCCTAGCTCCTTGATAGTGGCTCGTCGTAGCGCACTCTTGTCTTGATATTGTCATGTCTTGTTGTGGCTTGTTGTAGTGCACAATCTTGCTTGTCTTGCCCAGTCTTGCATGTCTCATGTCTAGGATAGATTCTACGGAATGCCACACCCAGAATCCAACAAGAAAATGTTAAGGACTAAACAACTCGCTTGATTACCTAGATCATTGGAGACTTTCCCGGTTACTTGTTGCCCTTTGGTCTTGGTCTTATATATATACATGGAATTTGGAGCTATCTGTCATGATGAGCACTCTTCTAGCACACCGTCGAGTGGGGCACCTCCTTAGGACACATGTATCTTACTACAATGTGTCTGCTATACTTATTTTTCTTTTGGCTTGGATCATTCCAGTAGTAGCAGGCAGGTAACTGGACTTGGATTTCTCAAACTTGCATGTGTTAGTAATTAGGATTATGGCAACCCTAGTTAGCTAAAGTATCAAACCGTACTCATTGCTTGGTCGTGATTGATGGATGGAGTCCATTCCTGTCTAGTCTAATCTTGCTCCATTTTATCTTATTACAGTACTTAGCTTCCTATCATTCCTTACATGTTATTTTCCTACTACATGCTCGGCTTCACCATATGCTCACATGTCCAGTTTATTCTATGTGTTCACTTGCTATCCTTCTTGCATGTTCCAGTTTCCTTTCGTAAACACTGTGGTACCAATTTACTATTCTAGTCTCGTTTACTGCTTTATCGTAGAGATGTTATAAATTGCATGCTGGTTTTAGTTCATATTTTGGCTTCCTTTGTGGTACTTGCTATTGAGGTTCTGACCCCACTGGTTTTGTATTGACCAGATTTAGTTGAGGAGCCCGAGGATCTTCCGGACCTTCCACTCGATGGTGACCACCCGGAGCACCAAGGAACTTGAGTGGGTGTTCTTTCTCTTACCCACTCTTTATCTGTATATATTCTTTTGAGACGTTTAGCCACCGAGCATGTGTTTAGCTCGTGTTTTGGACTTAACATTTGGCCTATGGGCTTAGGCATAATATTATATTTCTAGACTGCAGCTAGAGCTGATCATGTATTACTTAGTCATGCTAGTTCTTCATTTTGTATTACTAGCTTTATGATCTTCTATATATTATAGTTTGGGATGCTTTACGGTCTTATATGCATGATGATCATATTCTTGTACCTTACTTCTTGTTTGAGACTGAGATATCTAAGATTATGTGACCTAGGATTGACTATTAGTTTGTAGTAGTGACCAATATCTATACAGCTTATACGTTGTTTCTGAGTACGGGAGTACTTTGGTATACGTAGCTGGCCTGGTCCGTCCCTACTTGCCGGTATTCTGGTTCTGGGTCGTGACATATTTATAGGCCACCAAAAAACGTAAACGGATAGGCGCCGCTTCGGTTATCATGCCATTAAAGATAATGATAACCTTTTGGATTTTATCCTTAGTAACCATCATCTTTATCTTGAAAAGAGGGCCTAAATCTAAAAAGTAAATCCGAGCATTAAATACAGCAATGACAGCTGGACATAGTCTCTCTGCGGCTCAAAATTGCCCTACAGACAGAAATCTCCCTGCGGTTCGAAGCTTCCCTGCGGCTTGACGTTTTATGCATGTCTCCATACTTTTTATTCAAAGTATTCCAAATTTGCAATTTGAAAACTTTGAACGGGGTCTTGTAGAAGCATGAAAAAGATAGAATTTATGCGGATCACCACTCCATGCGGCTAAGTAGACTCAAGCCACAGAAGGAATGCTCCTTAAGATCCCATGCGGCCAAGAGAAACCAAGCCGCAGAGGGAGTGCTCCTAGAGACCCCATGCGGCTAAGAAAACTCCAGCCGCAGAAGCAAGGATCTCGAAGACCCCATGCAGCTAAGTGGACTCGAGCCGCAGAAGCAAGGCTCTCGAAGATCCCATGCGGCCAAGCGAAACCAAGCCGCAGAAGCAAGGCTCATGGAGACCCCATGCGGCTAAGAAGACTCAAGCCACAGAAGCAAGGCTCTCAAAGACTCCATGCGGCTACGTGAAACCAAGCCGCAGAAGGAATGCTCCCGAAGATCCCATGTGGCCAAGCGGAGTCGAGCCGCAGAAGAAAGGCTCCTGAGGCCACTATGCGGCCAAAACGATTCAGGCTCTACTTTGTGGGGGGGACACGTGGTAATTTGACCAAGTCTCAACCACACAGATTTGCTACAACAAAGAAACCTCAACAACCCCCACCAGCTGGCAGCCAAAGAGCGAGTCTTCGTGTGCTGTTATAGCCACGTGGCCACGAGACCATCTATGCGGCCCAAAATCTGCTTTATGCAGGAATCACGATAAATAGCAGGGTACCACACCCATACAAAAGGTGGGTAATCAAAGGCTGGCAATTTCTTCAAGAGTAAAGACTGTGTCTGATAGTCCAAGGAGTAAGACAGAGTTGCTACACTATACCAAGCCTCCATCGTCACCCCCCAGAATCAAAAATTTAAACAATTGTACTTTGATTGTTTCCTAGAATTTATTTCTAGGCTTTTTTCTGTACAAACGAGTTTACAATCAAGTTTAATTCATTTGTAATTTTGTGCTTGATATTTAATGGCAAACACCTGATAATAAGGGACTAAATCTTTATGTCGAACCTTATATTGCCATCAAACCTGATTGATAATCAGTTTCGAATCACCGTAGCCCTTGAGGTAGTCGATCCCCAACTGTTTAGTGAGATGGAGCCTGATGATGAGAGCGTTATACTCGACAACATTAATGGTGCTTGACTCCAAGAGGGAATATATGCAGTAGATGGCCAGACCGTCAGGAGTGATATGGACCACTTCGACCCCTGAGATAATTTTGCCCTTGGGTCCTGTTCATAATGCACCGTCAAAGAACATCCACCAGACGGGATTGTCTGAGACCGCGTTCAACCCTAAGATCTCGTCAGGAACGCCATCGTAGAGCTTTGATGTTTTCGGTACAAGATGTACCGCCAAAAAATTGGCCAATGCTTGCCCTTCAACTGCCTTTTGGGGGACGAACCCATGTCATAAGGAGTCAAAAGAATTGCCCATATGAGGCTGACCATGAGTTTAGCGCCCCTGGTTTAGTCATGAGGACTCCGAGGGGATTGACTCAGGAGATGACATGAATTGTTTGTCCAGCCACATATTGGTACATCTTTTGAATGGCAAAGACTAGCACTAGACACTCTTTCTCCACAGGATTATAACGATGCTCAACACCAATTATGGTCTTGCTAAGATAGTAGATTGCAGTTCGTGGCCGTCGTTGCTTCTCTGGGCTAGTAAAGCACTGAGAGAGTGGTCCATGGTTGGAAAGTATAACAAAAAAGGTCTTCCCACGACTGGTGCTACCAGGACTGGTGGGTCGTGAGGTATTTCTTGATGTCATCGAATACATGCTGACACTCTTTGGTCCAGGCATAAGAAACCCCTTTCTTCATCAGTTTAGTGAAGGGTTGGCATCGTCTAGAGAGATTTTCTATGAATCTTCTGATGTATCCCAATCGTCCCTACAGACCACGAAGCTCACAGAGATTCTTCGAGGGAGCCATGTCCAGGATGGCTTTGGTCTTTTCGAGGTCAATATGAATACCCTTAGCTGTGATGATGAAGCCCAAGAATTTGTCACTGGAAACCCCCAGAAAAGACTTGGTTTGATTCATCTTAAGTTGATGTGTCTACATCAAATCAAACACCATCCTTAAGTCATCTAAATTGTTTCCCATAACAAAACTTGAACGAAGTTTTTGTCTTCAAATGTTACAAAAAAGACTCCTAGACAGAAGATTTAAGTACATAAATTTTTAGGAAAAAGATCGAGCACGGCATCGGCACCTTTAACTCTGTAGACGATCTGACGACGGCTTGAACTTGCTCTGACTTTATGAAGCTCGAGAGTGGTACTCGGGGCTGCTAATTAGGAAGATGCCAACCTTTTCAATGAAGGCCAACTCCTTATATTTATAGATCAGCACATATGCCATGTGCATATATTTTTTCTGGGCGTATAAGAGCATTGCGCATAGAAATATAAGAGAATATGTTATAACTATAGGGTTGGGGATTCTGATGAGCTGACACGTGGCGGATGCTGAGATTCTTTTCTATAAAGATCTCGGGTGGTTATCAACATAACCGAATAAATAATACATGACGTGTGCTTATGGCTCGATAATCTTGATCGAATGAAACGAGTGGGTTTTGCTCCTATCCATAGAGTCAGATTTTGTCCATATCTTAAAGGCAGTGATTGGATATTTACTTTGTCAACAGAACCAAACTCCGTTACTATCTTACAAAGGTTTAAACAAATTGATCTATTATTGCTCCTATTAATAGAACCAAACTCCGTTCTTATCTTAGGAGCAGCAGTTTAAACAAACCGATTGGATCATATCTGAAAAGATATGGATACCAAAGTGGCAACATGGAACAATGCCTCCCTATAGAACTGCACGTCTATACGAGTTACGCTTCTGGTAAGGCTTCAATGTCACTACACATTTGGGTGACAAGGAGACTACCGAGGCAAAGAAGTCACTGTGCTTTAGGGCGATGAGGAGTGGGATGAGGTAATGAAGTCACTGCACATTAGGGCGACGAGGAGACTGTGCTGAGACAACAAAGTCACTACACTTTAAGGTGACGAGAAGACTGTGCTGAGGTAACAAAGTCACTGCTCTGTAGGGCGACGAATTAGGGCGACGAGAAGACTGTGCTGAGACAACGAAGTCACTGCGCTTTAGGATAACGAGGAAACTATAATGAGGCAACAAAGTCACTACACTTTAGGATGTCGAAGAGACTGTACTGAGGCAACGAAGTCACTACGCTTTAGGGCAACGAGGAGACTGTGCTGAAGCAACGAATTTACTACGTATTAGTGCGACGAGGAGACTGTGTTGAGGCAACGAAGTTACTGCACTTTAGGGTGACGAGAACACTATGCTGAGGCAACGAAGTCACTATGCTTTTGGACGATGAGGAGACTACGCCGAGGCAATAAAATCACAAATGAAGGAGCCGTTGAATGGGCAACGCTTCTGGATTAGATTTGAAGGCGCTACAATTCTGGGTTGAACCGAGGGGACTGTGCATCTGGGTTGATCCGAAGGGGAGAGTTCTATTAAAGTCATTTTCTTTAGAACATTAAATGACCGCCCTTGAATGGTTAAGTCAACATCCTCTTTAATTACCGTTGTTTAGGGGCTCGAGAAGCGATAACAAGGCTTAGTCAAATGAATCTATTAAATATCATTCATTGTGCTGAGTCCTAGGTTCATCCCATTACTCTGGGGTCCTTTGACTTACCTGTCACCCCCAGTTTTCAAGAACGGGGTATTTTGGTTATTTTTCATTTTAGAATATTTTTGAAATTTATTTTTTTATTTATGATATTGTTTTGGGGTTATTTGAGTCGGGTTCGAATTTCAACTCAATCCGACTTGTATCGGAGAACCGCGGTAGCTTTGACTCTAGTGGGACCCACTTATTAGTTAGACATGGCCCACATATGATAATATTTAAGTTAGTATAGTTAGACTAAATTTTATGACTAGTTTTTGTTAATTAGAGATTTAAACTAGACTAATTTAGCCTCAACATAAGACCTATTCCTAATTTAATTGAATAAGAGACAAGTGGGGGCATTTTAGACATTTGCAAATGGGGACACCTAGCTAGGCTTGGCCGGCCATAGGGGATAGGCTTGAGCATCATCCTCTTTGTTATTATCCACACAAATTTCTCTCTGTAGTTCTTTCCCAAATTTTGAGAGGAACCACCATTGATTTTATCTCCAAATCAATCCCTTCTTCTACCAAATCTTCTTCGTTTCTTCTCTACTCCATGAAGAGAGAGTGCTAGCCAAGTTTTGGAGGATTTGACTTTGGTTCGTGTCCATTTGGAGATCCTTTTGTGTCGGTGTCGTATCAGGAGGAGTTTCTTTGGATTTGATCAACCGAAAGGTATAATCTCTCCTCTATTTCATTACTACATTCATTTAGGATTATTTTAAACCCATAGGAATGACCCCCATGGTTGTGTCTCCATTTATGTCTATTTCGTGTCCATTTGGAGTTATTAGGAGTGTCCTTGTTGTGTGGCTTTGTGTCCTAATGTGGAAACCCCCAATTTGGACACACTTTGTGTTTGTCTTTATGTTTAAATAATCTATTTCATGATTAATCTCAGATTTATGTTTTAGAGATGTTGTTCTTGTGTGTCCCTATATATATATTATTTTGTGTCTCTATGTATATTTTCATGTGTGTGTGTGTCTTTATATATTATGTTGTGTGTGTGTCTTTATATATATAATAGATGTGAGAGTGGTTATATATACATATTGTGTTTGTTTTATATATATATTTATGGGTGTGTGAGTTTCTTGATGTATATATATTGTGTTTGTGTGTGTTTATATTTATATGTTGTTGTTGTGTTCTATTTGTGTTGTTGTAGAGGGGGTTTCTGAGAGTTCTTGAGAGGTTTTGTGGTGGAGTTTGTGGAGTATTAGAGGGAAGGGATGTATAGAAGTATAGACGAGTGTAGTGGGGGATAAATAAGGGAAATAGTAGCAGCAACAGCAGTCTTGGACTGCTGTCAAAACAGTAGCAGCAGTCCCCATTGGGGACTGCATAGTTTAGGTAGTGCAGGATGGTTTTTGGGGGTTTTTGTGACCCCGAAACATCCCCTCTTGACCAACCTTAGCCCCAAATGCCTACCCCCACTTGTCAACCACATTTTCTACTATGAAACCCCTAAGTTAGAGAGTATTTTTAGTGTGTTAGGTGGTTAGTGGGGTAGTGTTTCTATTGGTAGAAAATAAGGTTGGTCATGTTAAGATACATTAGGGGGTTTGTGGTAGATGTTTGAGTTGTTTTTTTTTAGAGTTATTTTAGAAGTAGAATTCTAAGTTAGATGGGGGTTAGATAGATGATGTTTGTGAGGGAGAGTGAGTGTGGTTTAGAAGATTGGGTTATGTTAGATGTGGTATCTTGATATCTCAAGATTACCTTAAGGTAATGTGTAGGAAAGTAACATATTAGAAAAGATAGTTTTGATGTCCAAGATAGTAGGAATTTATGGTTGGTAATAGTTAGATAGGTTAGTGTCTAGCTACCCTAAGAAGCCCAGGTTAGTATTCTAAGGTATAGATGGGTTACCGTTGTATTGGGGCAAGGTAATGGAAATTACCTTGGTAAAGATAAGTTAAGGTAATGGAGTAATTGTAAGTTTTGAGTTAGATAGTTTAAGATGTGGCTAGAAATATGTTTTCTTGGTTGGTAATGGTTAGGATTAGTGCCCTTAGACTAGTTTTGACCTCGGTTGACCGTTTTGACCAAAAGTCAACGAAAGTCAACCAAAAGGCAAACGTAGCCTAATAGTGACTAGATTTGACCGAAACCAAACCAGAGTTGACCAGTTGACTGAAAGTCAACAGTTGGTCAACGTTAGCCTAGTTTAACCTAGGGTTGACCAGAGTTGACCAGTTGACCAAAAGTTAACTATAAGTCGACCTTTGACCCAGTTTGACTTTGATTAACTTTCTGTGACCTTGTTTGACCTTGGTTGTCCTAGTGTAACCTAGTTTGGCTTAGTATGACCTAGTTTAGCTTGGTGTGACTTAGTTTGACCTAGTTTTAACTTAGACTTGCATATCATGACTAGATTAGCTTTTCTTTTATTATTAAACCCTGTTTGGACTCATGGTATCTCATCTTTTAGTCTGTGATTACTCTGAGCGTCTGTTCACCTTATCAGCTCAGGACCACAAACGAGTACATTCACTGTTAGTTTTCATTGTCTTGATATCTGCTATATCCGATTCAGTTGTAGTGTCATACTTGATTTCTAGACACGATAGTTCACGGACTAGTATATGTTGGATCATGACATGAGATGTTATTCCTAGATTTCTTGGTATATTGGTACATTTTTTGTCTTGTTCCCTGTACTTGTATAGACACCGATTCCTAAGGGGACTTGCAACCCTCTTACGGAATTCCGTGTCATGACGTGTCATGAGAGTAGTTATATATACATATTGTGTTAGTTTTATATATATATTTATGGGTGTGTGAGTTTCTTGATTTATATATATTGTGTTTGTGTGTGTTTATTTTTATATGTTGTTGTTGTGTTCTATTTGTGTTGTTGTAGAGGGGGTTTCTGGGAGTTCTTGAGAGGTTTTGTTTTGGAGTTTGTGGTGTATTAGAGGGGAGGGATGTATAGAAGTATAGATGAGTGTAGTGGGGGATAAAGACGGGAAATAGTAGCAGCAACAGCAGTCTTGGACTGCTGTCCAAACAGTAGCAGCAGTCCCCATTGGGGACTGCATAGTTTAGGTAGTACAGGATGGTTTTTGGGGGTTTTTGTGACCCCGAAACATCCCCTTTTGACCCACCTTAGCCCCAAATGCCTACCCCCACTTGTCAACCACATTTTCTACTATGAAACCCCTAAGTTAGAGAGTGTTTTTAGTGTGTTAGGTGGTTAGTGGGGTAGTGTTTCTAGTGGTAGAAAATAAGGTTGGTTATGTTATGTTATATGTCATGTTAAGATACATTAGGGGATTTGTGGTAGATATTTGAGTTATTTTTTTAGAGTTATTTTGGAAGGAGCATTCTAAGTTAGATAGGGTTAGATAGATGATGTTTGTGAGGGTGAGTGAGTGTGGTTTAGAAGAATGGGTTATGTTAGATATGGTATCTTGATATCTCAAGATTACCTTAAGATAATGTGTAGGAAAGTAACAAATTAGAAAAGATAGTTTTGATGTCCAAGATAGTAGGAATTTATGGTTGGTAATAGTTAGATAGGTTAGTGTCTAGCTACCCTAAGAAGCCCAGGTTAGTATTCCAAGGTATAGATGGGTTACCGTTGTATTAGGGCAAAGTAATAAAAATTACCTTGGTAAAGGTAAGTTAAGGTAATGGGGTAATTAAGTTTTGATTTAGATAGTTTAAGATGTGGCTAGAAATAGGTTCTCTTGGTTGGTAATGGTTAGGATTAGTGCCCATAGACTAGTTTTGACCTCGGTTGACCGTTTTGACCAAAAGACAACGAAAGTCAACCAAAAGTCAAACTTAGCCTAATAGTGACTAGATTTGACCGAAACCAAACAAGAGTTGACCAGTTGACTGAAAGTCAACAGTTGGTCAACGTTAGTCTAGTTTGACCTAGGATTGACCCAGATTTGACCAGAGTTGACCAGTTGACCAAAGGTCAACTATAAGTCAACCTTTGACCCAGTTTGACCTAGTTTGACTTGGATTGACTTTTTGTGACCTTGTTTGTCCTAGTGTGACCTAGTTTGGCTCAGTATGACCTAGTTTAGCTTGGTGTGACTTAGTTTGACCTAGTTTTGACTTAGACATGCATATCATGACTAGATTAGCTTTTCTTTCATTATTAAACCCTATTTGGACTCATGGTATCTCATCTTTAGGTCTGTGATTACTCTGAGCGTCTGTTCACCTTATCAGCTCAAGACCACAGGAGAGTACATTCACTGATAGTTTTTATTGTCTTGATATCTGCTATATCCGATTCAGTTGTAGTGTTATACTTGATTTCCAGACACGATAGTTCACGGACTAATATATGTTGGATCATGACATGAGATGTTGTTCCTAGATTTCTTGGTATATTGGTACATTTCCTGTCTTGTTCCCCGTACTTATATAGACACCGATTCCTAAGGGGACTTGCTACCCTCTTACGGAATCCCGTGTCATGACGTGTCATATCTGGATCTTTTATACTATTCGGGGATGGAGAGTTATTAGTGGTTGTGTGATCAAAATCCCTACTTGTTTTTCATACTTGTACTTGTTACTTGTTCATAGCTATACCCTCGCTCACGACGGGTAAAGCCTGACCCCACTTGTTCATAGCTTTCAATGGTGGCCAGCCTGATCTTGCTCCGTTGTACACTTGTTCATAGCAGGTCAGATGGAAAGCCTGATCATGTTTTCTAAGCCGATCATATAACGCACTAATAATTCAAGGCACATTTTATATTTATTTATCATAGGAGGCTAAGTTCTGTTCAGGGAAAAGGGTTACAACTCCGGTCCTTATTTGGTTTACGGGTTCTAACTTAGTTTCCGAATAGTTCTCAAGTCATCCTATATATTGTCGTCCTATTCAGTACTCACATCCTGTTATATATTTTCTGTTGGTTTTTGTCTTATATTTCACATGTTCTACATGCTCTTATGCTATAGCGTGATTGGAGGCTAAGTTCTGTTCGGGAGAAGGGTTACAACCCCGGTCCTTGTTTGGTTTAAGGATTGTAACTCGGCTTCCGAATAGCTCTCAAGTCTTCCTATATCTTTGTCTTGTATTTCATTATACTGTCTCTTATAGAATTTGTCAATTCTAATGGAACTGTTGTTAGTATTTGTACTTGCTCATTTTTCTGACAGGATACCGTTGATATATTACAGATGTTTCTGAGGCAGACTGCTCGACCTTCTATGGGGTCGAGATAGATGGAGGCTTAGGCCAGGACTGTGACCTGTTAGTTGAGCCACTAGACTTTGTACTCCCAGAGTAGTTAGCTTAGTTAGGCTTGCCTGGAATGCGATCCATCTTTTATTTTAGACTGTAGTAGCTTATATTTATATTTTGTGACTCTGTGATGTTGTTTGCTTCTCTCCAGTTGTGTTGGATGTTGAACTAATTTCCTATTTTCATATATATCATATTTCCTTTCAGTGTTATCTACCTTAGTTTTATCTTGTGATTGAGTTATGCCATATATCTTCCTCCGTACGGAGATGACAGGTACCCTTATATTTTATTTAGTTGTAGTATTTATAGACGACCTATACAGCGTTCTACCGCCAATTCTGCGGCGTAGGCTGGACGTAACCATGTACTCGTACCCCTAATTAGGGTGCGGGTTGTGACACGTTTTTTTGGTGGCCCACGCAGGTCAGTGTCACAAATAGTACAATCTCGTAATGGTGCTCGACTTAGAGTACTAATTACGAGCTTGCGACTAGGACATAGGATCTAGGATATGATAGGAGTTACTCAATCACATTTTAGGAGAATTATGATCTTTTGATTACCATGACAACTCTTCATGCATTGAATTCAATTGTTCATCCTTGATATTCCTTATCATGTGCCATATTGATCTCCTTGTTTCAATCTATCCTCAGGATGACGATTATCCGCTCTCAGACAGCAGGATCTAGTGCTGTTCCAGAAAGGCCCGATCGGGTAGGACCTCCACCTCCGGCTGTGGGAGCTGCAGTTGAGGGAGTTGCCACCTCAGTTCCTGCCCTTCAGGCGGGAGTAGCAGCAACAGTTCCAGCAGGTCTTCCACCTCCAGCAGCGGGACCGTCTATAGTCATTCCTGAGACTCTTCTACCGCCGCCTCCGCTACTGACTGATGCACAACAGATGATGGCCCTTCTACAGCAGATGATGCAGAGCCAGAGGGCCCAGACAGAGGCACAGCAGCATCAGGCTGACGCATCCCACCGCCAGACAGAGGTACTACGGCAGAGCATGGAGAACTCCTACTAGCTGGTGATGGTAGCAATTGAGAGGGTAGTCTCGGGTATAATTCAGGGTGCCCCAGTTCAGCAACAGAGTCAGGGAAGGCCTGGCGCTTGTCTAGATTTCAGGAAGATGAACCCTAGGGACTTCAAGGGTACCGAGGGTATCTTGTATGCAGATGACTGGTTGGAGGACGTCCAGAGGAGCCTGGAGTTAGTAGAGGTTCCGAGGGGACTATAGGTCACAACTGCGGCGAGTCAGTTCTTCGATATCGCCTTGACGTGGTTTCGCACGGATCCTCGTGCATTGGTGAGGGGTTTGACATTGTAGAACTTCAGGCGGCTCTGTAAGGAGAAGTTCTACCCCGATGTGGCTCTGACAGCTCTTGAGGCCCAGTTCGTCGGATTGGAGCAAGGGAACTCGTCGGTGGACGAGTATGCAGCAGAGTTCTTCCGTCTGAGTAGTTTTACACCAGATCTGATCCAGGATGAGGGGTATAAGGCTCGTAAGTTCCGGAGGGGCCTTATTCATACGGTTTACACTTGTACTACCGGGCGACGCGATGCGACCTTCGAGCAGATACTGATGGATGTGCCGAAAGCAGAGGAGGACTTCGACCTCAAGCCGAAGAGGGGCAGCGATGTACTTGGAGCAAGCTCTCGTGCGGGGCCGGCAAAGCACCCTCACTTCCAGCAGAGGCAGATTTAGCAGCAGCCTCAATTACAGCTTCAGTAGGCACCAGCACGTGCCCACCAGCTGTAGGGTCAGGGTCAGAGGTAGACCATACAGTGTGCTTTCTACAGGAAGCCGGGCACACCCGGGAGGTTTACAGGATGAGGCTAGGAGTTTGTTTATTCTGTGGAGCTCTAGATCACCAGATGAAGAACTGTGCTGCTCATGCAGCCAGACAGGCAGGCCAGGACAGAGTACATCAGGCTAGGGGAGGCCAGCAGGGGCGAGCTTTTTCTATAACAGTTGAGGAAACTCAGGCAGTAGCAGGGCAGATTGCAGGTTCCAATCTTTCGATCTCATTTCCGCATTGCCTCCTTATAAACTGTCTTGAAATTTGATTCCATCTGTTCCTTGATCGTTTGATAAAATTTTGTTCTTGTGATGTGATTTTCTTCTGAGATAAGTCGTATGGGCTAGGTTGCCTCGATTATGAGATTTTAGAATCTTCTACGGTCACGCTAGCAGGCATAGTGAGGACATACAGTCGGATTATGGACGCATTTCTCGAGTGTGAGAATTTAAGGTTTTCGCTGCCAAGCATGCGGTAATGCAAAATTTTTAAATACCATGATTCTAGAGGTATGTACCTTAGTCAAGGACTCTGTGATTATCGTAGCCTTGCTCACTAGCATGACGGATATTCTGAGTATCATGATTTTGGACAGACGCATACGATTATCGAACTGCTTGATTTTCTGTGTTTACTTTATTTTAATTTCGAGGACGAAATTTTTTTTAAGGTGGATAGATTTGTCATCCCCAGTTTTCAAAAACAGGGATATTTTAGTCATTTTTTATTTTAGAATATTTCTAAAATTTATTTTATTATTTATGATATTATTTTGGGGTTATTTGACTCGGGTTCGAATTTTAACTCAATCCGACTTGTATCGGAGAATCGGGGTAGCTTTGACTCTAGTGGGACCCACATATTAGTTAGACATGGCCCACATATGATAATATTTAAGTTAGTATAGTTAGACTAAATTTCATGACTAGGTTTTGTTAATTAGAGATTTAAACTAGACTAATTTAGCCTCAACCTAAAACCTATTCCTAATTTAATTCAATAAGAGACAAGTGGAGGCATTTTGGATATTTGCAAATGGGGACACCTAGCTAGGCTTCGCCGACAATAGGGGACAGGCTTGAGCATCATCTCCTTTTTTATTATCCACACAAATTTATCTCACTTGTTCTTCCCCAAATTTTGAGAGGAACCAACATTGATTTTATCTCCAAATCCATCCCTTCTTCCACCAAATCTTCTTTATTTCTTCTCTACTCCATGAAAAGAGGGTGCTAGCCAAGTTTGGGAGAATTTGGCTTTGGTTCGTGTCTATTTGGAGATCCTTTCGTGTCGGTGTCGTATATAGAGGAGTTTTCTTGGATTTGATCAACCGGAAGGTATAATCTCTCCTCTATTTCATTCCTACATGCATTTAGGATTATTTTAAACCCATAGGAATGACCCCCATGGTTGTTTCTCTATTTGTGTCCATTTCGTGTCCATTTGGAGTTATTAGGAGTGTCATTGTTTTGTGGCTTTGTGTCCTAATGTGGAAACCCCCAATTTGGACACACTTTTTGTTTGTCTTTATGTTTAAATAATCTATTTCATGTTTAATTTCATATTTATGTGTTAGAGATGTTGTTCTTGTGTGTCCCTATATATATATTATTTTGTGTCTCTATGTATATTTTCATGTGTGTGTGTCTTTATATATTATGTTGTGTGTGTGTCTTTATATATAAAATAGATGTAAGAGTGGTTATATATACATATTGTGTTTGTTTTATATATATATATATATTTATGGGTGTATGAGTTTCTTGATGTATATATATTGTGTTTGTGTGTGTTTATATTTACATGTTGTTGTTGTGTTCTATTTGTGTTGTTGTAGAGGGGGTTTCTGAGAGTTCTTGAGAGGTTTTGTGGTGGAGTTTGTGGAGTATTAGAGGGGAGGGATGTATAGAAGTATAGATGAGTGTAGAGGGGGATAAAGAAAGGAAATAGCAGCAACAACAGTAGTCTTGGACTGCTATCCAAACAGTAGCAGCAGTCCCCATTGGGTACTGCATAGTTTAGGTAGTGCATGATGGTTTTTGGGGGGTTTTGTGACCCCGAAACATCCCCTTTTGACCCACCTTAGCCCCAAATGCCTACCCCCACTTGTCAACCACATTTTCTACTATGAAACCTCCCCCTAAGTTAGAGAGTGTTTTTAGTGTGTTAGGTGGTTAGTGGGGTAGTATTTCTAGTGGTAGAAAATAAGGTTGATCATGTTATGGTATATGTCATGTTAAGATACATTAGGGGGTTTGTGGTAGATGTTTGACTTGTTTTTTTAGAGTTATTTTAGAAGTAGCATTCTAAGTTAGATGGGGGTTTGATAGATGATGTTTGTCAGGGAGAGTGAGTGTGGTTTAGAAGAATGGGTTATGATAGATGTGGTATCTTGATATCTCAAGATTACCTTAAGGTAATGTGTAGGAAAGTAACAAATTACAAAAGATAGTTTTGATGTCCAAGATAGTAGGAATTTATGGTTGATAATAGTTAGATAGGCTAGTGTCTAGCTACCCTAAGAAGCCCAGGTTAGTATTCCAAGGTATAGATGGATTACTGTTGTATTGGGGCAAGGTAATAGAAATTACCTTGGTAAAGGTAAGTTAAGGTAATGGTGTAATTGTAAGTTTTGAGTTAGATACTTTGAGATGTGGCTAGAAATAAGTTCTCTTGGTTGGTAATGGTTAGGATTAGTGCCCTTAGATTAGTTTTGACCTCGATTGACCGTTTTGACCAAAAGTCAACGAAAGTCAACCAAAAGTCAAACGCAGCCTAGTAGTGACTAGATTTGACCGAAACCAAACCAGAGTTGGCTAGTTGACTTTGATTGACTTCCTGTGGCCTTGTTTGACCTTGGTTGTCCTAGTGTGACCTAGTTTGGCTTAGTATGACCTAGTATGACCTAGTTTAGCTTGGTGTGACTTAGTTTGACCTAGTTTTAACTTAGACTTGTTTATCATGACTAGATTAGCTTTCCTTTCATTATTAAACCCTGTTTGGACTCATGGTATCTCATCTTTAGGTCTGTGATTACTCTGAGCGTCTATTCACCTTATCAGCTCAGGACCACAGGCGAGTACATTCAGTGTTAGTTTTTATTTTCTTGATATCTGCTATATCCGATTCAGTTGTAGTGTCTTACTTGACTTCCAGATACGATAGTTCACGGACTAGTATATGTTGGATCATGATATGAGATGTTGTTCCTAGATTTCTTGGTATATTATTACATTTCTTGTCTTGTTCCCTGTACTTGTATAGACACCGATTCCTAAGGGGACTTGCTACCATCTTACGGAATCCCGTGTCATGACGTGTCATGTCTGGATCCTTTATACTATTCGAGGATGGGGAGTTATTAGTGGTTGTGTGATCAAAATTCCTACTTATTCTTCACAATTGTACTTGTTACTTGTTCATAGCTATACCCTCGCTCACGACAGGTAAAGCCTGACCCCACTTGTTCATAGCTTTCCATGGTGGCCGGCCTGATCCTGCTCTGTTGTACACTTGTTCATAGCCGGTCAGATGGAAAGCCTGATCATGTTTCCCAAGTCGATCACATAACGCACTAATAATTCAAGGCACATTTTATATTTATTTATCATAGGAGGCTAAGTTTTGTTCAGGAAAAAGGGTTACAACCCCGGTCCTTGTTTGGTTTACGGGTTGTAACTTAGTTTCCGAATAGTTTCCAAGTCATCCTATATATTGTCGTCCTATTCAGTACTCACATCCTGTTATATATTTCCTATTCATTTTTGTCTTGTATTTCACATATTCTACATGCTCTTATGCTATACCTTGATTGGAGGCTAAGTTCTGTTCGGAAGAAGGGTTACAACCCCCATCCTTGTTTGGTTTAAGGGTTGTAACTCGGCTTCCGAATAGCTCTCAAGTCTTCCTATATCTTTGTATTGTATTTCATTATACTATCTCTTATAGAATTTGTCAATTCATATGAAACTGCTGTTAGTGTTTAAACTTGCTCATTTTTCTGACAGGATACCGTTGATATATTACAGATGTTTCTGAGGCAGACTGCTCGACCTTCTATGGGGTCGAGATAGATAGAGGCTTAGGCCAGGACTGTGGCCTGTTAGTTGAGCCACTAGACTTTGCACTTCCAGAGTAGTTAGCTTAGTTAGGCTTGTCTGTACTGCGATCCAGCTTTTGTTTTAGACTATAGTAGATTATATTTATATTTTGTGACTCTGTGATGTTGTTTGCTTCTCTCCGGCTGTGTTGGATGTTGAACTCATTTTCTGTTTTCATATCTATCATATTTCCTTTCAGTGCTATCTACCTTAGTTTTATCCTGTGATTGAGTTATGCCATATATATTCCTCCGTACAGAGATGACATGTACCCTTATATTTTGTCTAGTTGTAGTATTTATAGACGATCTATACAGTATTCTACCGCCGATTCTGCGGAGTAGGCTGGACGTAACCCCATACTCGTGCCCCTAATCAGGGTACGGGTCATGACATTACCGCCACAAGGCCTGTGGGTTGGACCATAAAGCCTATATATAAAGATGAGCTTTCGGTTAACACTTAGCTCACAGTTTCTTACTATTTCTTTGTCATGCTCGACCCCGACTTAGCTTTGGACGAACATGGGTCTTGCACAAGTCGACTATTGGTTGTAGATCTCTTCGTTCAAAGAAGCTGTAGCTTTGCAGAAGAACCACTATTGAGTTTCGAGATGCACTTGAGCATTTGGTATAAGGAGTTCGAACCTGAATAACATCTTAGAGGTCTTCGAGGTCCAAGCTAACGGGTTTGGATTGATTGCAACCTGAAGAGCCGCAGGTTGTGCTCTGCCCCGTTTAATAATACCTTTGTTTGCCATATTAGAGTAGGGGGCTGCGCGCCCTGTTATGCTGGAAGAGTCGCAAGCATTATTACGAGCAGGAGCTATATTTTTGTTCGGGCCAATAGCTGCTTCGTTAGCCATATTGGAGTTTCTCCTCGTCTAACTAGAAAGTAGCTCGCTCTGACGAAGAAGTGATTCGCTCTGATACTGCTGAGCGTTTTGGGGTCTGCATGCTTTGCATACTTTATAGGTCGTGCTTTAGGGTTTATTCTTTATATGTAATCCTGAAGAGTCTGTAAAAGATCTTTTGTAAACATGAATTTTAATAAATAACTTTCCTTTATGCAGTTATCTTTGTATGTCTCCTATGCTTCGGTGAAGTATACAAAATGACTGTTGTCTTCTGCACTTTAAACTACTATTGTCTTCTCCGCTTCTGTGGAGCAACTGTTGTCTTCTGCGCTTTCGTAGCATCTACGTTATTTTTATGCTTCTACAAGACCCCCTTCAAAGTTTTCAAATTGGACAAGTTTGGAACACTTTGAACAAAAGCATGAAGTACCACGTCATCGGAAAAGCCTAGGGGTTGCTGATAGGCTGGCGTCATGCTTAGCCGTCAGCAATAATTACTTTTTGAGTTCATTTTTAGAAGTAATGATAACTTCTCATTTTTAGGCGAGCACGAGCCAGGCTAGAGGGAAGTAGCCAATCTCGGAAGCCGTCAGTGTAGATAATGCTCCGGTCGTAGCACCGGAGTTCATGAAGTTGTGCGGCCGTCGGTTGCGAGTAGGTGTCCAATACTATTTTGCTGATGCACATGAGCGTTCACTCTTCGGAGTAGCGTCTCAAAGATGTGCTAAAGCCCTTTTCAGCTGATACGCGTGGGCACCATTCCTCATAGTGGTGTCCCGAAGATGTGCTAAAGCTTTATCAACCGATGCACATAGTCATTACTTTTACGAAGTAACGACAGTAAGACGTACAAAGGTTTCTGCTAATGCGCAGAGTCACTAATATTGACTACACAAAGTGTAATTTACGAATTGCCTGTGCGGACGCTCATTTGCTGATATGTAGTACAATTTTTGTAGTGCCTGCATGGATGCTTGTGCAGTGACTGCACGGATGCTTTTTGACTGAGGTGCACTGCCTAGTGCAGTGCCACTAGGCAGTGCCTGTATAATTTTTTACCGAAAATACTTGTATTTTTCTGACACATTTTGTTTATGTGCAGTTGCTATGTCCACGCATCTTTTTAGGGATAAACTTTTTGGTTCAACGGTCTATACCCTAGGCATAAATGTCGATGAGGCACTCATTAATCCTGCCAAGATGTTGATTGCCCAAGGTCGATCGAAATTGCGACTGGCTATAATACAGGATCAATAGCCTTTATACTTCTGTCATATGATGGATCGAGGCAAGTTGTCTCTCCTTTTCGATACCGTCGAGATGTTAAAACCTCGGTTCCCCTTTGGCGATCAGCTGATTCTGGAAGAGACTGAGCTCTTGGAAATAAATGAGAATTGGTACTTCAAGAATGACGGTCTCTTCTTGTATGTTCCTTCAGTCAATCAGCACCTCCCGCTCTCGATTTATTTTGCTTTGTCGAGAAGCGTCTCATGAAATCGGAGCTGTCCCCGGAGCAAGGTGGTTTAATGACAGGCCAGATCCAGGGGGATAGACACTCTAAGAGAAAAGATACTTTTAAGAGTGCACATGACGATCTGTCATACATATTGTGCGTATTGCTCCCTGGTCGTCTGCTCAATGATTTTACTACGGAGGTACATCCATTTCGGGCTTCTCTTTTTGTCATTCGGCTTCTAGCGACGAGATACACGTATCCGAAAAGGCTTTTCGGGTCGAAGGCTAGATCCATCCTAGGGCTGAATGGTGTAAAATAACCCAGTAGGTGTTGGGTAGCTTCAAGAAGGATCTGTAAGGTATGGGCTTGTGCCGTGCCATAAGGGCTACCGAACATGGTATAGAGATCAATCAGCCCCTGTTAATGACCTTGTTGGAGATGTATAACCACCATACCGAGACTTTCTTTACTCCTTATGGAGAGATGGGGTTGGCCCTCCATGAGATGTACGCCATCTCGAAGATGCCGTGGGGGGACGAGCCGTATAAGGAATATACTCCTTGTAAAGAGGAGTTTAGTGCTGGAGAACAAATATCCTAAAATGATGGTCGGGTATAAAGAATTGCTTTGCCATCATCAAGTGTGCGTTCGCCAGGACAGAGCGAAGGCTCTGCCCCATATCAAGACTTGGAAGGATTATATCTCCGAAAAGCACCCTTTGGAGCCAGAAATGGTCCACTTTTCCATGCGCAAGGAATATACTACTGATGAGGTAGAGGATTTGATGGCCATAGCGGGGGTCTCTGCTCCCTAAGTAGATGCCGAAGGAAAACCCACCTCTACCGTTCATAGCTACTTCTGTCAGAACCTGACTACGTTGTGCCCAAAAATAGCACGGGCTGATTTTCTGATGATATGGTTGCGGAAAGCCATAGTTCCTGGAGGCTCAGGATCCATGGGGCAGGTCACCCAGGAACTCATTCTGCTATTTGTAAAATTGGCCTTTAAGCATTTGCTAGCTTTGCCCTCGGCTATGGTATGCAATACCTTGCAAGACCCGTGGGAACTCTCGAAGAGCTTGAAGCTATGTATAGGCAACTCTAGAGGGGGGTGAATAGAGTTTGTGTCGATAATCACCAATTTAAAAGTAACTCTATATCAACTCCACAGAACAACAATCAAGAGAGTAAGTAATCCGAGATAAATGCGGAAATAAATAGAGATCAGGAGAGGATATGCAAACACCGCAATTTTAACCTAGTTTCCTTCGTGGAGGACTAGTTCAGGCCTAAGAACTCTTGCTCAGGATTGAAATCTACTATTTATGAAATAGGGTACAACCACGTGGCTTTACTCAGAAGAGCATGCCAACTTCTTTCAACTTCGCAGAGGCAAAACTTAGAATTTTTCAAGTGACTTTTCATTCACTCTTGCACACAACTTCTAGCTGATATCGCACTGAGCACCTTGGGCTAAGGAGAGTTGTGGCTTAGGAGATATGAAAGAGTTGGATTTAGAGAAGTAGAGCTTAGAAGGCATGAATATTTGAAGGTAAGAGATGATTTGAAATGGGAGAATTCAAGTTCTATTTATACTAGTCTGAGGAGGCAGAATTCGGCCTTAATTTTGTCCCAAAAATTCAATTTTTCTAACGTTGGACAACTAGTATCAATCAGGCCCTAAAAATTAGTATCATGATTTTTAGGAGACAGAGTTCGGGCCGAACTGTGCCTTTGGCAGAGTTCGGCCTGAATTTTGTTTAGTCGGGGCCCGAACTATAAAATGGGCTTTGGATGTATTGGATTGGTTTTGTTATGTCTTATTTTGTTTGGTGGAGTAAGTCTAGGCTCAATATAGCTCAATACAACTCAGCGTGCATAATCCTAGACTCAAGAAAATGAAAAGTACAGACTTCGTACAAGTACAATTGCAATAATCAATATGTTGATGACGACGGTTATGAGCTTGATATGTTGTAGCTGATGGTCTTGACTTTAAGCTCATTGTGTCATATTGGATCATGTCAATTATTGTTTTGTTAATTCTCTAAATTAGGTTAACTGTAATCAAGTTTGGGTCAACAATCTCCTCCATTTTGGTAATTGACAAAAATGGTATTTGTATGTTGCAACATTCATACCTGGACACATGTTGAAGGGAGTAGTTTGTATTGAGTAGCTCCCCCGTAAATCGATATGTCGGCTCCCCCATAATCAACTATTTCGGTTGTGTCCTGATACAAAAATCTTTTTCTAAGCACAATATAATATCCAAGATCATGTGATATCCAACAACATATAATATCACAGATCATAGCAAATATCCATACTTTTCTTCCTTTGTCATTTTGCAAAAATAAACATAGCTCCCACGTAAAGAGAGACAAATATGATAAAGTAAGGATAACAAACACACAATATATAACCATAACCAAATATCATAAGAGATAGCTAAGCAGTTTTGATAAACCCAAAATAAACTAGAAGTTTATAATAAGACAAACTGAAATATAAGAATATAGTGCAAAAAGTGCTAAGACATGAAAATAATAAAACCATAACTAAAGCGAACATCAGTAGCAGCAGCAGCAGCAGTAGTTAGAGGACCACTACCATCATGGAGCATGGGAACGGAATAGACCGGCCGACTCGGAAGGCTCGCTAGCAGAGCGCCGAGGATCAACGAACGCCTCATCGGGATCCAAGTATCGCCTGGCCCATGGGTCATCAATCCGGTAACCTCCACGAGAAGGGTCTCGACCCGTAGAAAATGGCATCGTGGGATGTCGGGCCATGTTATAATAGATATCGTACAGAGTGTTGCTGATGGCGCTCATCTGTAAGTAGTCCGATAGTCTAACAGAGTGTAGCGATCGTCTTCCAAATGAAAGCGGTCGCGCAACAAGTCACGAATGGAATCGAGGGTGGCTGGTGGCTCAGGCTATGGTGTATCAGAGTCAAATGATTCCTCCTCAACTGGAGCAGGAGGAACAGGAGTAAAGGCAGTCCTGTGGGCTTTGGTCAAAAAGGCAAGAGCAAGTAAGATGTGACACTCGTCCAAAGGGACGTTGAAGGCACGGAAGATCAATGGAAGATATATCGCATAGACAATCGATCTGGGTTTCTTCCTTGCACGAATCATCCAATCCATCATCGTGCGAGGAAAGTTAAATGGAATAGGACAGTTAAATGGAATAGTAAAGTGAAGAAAGTAGAGGGCAGTAATCTCATGATAGGAGACCTCATCGGTAGATCCTGTTTTGGGCAGAATTGGAGGAGAAAATAATCCGATAGAATTCATAAAAATGGTTGTTGAGATATTTAGCCCTAAGTTTGCGAGGGCAGGTGTTAGGTTCACAGATCATATCTTTGAACCCTTCAAGAGTAATATCTCCAATGAATTGGAAATCACGGGCATCAACAATTTTTTTCCAAGAGTTGGGATCGGGAAGTTCAAGATATTCGGCAAGATCAAAATCATCGAACATGATATCAATACCGGCGACCCGAGAGTAAATTTGCACTACAACAGAAAGACCTATTAATGACGCTCGACAAGGAGTTTTAATGACGGCTGATACATAAGCGTTATCAAGTTGAAAAATTCCTTTTTTCTATGACGGTTTGGGCTAATTCTGGACTTTTTATAACGTTTATAAAACAAAGCATCATTAATAGTTTAGAGCGGTGGCAAACTTGTAATTAATAAACTTCCAATAAAACCCTTCACACCCGATCTTTTTCAGAGCTTCCCTCCTCCCCCTCTTCCCTCATCTTCCTGAACCCTAAAATTTTCCAAAGCTCGTTCAGTTTTTTGCTCATTTCCATCTTCCTGAACCCTAAAACTTTCCTAAACTCTAATCTTCTCCTTCTCCTCCTTCTTTCAACCTCCTAAATCAAAGAGAAAGAGAACCCCTAAATCAAAAATTACAGAGAAGGAAGGAAATGGAAGGACGGGAGTGCGTACTGTGGCGACGGCTACAGCGGAGGAGTGCCAGTGCGGAGGTGGCAGTCTAGGCGGTGTCAGTGCCCACCGGTGGCGGCGTGGCTCGCACCTCGGCGTGGCTCGCAGTGGTAGTCCTCGGCGACATCAGCCGCAGCCCTCGGATGCAGTACCACGCCCTCTCTCTCGCTCAATCGGTAACCATCGATCCCCAATTTCTCCAATCTCTTGGAAAAACCCTAATTTTTTTCTTCCTTCGAACTTAGGGTTTCTGTGATCTGATTGTGTTGGATTTTGTTCCAAGCGAATTTGGAGGTCGACATCGTCGCCAGCGGAGGTAGGTTGCATCCATTTTCTATGGAAGGATTATAGTTTTCGCGTCGGTGTCGTGTTGTGTCGTACTACATTCATATTACTAGAAATAAAATTCACGTCTGGGCGAAAAAATGATATAATTTGAGTGAACAGTGAATGAGAAATTTGATCATCAAGTTTCAATGGCTGGCTTCATAATTAGCACCGCGTGTCTGTAGTATTTGTCTATGCATCGTGTGTATTCTCATCGAAGCACTTAGCATACTATAGAACAATTTGAGCTTACTTAATTTGGAATTTATCTCGATCTCGATCTTAGTGTTGAATAGAACACTTTATGAATTTGTTAAAAGCAGGTAATGATCCTCATATGGCTGTTAAAGAAAACACGTCCATCCATCTTCACACTATGGTGAGGATTCTACATTGTTATGTCTCGTTGATATAAATTTGTTCGAGTATTTCGATGTAAGGAAATCTAATATATTAGCATCTAATAGCACATCCGATGTTATTGTTTTCCAGAAATCGGTGGACTTTCAGGGAATATCAACGATATCGAAAGTGTTGACACTTCTACTCAAGGCAGCGGTGCAGTTTGTCATCTTAGTTTGGTTTCTTTGTGTTAAGATTCCCCGTCCGGATATTTTTATTGTCCAGGTGAGGCTGAATCTTATACGTATCATCATATTTTCTATGTGAAAATGGTTCACGGTAATTTGATAATGATTGGAGAACCCCCTCAGCATCCGCAAATAGAATTCAGGCCTAGCTATCATTTACATGTTAGTTTAGTGTATGACTGCTTCTAGCAGATCCTTAAATGCTCAGCGAAGTTCTCATCTAAATTCAATATTTTCAACTTAGTTGACTATTTTTGGGGAATGAGATATTTCCTATTTTACTTTTGTGGGTTTTCAACTTTGTCGGCTACATTGTTTTAATTTTTTTTTGGATGTAGAAACAACTTGTGCAAAATATGCATTCTTTCTTGTCAGTCCCCTTGGCTCCATTGGCACCAATACATCTCCTTGTGTAGAAGAGTCACATGAAGACGGCTTGAAGGCTAAACCATCTGCATTGGGGCAACAAATTGCTGCTTCTGTTAGCCAAAATTTTGATGCCGGAATGAATCGGACTTCTCAACCTGATTTTCGTACAACTCCCTTGTCTATGAATGGAAAGGGAGGGGATGTTACATCTTTGAGGGATGATGCTAAGAACTCATCTTCTTCTGTAGGAACTTTCCTTCAGTATCTTGCTGGAAATGGGTGGGTGATTTCTTACTCTCTCTTTTCTGTTTTGGTTTGTTTTTTGGTATTAAGTATAGCCTTTAGCTTGTGTACTCTTGGTCATTTAATTTCTGAATGCTTTCATTGGTTCAGAAGATTGCAGGAGATCCAAGTGTGTGCCTCTTCCATGCGGAGACCTGATGTTGGGCTGTGCCCGGTAGTGATTTATTCTTTGAAATATGTACTAAAATTTGTTGTTCAAGTATTCTGAGATTTAGAGATAATGTATTTCTGTTTCTTTCAGCTTGGTTCTGCTCCAGTGGAACATGATTTACAATCTGTCAAGCAAAAACTAGAGAGTGGTACAACACATTATATTAGTCAGAAAGGTAGCTATTCACATATTGAATAAAACATTTTACATGTGATGCAGCATATGATGCTCTTTTTATGTGTGGATTTTTGTATTCCTCTGATCATTCAATTACTTTGATTTTTTTATTAGAAACAACTCCTATTATGTGGCCTCGATTGCCTAGCAGCTCTCATGGGCATTTTATGTCATCGTGCTTTATCAAGAAATTTTGCTTTCTACTATTTGTTGGAATAGATTTCAAGTTGTGAAAGACACTATCCGGTCTTTTCTTTACTGTGTGTGAGCCATATGTATAAAAGAAATTGTTGACGTTTGTTATATCGACAGTTAATTATTGACTTTGAATCTTTTTATTTTAATGATGCTTCGATTGTTTAGAAAGGTTACTGCATGTTCTCAGTGCTTTTTTAGCTGTTATGTCATCTTTATAAGGGATTGTTATATTTTTTTAGCTGTTATGTCATCTTTATAAGGGATTATTTAGAAAGGTTACTGCATGTTCTCAGTGCTTTTTTACCTGATTTTCGAACTCTCTAACTACATAAAAATAATTTCATGTATACTCATGTTTCCTATTGTTTTATATGTACTCATGTTACTTGTTTTTTTTAATTATGAAGACTAATATTTTTTTTCTTCTAATGGTCCAAACCATGAAGCTGATATGAGGACGGGAAGAGCTACCTACTGGGAACTTACAAGTCTTCAAACCATCTGGCCTGGACTTCAGGTGCTTGTTTAGACAAATAGGTATATGGTTTTATAGGTATGGTTTCTATGGAGATGTTATCAAGGAAAGTGATATATGTTAATAGTAACTTTTTTATGTCCTGTGTATAAATAGGACATTTGATTGCATTCTTTGCGTGGCCTTTTCTTTCACATTTGATTGCATTCTTTGAGTGGCCTGTTTCTTTCACTCTTTGAGTGGACTATTTATTACTACAGGTAGGTATTTTAATGCATTCTTAGATTCAATGTATATGAAAGTATTTTATTACATGATCCTCAATTGCTAGTTTTTTGTTGGAAACTTGGTACCAACTCTTAAGACATGAGGTGGTCTTTTGGTATTATTTTTTTTATCTTTTTCAGGGTTTTGCTACGTGATGCCGACAGTTTTGATGTGCTCAAAGTTGAAGCCAGTGTACTAATAGTTTTGAGGGTCTACTTACTAGTAGTAGTTGTAATATGTATTTGGATGTCCTATTTTTAAAAATGTAATGAAGATGGTGATATATATTTGTAAATGGATTAAATGGTACTCTATAACATTTAGATGTTTTCTTGTGAATATGGTTCAAAATGAATGTTTTGAAATTGAATTGAGCAACATTGAGCATTGATCTATAATTTTTTGGAAAGTAATATATAAATGTGCAGAATTGAGCGTTATAAATGTGTTAAATTGAGTCTATACAGATTATCTATTCATAACGCTTTCAAACTACGCTGAAAATAAGTGTAGCAGAAACTCATCATATTCATGACGTTTTTATTTATGACGCTTTTTAAAAAACATTTATAACACCCGTTTTCATCACGCTTGCTTTGGAAAAAAAGCACCATGGTTTGTCATTAATGACGGTTTTTAACCGTCATTAAAAGGTATTTCTGTTGTAGTGTTGGGTGTCGTCGTGAGTCATATTGCAATAAAACATTTGTACTGCATTAAGATATGTGACAGATTGAGTAGAAACAAGTTCATCGAGACAAAGATCCTTGAAGTTTGGATCAAAGTCGAAAAATATCATAAAATTTATCGGTTGTCCTGCCACAACACTTCTAGAGCGAAAGTCTGAGTACCACTCATTAGATTCTTCTAATAAGACAAAAATTTGCTAATTATAGGTGTTAGCTGTGGGAGGTGGAGGAGGAGTGAATAAAGGGTGAATGGATTGGACATCTTGAGAAGTAGAAGGAGGGTTTGATGAAGAGGCACCTTCCGTTTGAACCCTCTTTCCCAGATTAAAGAGTCTAGAAGCCATATGATAACTAAAAACAAGGAAATAATGAAAGAGTAGATGGAGAACAAGTGTTTATACCTAAAAATAATGAAGTAGAGTTGAAGAGAATTTCCAAAAACTTTGAAATTCCAAGTTTGGAAGGAGGATGAGCACCAATAATAGAGTTTCTAGGGTTACGGTTTAAAGAAACAAAAGCTTTGGAGAGAGGTTGAAGATGGTAGCAATGAAGAGAGAGACTACAAATTCGTGTATGTGAAGAGTCGGGCTTGCTGGTTGGTTAAAACGTGGCCCTTGGATCAAATCAGATGAGTGGCTGAAAGTGGCTGAAGGTTCTGTCTCCAACTACACTGAGTTCGGGCCGAGTTCTTTGTTCTTGGTTCTAGAACTCCAAAAGGTTGATCAATGAATATAGCACATGACAAAAATTGTTGTAAATTAGAGATGATGAATTATATATACCATATAATAATTTATACCTTGTAATTAATTTGTTAAACAATTATCAGCACAGGTGAATTTGCCTCAGGGTAGCTGTAGGGGCCGAATCCCTGCTAGCGGTAGTCCGAAGACTAGTGCACCGTGTTGCTTAGGCTTTTACGTCTTATTGTCAGAAGGATTCTTTCGGCTTGTCTCCAAAGCAATTTCACCATGTACGATGTTGTATTAACAGCTATTTACGTAGGTACAACTTAGTATACGACATTTTTATTCAAAATTTCTAATTCTCGACGATTGAAACGCTATTCGGCTAGTAGTTTTGTGAAAAAGTCTGCTAGCTAATGATCAATGTCAATAAATTCTAAGTTAATAGTGCCATGCATTTGATGATCACGCAGAAAATGATGTCTAATTTCTATGTGCTTATTGCGTGAGTGACATACTGGGTTTTGGTCAGATTGATTGTACTAGTGTTATCACAGAATATTGGTATATGCTTAAATAGTAAATTATAGCCTTCAATGGTTTGCTTCATCCACAGAATCTGAGCACAACAACGACCAGCTACGATGTATTCAGCTTCTGTTCTGGATAGTGCGACAGAATTCTGCTTCTTGCTAAACCACGAGACTAAAGCCTTTCCTAACAAATGATACGTGCCGCTGGTAGTCTTACGGTCGACATTGCATCCGGCAAAATCTGTATCGAAATATCCGATTAAGTCAAAGGAAGTGATTTTGGGATACCACAAGCCCACCGTAACAGTCCCTTTAAGATATCGAAAGATACGTTTAAACCGCAGTCATGTGTGATTCCTTAGGATTAGTTTGATATCGACCACAGAAGAAAACACTAAACATGATATCGGGACGACTAGCAGTTAAATAAAGCAGACTACTAATCATACCTCGATACTTACGTTGATTAACAGGTTTGTCGCTTTCATCCGGTTCTAGTATTGTTGTAGTAGCCATAGGAGTATTGATTGGTTTGATGTTGTCAAGATCAAACTTCTTCAACATATCCTTTGTATACTTTGACTGACTGATGAAGATGCCTTGTGAGTATTGTTTTACTTGCAGTCCAAGGAAGTAGTTGAGCTCCCCTATCATGCTCATCTCAAACTCGTTCTGCATATACTTGGCAAACTTTTGGCACAAGACCTCATTAGTAGACCCAAATATGATGTCATCCACATAAATTTGTACTAAGAGAATGGTGTCATCAAGAGATTTTATAAACAGTATCGTGTCAATTTTCCCTTTTGAGAAACCTTTGTCAAGTAAGAAAGTGATAAGGCGTTCATACCAAGCTCGAGGGGCATGTTTGAGGCCATAGAGAGATTTCTTAAGTTTAAAAACATGATCGAGAAATTTGTGATTTTCAAACCAGGAGGTTGCTTAACAAAAACTTCTTCTTTAATAAAGTGTCACGACCCGCACCCAGTGTAGGGAAACGAGAATTTGGTACGTCCAGCCTGCGTCGCAGTATCGGCGGTAGTAGAACGCTGTCCTAGGTCACATACATCTAACATAGTATAAATATACATGTCCAAGATATACTCTCCAATCAGAGGACAATACAGAAGGTATAATTCAATCACAATTCTAAGGTAGAAATAGTACGATAAGATAGATATAAAATCTCAAATGAAGATACAAACAGAAGAAAATAAGTCTAAGTGTCTAAACGACACAACATCTCAACATCCATAAATAATACAACTCAGATGTCAAATACAAATAACATATGAAATAAGATAAACTGCTTACCTATCTAGACTAAGCAATAGGGGTGATGTCCTCAGCTAGAGCTGGATCCTCCTGTGGGTCCAACTCACAAGTGTCATCTAGGCTTGCTCCGTAATAAGTAGGGCAAAACTCTTCGATGTCATCTGTAATATTTTTAAAGGTCCAGTCAGGAAAAATGAGCACATATCTCTCAAAAGTTCAGATCAGCAGGAAAATATAAAACAAGCAATAGAGTAAGATACATGAAGTACTGTAAGAGATGTACACGAAAGATAAAGGATATATTTGTAACTGGAAATATCAATATAAGTAGAACTGTACGTGACTAAGTGATTTAGAGCACAATATGGTTCTGTAAACGGCTTGATGTTGCACACAAGCTACTGAGTTTGCATAGAGTAAACTAAGGAATGATCACATAACCACTTCTACTCCCCCGTCCCCAATAAATACACAAGGATCCATTCAAGTTATGTTACGTGCACGTGATTAGTTGCACAAGAAGATCATGTGAGCACACGAGGTATATGAGAGTAGATGATTTGTACACGAATATCACGAATACAAGGAGTATACGATGCTCATGATTAAGTATACGAACATGAAATATCTGATGTATCCGATGAGGGGATAACATCGCATGAAAGATCCTTATAGTACTAATCCATGATAAACAAGTGTCAGCATCAAGTAAAGTAATCTAGAGAAAGAATATAAGTCCTAACAAGTATGAAACGATCGAGAATGTACTCGCTGCGATCCTGAACGACTGAAGAGAATAGATGTCCGTACAGGAGTAACTGAGTCCTAATTAGAACAGACACATGTTACA
>JANAVB010036293.1:0-94053 GCA_029216955.1 Iris pallida
ATATCCCTACCTGTTTGACTCGTGAGGTATAATGTCTTTCTTATGCCTTACGTTTTCCCTTTCTTGCTTGCATTGTATGATTGTATGATTGAACTGCTTAGTGTAGCTTGTCTGTGCTTAGTGTAGCTTGTCGTGGCAATCTCTAGCTCCTTGATTAAATTCCGAGGACGGAATTCTTTTAAGGTGGGTAGAGTTGTCACCCTGATTTCCCGTATTTCGTATTTATACTCGTATCTGGATTTTAGCATATATTTTTTTATTTTTCTCAACTTGTGGAATTTTGATATTTCTCGTATTTTGGGTTGTGTCTTGGCTCGGTTTTAATTGGTTTGGGTTGGTTTGGTTTGGTTTAATGTGTATTGGAACACCTTAACCTATGCTCCACCCTCAACACACCACAACCCACCCTCTTTATAAACTCCACCAACCTTTTCTCTCTCCTCATAACCTCCATTAAATTTCTTCTTCTCCTTCCTCTACACAACTCTCTTCTCCTTCCTCTCCACAACACCCACCCATAGGCAAGTGCACCTTGCCACAACATGAGAACCCTCTTTTATTTGTCCATTTGCTAGATTAGGATTTGGTGATCAACATTAGAACTTGGTATTTTGTGATTTGGAGTCTCCATTGTTCTAGATCTAAGTTTTCCTTATTTTTGGTTTTGTATGGTTTTGATCTACTTAAGTTAGATTTTTATGGGTTTTGATGTTTCCATGTGGAAGAGGGTTCAATTCCACCCTGGTTGGAACTTTGGAAATCTGGATTTGGAGTTCGGATGGCCAAGTTGTGATGCCTTGAAGTTTTGGAGCCATTGGAGCTTCTTCTCAGCCATGGAAAGAAGACCCAGACCCTGCGTGCGTGTTTTTATGCGTACGCAGCTCTCTTCTTGCGTGCTTTTGCACGTACGCAGCTCTCTGGCTTGCGTGCTTTTGTACGTACGCTCCTCTCCTGCTTGCGTAACTTTTCACGTATGCAGCTCTCCTGCGTGCGTGACTTTTTACGTATGCAGCTCTCCTGCGTGCGTGACTTTTCACGTATGCAGCTCTCTTGCGTGCGTGTCTTTTCCTCTCCTGCGTGCGTGACTTTTCACGTACGCAGCTCTCCTGCGTACGTGACTTTTCACGTATGCAGCTCTCTTGCGTGCGTGTCTTTTCCTCTCTTGCGTGCGTGACTTTTCACGTACGCAGCTCTCCTGCGTGCGTGACTTTTCACGTATGCAGCTCTCCTGCGTGCGTAACTTTTCACGTATACAGCTCTCCTGCGTGCGTGTCTTGTGCGTACGCTGCACCCTGAACCCCTTGCTTAACCCATTGGCTCTTGGAGTATTGGTTTTATTTCTTGACTTGGTTTCTTTTTATGGATTGGGTTTTCCTGAGATCTGTTCAACACAGCACGACTATCTTGACCCGATACGACCTAACATGGTTTTCAAGTAATTGTTTATGACAGTACGATTTTCTGTGGATTATGATTTTGGTATCCTCTGATCTCCTTGCTAGTGACCCAGTGGGGTGCACACCTAACTTGTAACTTGTAATTAATCCTTGTAACTTGATAACTTGATAGTGGCCCGTGGCGGCGTACTCTTGACTTGACTTGTAACTTGTAACTTGTAACATGACTTGATAACTTAATGCTGTTGCGACGGCTAACACGACTTGACAAGAATAAATGGCCTAGACACCGTGGGTGAATGTGTTTGTACAAATGAACCTGTCTTGTCTTGCATCATGTCTAGGACATAAATCCCTGGTTTTTCACGGTCAGGGATTCATACTGAATATGGCTAGGATTAATGACTAGATTGATCAAATAGTTTATGGAGAATTTTCCCGTTACCTGTTGCCCCTTTGGTCCCGGCCTTATATATATATACTTGGAATTTGTTGCTATCCGTCGAGATGAGCGCACTTCCAGCCCGCCGTCGAGTGTGGTACCTTAGGACACATGTATCTTACTACAGTGTGTCTGCTATATCCTGCTATCTTTTCCTTTTCTTGCTGGGATCACTCAGGTAGTAACAAACAGGTAACCGGACTTGGAATTCTCATTGCATCTTGCTAGTAACTAGGCCTGTGATAACCCTAGTTAGTTAAAGTAGCAAGCCGTATTTATTACTTGGCCGTGATTGATTGGATGGGGTCTAGTCCAGCCTTGTCTCGTCCTGATCCTGTACAATTTCTGACATGACACGCTTACTCAGTGCTTTATCTTAATTCTATATCATGAATAATTGCATGACCAGATTTCTTATATTTACCTTGCCGATAAATGGTGGGAGAAACCAAGTTCTGTTCAGACGAAGGGTTACAACCTCGGTCCTTGTTTGGTTTACGGGTTGTAACCTGGTTATCTGAATAGTCCCATGGTTATCTCATCGTATATCATTCTGTCATGCTTTCCATATGTTCTGCCTTTTATCGATTCTGTACAAGATTGTCTTTTATATTCTCCTATCATGCTTTTTCTTAATTTACTATCTCTTATTATGTAATTATATTATTGTGCTAATTGCTGGCTTTAGTTCTTATTTTGTGGCCTCCTTTGTGGCACTTGCTCTTTCTGGAGTCTGACCCAACTGGTTTTGTATGGCCAGATACCGGAGCAGCAGCAAAGGATCTACCTGCTTTCCAGCCAGATGGTAACCACTAGAGGGAATCCTGGCAACGAGTGGGTTTCTTTTGTTCTCCTCACTATAATTGTACATTATTCTTTTGAGGACATTTAGCCGACGAGCACCTGTTAGCTCGATGCACTTTACCTTCTGTCTGCCTACGGGCTATAAACATGATTGGCAACTCGAGGTTGATCATGTATGACCTAACTCTTGCTAGTCCTTACATTTTGTACGACTAGCTTCATGATCATCTGGATATGTAATGTTTGGGACGCCTTACAATTGTATATTTGGTGGTCTGATATCTTGTAATTATTATTAGTTGGTTGAGATTGAGACAATAGGATAATTTCTGACCTTAAGAGACTGTTGGCTTGTAGATAAACCCTCATATTTCTAGACAGCCGTGACCGTATAGTGAGATGGATTCTATTTCATTATACGTAGCTGGCTATGTCCGCCCCCGCTCTCCAGTATTCTGGTTCTGGGGCGTAACACTCAAGAACATTTTGACTGAGCGTTTGGGACGCCTTACTGCTTTATCTTACATGTTCTCTATTTTGCTTCTTGTTTGAATGATTGAGACAATAGATGTGAAGTGACCATAGTAAGACTTTCATGTAGTATGCACCCCCTCGTCTGGTTAGACAGCATTGATCGTATTATACGGTATTCATCTACCCGTAATACGTAGCTGGCTGAGTCATTCCCCCGCTCTCCAGTATTCTGGTTCTGGGGCGTGACAGGCATGATATAGCCTATAGCCTATGGTGTGTTAGTTAGACTAGTTAAGCCTAGTTAGACTTGCTAGACCTAGGTTTGACTTCTTGGTTGACCAGGGTTGACTTTGACCTAGTTTGATCTAGACTCATGTAGAATGCATAGTAGAGCTTCATTTTATCATTTTAGACTTGTTGTGACTTGTACTGTTCTGATTAGGAGCCAGACACCACTCCTCGGACAGTATATTCATCTTGGACATTCAGATAGCAGGCGAGTACATTCTCTGATCATTTCATATCCTGTTTAGAATTATTTTCCTACTTTAAATTACTTTACTTGATACTGTCAAGTTGGTCACACGGATTGGTACTATATGGATCTTTTTATGAGATGTTATTGTTGGCCCATTGGTCATAGTCAACCTGATTTTAATAATTGATCAAAACTCTGTCTGGATATACGAAGCTTGTTGGGACATCTCAGCTTCTTGGACATAAGCAAGATTGGATATTCACTCCGTTCAAGACTGAAGATCTGTTTGCCTACTTAAGTCTGTACTTCCTATGCAATGTAATTTTTCATTTTATTTGAGTCTAGAAATACGTTGTACACCGAGTCGTACTGGCAAATAGGCTACTCCCAAATAGTTCAAAATGTTTTTAAAATGACCTATCAAAATGTTTACAAAAAGGTTTTCAAAAAGGTTTTCAAAAATCACCAAAAATCTTTTTTAAAAACCCTAACCTAACCCTGATAGAACTCGGCCAGAGTTCGGCCAGAGTTCGGTTGGTGGCCGTTTAATTTTTTGAATTCCCTGGAACTTGGTCCTCCTGCAGTTGCGGATTTGACCGAGATTTGCTCATCGAGTTCTGTCCGAATTCTGTCCTAATTCTGACAGAGTTCTCCCTTTGGAATTCCTATAAATAGAGATGGATTTCGATCATTTCAATTCACTCATTTACTTTCAATCTTCTCTCTATCTAAAAAGCTTTCTACCTTCCAAAGAGTTTTCTAGAGCTTTCATTTTCAGATCCCAAGCCAGTTACAATCCTCTAGTCGATTTGCCAGTGCGGTACGGTCTAGAAGTTTCTGAGAGATTGTAATCAGAAGGCTTGATTGAAGAATACCTCTTCACATTTGAAGTTGGACGAGTTTTTCGTATCAAAGCTCGCGTTGTAGAAGTTGCAAGGACTTCGTAAGAAAACTTGCAGTTTTTCCTATAGTGGATTCAACTGGTAGCAAGAGTTCTACCGACTGGATTAGTCCTCAACAGAGGGATACCAGTATACATCGCTGTCTTTGCGTTTGCTTTCTGAACTCTGCCTTTACATTATTTTAACTGTGATTATATACTGTGATTGTGTTGCTAACATTTTTTATTTAGCATTATTCCGCTGCCAACTCTATTCACCCCCCCCTCTAGAGTATTACGCTTTACTATATCGTTCCTACAATTGGTATCAGAGCGGGTGTTACATGTAAAGCGAGGTAACAGTGCTATTATTTATTCATTATTTATTAGATCACAGCATATCACATGGCTACTATGAAATTCATAAGTGAAGGTCAGGCCACAAACAGACCCCCTCTGTTTGATGGTACTAACTACACTTATTGGAAAACACGGATGAGTTTCTTCTTGAAATCTCTTGATTTTGACTTATGGGCTATTGTTCTTGATGGCTATCAGAAGCCACCTCGTATAAATGTCGAGAGAGTTTTGGTTGAAAAACCCCAAAGCAGTTATACAGAGGAAGAAAAGAAAAAGGCCAGTCTTGACGCACGTGCCATTAATGCTCTTTTTTGTGCCTTAGACAGAATAGAATTTAACAGGGTATCTACATGCACAACGGCAAATGGTGTGTGGAAGCTTCTCGAAGTTACACATGAAGGCACGACTCAAGTCAAGGAGTCAAAAGTCAGCAGACTTACTCAAGAGTACGAGGCGTTCAAAATGAAGCCAAATGAAACAGTCACACAAATGTTCGAGAGGTTCTTGGATATTGTAAACCCTTTGTCCTCCTTAGGCAAAGATTACAGTAACCACGAAAAGATTCGCAAACTCCTGCGAGCTCTCACCAAGAACTGGATTCCGAAGGCTACAGCTATCATTGAAGGAAACGACCTCACTACAATGTCACTTGAAGTACTCATGGGTAAACTACTCACTCATGAACTGGAGCTACAAGATTTTGAAGAACCTGCACCAAAGGAGAAGACTATCGCCCTCAAGGCTCAGCACAGAAAAGCTGCTGAAGATGACTCAGACAGCAGTAGATCTGACGCTGAAGATCAAGCTCTCCTAGCAAGGAAGTTCAAAAGATTCATGAGACATGAGAAGAGAGTCAAGAAAACAACAGCAACAACTGGTACCAAGAAGATGCTGTCTGCTATGGCTGCAAGAAGAAGGGACATATGAAGAAGGACTGTCCCATCAACTCATCATCGAGCAAGAAGAACAACAGGTATGAAAAAGGCAACCTGAAAAGATCAACGTCTCGGAAATATGCCAACACCAGCATATGGCATGAGAGTGAAGCTAGCGACTCAGAAGATGAACATTCAGAGGACGCTGCAAACATCTGCTTCATGGCAATCGATCAGGTACCTACTGAACCTGTAGAAACATATGATGACTTTACCTTTGAGCAATTAGGAGATGCCTTCAGTGACCTAATGCTTGACTACAGGAAACTGCGTAGTAAATATCAGACCGCTAAGAAGGTACTCAAAGAGTACAAAGGAGAAATAGGAAGACTTACCGACCTACTAGCTGAGGTTAGAGCTAATGTTAGAGAGTCTGGTGAGCTTTCCCCTATAAAACTCTTATTACACGAGACTAAACAGTCATCCGAAGAGAAAGACAAGATTATAGACCAATTGAGAGAAGATCTTTCTAGAGAAAAGAAAAGTCTTCAATCTGCACAAATCAGAATGGAATCACTCACTTCTGATTATACTAAGTTATATGACACTTCCAAAAGGTTGGAAATTAGGTTAGGAAAACAGCCTGAGCCTGCTGCTTCCTATCCTAACACGTGTCACTTACCGAGAATTCGGAACATTCCCAAGCCAAACACTGTCAGACCAAACCATATAAAACCTTTACCCCAAAGGTTAAGCCCAAACATGATCATAGGTATGCATTCTTCTATACTAGAAAACCCAAACCTACCAACCATGCACACCACTCAGCTTTCAACACTCGACATGCACAATGTCATTATTGTGGCCTCATTGGTCATATATCATCTGCATGTAGAATGAGAAAGCTTGTAGATTTAAATGTTTATGCTTGGATACCTAAAGCTAACAATTCAGGACCCTACAAGAAATGGGTACCAAAGGTTTCATCTGCAAACTGTTTTGTAGGTGGAACACCCTTCACATGCTAGAAGCAAATAGATCCTCGACAGCGGTTGCTCACGGCATATGACCGGTGACGCTACCCTATTTGCAACACTGTCGAAGAAGAAGAAGGAAGGTTATGTTTCCTTCGGTAATAATTTGAAAGGGTATATTATTGGTATCGGTGATGTTGGTAAGTCTCCCTATCCAGTGATTAAAGATGTCTGTCTAGTTACCGAGTTGAAACATAATCTGCTCAGCATAAGTCATCTAGCTGATCATGGTTATGGTATCAACTTTGGCAAAGACAAATGTACTATAGTTGATAGCTCAACTGGTAGTACTATCTTTGAAGGAATCAGGGAAGACAATATATATGTTTTCTATCTGTTGGAAGAAGCTAACATTTCAGGTAGATGCTTAATGGCCAAAGTGATGAGAGTCATCTATGGCACATGAGACTCAGTCATGCAAACATGGATACAATTTCAAGATTATCCACAAAGAAGATAGTACGCGATTTACCAGACATAATATTCAAGAAGGATTCGGTATGCAGCCAATGTGAAAAGAACAAGGCTACCAAATCCACATTCAAGTCTGTAAACGCAGTATGTACTACTAGACCTCTACAATTGCTACACATGGATTTATTCGGTCCTAGCAGAGTTGCTAGTCTCGGAGGTAAATTATATGCATTTGTTATTGTAGATGATTTTTCTAGATACACGTGGGTATATTTCTTGACACGCAAGAATGACGCATTATCCGAATTTGTCGCCTTTTGCAAGAAAGTACAAAATAAAAAAGGTTACATGATCACTCGAATTAGAAGCGATCATGGAGACGAATTCGAGAATGCTGATTTTGAGCAATTTTGTGACACACACGGTTTCATACACGAGTTCTCCTGCCCTAGAACTCCACAACAAAATGGAGTTGTGAAACGTAAGAACAGAACTCTAACCGAAATGGCCAGAGTGATGTTAAATCAATTTAGCCTACCCAAATACTTCTGGGCTGAAGCTGTCAATACAGCTTGCTTTGTGCTCAATAGAGTTCTAATTCGACCCAAATCGAAGAAGACTCCATTTGAGTTATGGTTTGATAGAATTCCTTCAGTTTCATACTTTAAGATATTTGGCTGTAAGTGCTTTATTCTTAATACTAAAGACAACTTGGGAAAGTTTGACGAAAAGGCCGATGAAGGTATATTTCTAGGTTATGCGGCCAAGAGCAAAGGGTACAGAGTCTTCAACAAACGTACCATGATCATCGAAGAATCAATCAACGTCACTTTTGATGAAATGAACCAAATGTCTCTCGATGATAGTGATGAAGATCTGCCTACATCAAGTTCAACATCAGCTGAACCTGAACCAAGCTCTGCACTAGCTGAACCACCTAGAGGAGATCCAGGAACCAGCTACCTACAGAGTCTACCGAAGAGGTTAAAATTCACAGCTGATCATCCACAAGATTTGGTAATTGGTGACATTACCAAAGGAGTAAGTACTCGATCATCCAGTAGAGATATTGTTTCTAGTGTTGTATTTATTTCACAGCTAGAACCTAAATCTATTGATGAAGCATGTAGTGATAGTTTCTGGATAGATGCCATGCAAGAGAAATTAAACCAATTCGAACGGAATCAAGTTTAGAAACTTGTTCCCAAGCCTATTGATCATCCGGTCATTGGCACCCGTTGGGTATTCCGAAACAAACTAAATGAGGATGGTTTAGTAACTCGTAACAAGGCTCGACTCGTAGCTCAAGGATACAATCAAGAAGAGGGTATCGACTACGATGAGACTTATGCCCCAGTTGCGAGATTAGAATCCATTCGAATGTTATGTGCATTTGCATATTTTCATGATTTTAAACTTTTTCAAATGGATGTAAAAAGTGCTTTTCTAAATGGCTTTATAAAGAGGAAGTTTTTGTAGCACAACCTCCGGGTTTCACGGATTTCAAAAATCCTGACCATGTTTTCAAGTTGAAGAAAGCCTTATATGGTTTGAAATAAGCCCCTCGTGCTTGGTATGACCGTCTAAGCTCTTTTCTACTTGACAACGATTTTTCAAAAGGAAAGGTTGACACTACACTTTTTATTAAATCTTTTAATGGCAAGCTGCTTTTAATTCAAATTTATGTTGATGATATCATATTTGGATCCACTGATGAATCTCTTTGTCAAGAATTTTCTAAATGTATGCAGAATGAGTTTGAGATGAGCATGATGGGAGAGCTGAAGTTCTTTCTCGGATTGCAAATCAAACAAACCGACAATGGGACGTTCATTAATCAAGCCAAGTACACAAAAGATTTGCTAAAGAAGTTCGATCTGGACAATGTCAAACCTATTGGCACTCCGATGGCAACTTCAACAAAACTTGATTCTGACGAACAAGGCAAGCCAGTCGACACACGTAAGTATCGAGGTATGATTGGTAGTTTACTTTACTTAACTGCTAGCCGTCCAGATATAATGTTTAGTATTTGCCTGTGTGCACGTTTTCAAGCTAACCCAAAGGAATCACATCTGACCGCAGTTAAGCGTATCTTCCGATACCTTAAGGGCACTTCTTCTGTCGGCTTGTGGTATCCCAAAACTAAATCCTTTGACCTTATTGGTTATTCGGATGCAGATTTTGCGGGATGCAAGGTTGATAGAAAAAGTACTAGCGGTACATGTCATTTCTTAGGCAAGGCTCTAGTCTCTTGGTTTAGTAAAAAGCAAAATTCTGTAGCCTTATCAACAACAGAGGCTGAGTGTATCGCCGCAGGACGTTGTTGCGCTCAGATTTTGTAGATGAAACAAACCCTAGAAGACTTTGATTTATCTTTTACACATATTCCCATTTTCTGTGATAACACGAGCACCATTAATTTGACTAAGAATCCTGTATGTCATTCTCGTACTAAACATATCGAGATTAGACATCATTTTCTTAGAGATCATCATCAAAATGGAGATATAAACCTTGTGTACATAGATACTGAAAATCAATTAGCTGACATCTTCACTAAACCTCTAGCGGAAGATCGTTTCAATTATTTACGTCGAGAATTAGGAATTTTGGACGTCAATAATATTAATTGATTTTATTTTATGATTGTATATCATTATGCAAAAACTGTGTTAGAGACAAGCTAATAAAGAGTCTGTCTGTCACCACAACTACGGTTGAAGCGAAGCGGTACTTAAGAGTTCCCCGGTGAACCTCCGCCAGCTGGGACAGTACTCCTACAGCTAATCTGAGACAGTCGCTGTGTAACGACATTTAATTCATAAAATATTATTAATTATGTTATTTGAAGACTAAAATAACTAATCTTTGAATTAAATATTTGCAACGAGTCAATGAAAAAGAAGTAGCAAAAATCAACTTTGAAAGAACCCTAGGCGAATTCGGCCAGAGCTCTGATCGAATTCGGCCCGAGTTCGGTTGAGGGTGTATGTGTATATATACAGAACCCGAGAGCTTCTTCTCTTTCATTACTTCCAAACTAATTACAACAGCAGCAGCAGCCGAACCCGACCTCCAAACCCTAGTTCTTCACCAATCTATTGCTTCCAATCTACTTGGTGAAATCCTTCCAAAATTTGGAATCGTGCGGAGATCGTTCTTCTCTACAACATATCTAATTTTCGTGAGGTATAACTCCCTCTCTCTTCACCTTTCAAATTAGTGCTTTTTTATTTCAATGGCACCTAGATTTAATCCGTCTAAGAGGAAGAAGACCACTCCTAGTAAGGAAGGGTCCTCTTCGAATCCTCACACGGATTCTTTGTTTTCGCCGGTCCAAAAGAGCGACGGCGCTTTCGATGGGTTCTTCTTTCAAACCCTCGATCAAGCTTTATTATGGTAAGGTAACTTTTCCACCCGTTCCATATGTAGCGGCGCTCCGGTTAAATGGACGGTATTCCCTAATCATCGTCACTTATTTGAGGCATTAGGGTTACACTTACTTGTTAAACTGTGCTTTCCAATAGCTACTAATGCCATTAGATTGTTCTATTGCAATCTCGTAGTTAACACTTTTGATGTGAGCACACGTGTCGGAGGCATAGACATTGACTTCAATGATGTCCTTCTAGCGGAGATTCTTGGTATTCCTAATGAAGGTGAACCGCTAGTTGATATCACGGAATTCGATTTCCCGAAGGCACTACACTCACGAGTTTCAAAACGGAACTTTGTGCACCTGACAGAGTACGTTCTAGAAAGTTCAAGGCTAACAACCTGAACTTGTTTAACTACGAATTGCATCGCATCATCTACTCTACTCTTCTTCCAAAATCCACTTCCAAGGATGATGTGACTTCGCTTGAGCTGTCCGCCATGTACCATATTCTTAAGGGGATTCCTTTTTCCACCCCTAAGACAATCATTCAGATGATGGGACGTTGTCGTGCTAGAGATCGAAATCTCTCTTACGCGATGATTCTTTATCGTATCTTTTAGCGATTCGAGATCGATCTATCGACTTGTACTCAGGACTCTGAGCCCAAGTTACTCCAGCTTTCTCGTCGCAGCCGGACTGCTTCAGCTCCACCTCCTGCTCCTCCTACTGCACCATCTTCACCACATCAGCCGTATGCCATGACTTTTGAGGGCATACATCAGCAGTTATCAGCTTTGCACGTCTCGATGACGGACATGGCTCGCGAGCGAGAGTTCCGCGATGTCACCCGTTACCAGGCGATGGCAAACTCCTTGGCCGATCTACGTTTTGCCCAGACTGGTTACTCTGCTGCTTCCATCCCTCGTGATCCAGCTTTTTCGGGTTACCGCTGTGAGGATGAGGCTGTTCATGCCTACTTCCAGCCAGGTAACGCCTATGACTGGTATCATGCACCTTGAGATTACGTTGGTGAGTTCTATGCTGGCGCCCCTACTCATCCTACTGGCGCTGGTACTTCTGGTGCTGGTACTTCCGGTCATGCTGGCCACGCTGCTGATGATATTGATGAGGATAGTGATGATGAGATCTGATTTGATTATTAGTGATTTTCTATTGTATACTTGGAAATGCTCCGACATTCCAAGTTTTTATTATTTACTTTTTATCAGTACTTTGTAGTTTGATATCAGTACTTTTTATCTTCATGGACATGTTTTTGATGTTTCATTTATGACATCTCAGTTTATTTCAGCATTTTGTTTAAGCACTATCTTTTTATACTGCTTCTCCATTTTAAACTGCCTGTGAAATAGCATGCCTGAGATTTTTTTTATGTTTTTGAAGCAATACATGCCTGTGATGATAATTTGTAGCAACTTTACATTCCTGTGATGCTATATCTCTAATTCTTATACTATATTTCTTTTATTTTCTCGCTATTTGTTACTTATGCATTGATTGCGGGGGAGCCTTCTGCATTTACTGCGGGGGAGCCTTCTCTTGTGCAATTATTTTGCTAAGTGACAAAGGGGGAGAAAATTAAAAATGATCTAACATTTTTTTTGAGTTAAAAACAGGTTATGAACAATTTTTACTTTTTGATATTTTTGAACAAGCTTGAACAAGCTTAATGTTATATCATTCATAGTTTGTCAATTATCAAAATGAGGGAGATTGTTGGCCCATTGGTCATAGTCAACCTGATTTTAATAATTGATCAAAACTCTGTCTGGATATACGAAGCTTGTTGGGACATCTCAGCTTCTTGGACATAAGCAAGATTGGATATTCACTCCGTTCAAGACTGAACATCTGTTTGCCTACTTGAGTCTGTACTTCCTATGCAATATAATTTTTCATTTTATTTGAGTCTAGGAATACGTTGTACACCGAGTCGTACTGGCAAATAGGCTACTCCCAAATAGTTCAAAATGTTTTTAAAATGACCTATCAAAATGTTTACAAAAAGGTTTTCAAAAAGGTTTTCAAAAATCACCAAAAATCTTTTTTAAAAACCCTAACCTAACCCTGACAGAACTCGGCCAGAGTTCGGCCAGAGTTCGGTTGGTGGCCGTTTGATTTTTTGAATTCCCTGGAACTTGGTCCTCCTGCAGTTGCGGATTTGACCGAGATTTGCTCATCGAGTTCTGCCCGAATTCTGCCCGAATTCTGACAGAGTTCTCCCTTTGGAATTCCTATAAATAGAGATGGATTTCGATCATTTCAATTCACTCATTCACTTTCAATCTTCTCTCTATCTAAAAAGCTTTCTGCCTTCCAAAGAGTTTTCTAGAGCTTTCATTTTCAGATCCCAAGCCAGTTACAATCCTCTAGTCAATTTGCCAGTGCGGTACGGTCTAGAAGTTTCTGAGAGATTGTAATCAGAAGGCTTGATTGAAGAATACCTCTTCACATTTGAAGTTGGACGAGTTCTTCGTATCAAAGCTTGCGTTGTAGAAGTTGCAAGGACTTCGTAAGAAAACTTGCAGTTTTTCCTATAGTAGATTCAACTGGTAGCAAGAGTTCTACCGACTGGATTAGTCCTCAACAGAGGGATACCAGTATACATCGCTGTCTTTGCGTTTGCTTTCTGAACTCTGCTTTTATATTATTTTAACTGTGATTATATACTGTGATTGTGTTGCTAACATTTTTTATTTAGCATTATTCCGCTGCCAACTCTATTCACCCCCCCTCTGAGTATTACGCTTTACTATATCGTTCCTACAGTTATCCCCCTCGGGAGCATCGGATACTGTATGTTTTGTGCGTTTCACGAATCATCACGTATCTCTATGCTTCCTCTAATTCACGAATCGCTTGTGACACATGTACTCTCATGTTCACAGAGCCATCATAAATCACCTTTACGTATCACTCATTTTATGAGCCATGTGAAGTTTCACGAATCTTAACATAACTTGAACAGATCTTTGTGTATCGATTGGGGATGGGGGAGTAGAAATAGGCATGTGAATATTATCCAAGTAGCTGTAGTCATAAATCACTCTCTTAGCTGTAGTCATGAATCTCCTATGCCATTCACATGTTTATATTTTACTCCGACTCACTAGTCACTGTTGGTTCTCTATGTATAGTAGATATTTCTATTACAGTTCTATCTCTGTTTACATACTGTATTTCTTCAGTTCATGTATCTTACTTTACTGCATGATTATATTTTCTAACCTGCTATCATCTGTTGAGATGTACTGTACTCGCTCCTGTCCTGACTGGACCTGTTGAAAATATTACAGAGGATGAGGAGGAGGCCCTATGTACCACCTATTACGGAGCAGGATTAGACGACACCTGCGACCTGGTTCCTCTGGAGGACCCAGCTGCAGTACAGGATGCTACTCCCATAGTCTAGACTAGATAGCTAGGCTTTAGCTTTTCTTTCAGCATTGTTATTTGACTTTCAGTTGTTCTTCTGAGATGTTGTATATAGTAGAGATTGTATTGAGCTGGATGTTCTTGAGTTGTTATCTTAGACACTTAGATTTTCTCCCTCTTAATTGTATTACATTGTGCTTTTGATCTCTCTATCTACCTTTACTATTCTGTATCTGCCTTAGATGTGATTGAGACTGTTCTATTATGTCACCTCCATTCGGAGTGTATATACTGTTCATGTACCTTATATTGTTAGATATTGTAACCTAGGACAGCGTTCTACCGCCGACACTGCGGCGTAGGCTGGGCGTTGTTACGTTCTCGTACCCTCACAATGGGTGCGGGTCGTGACACGTTTTTAGTGGTGGCCCATACAGGTCGAGTTTATGTAGTGATATTCGAACTAGAGTATCACTACAGCCTGCAGTAGGATTAGGATATTTTTTGAGGTACTCAATCATAGTTAGAATTCCTTGAGAGATTCCTGGAATGACCCTTGAGAATCTCATTCTGAACTTCAAATTTGAAATCCTTTTCTTTTGTTTTGATTTACCCTTACTCCTTGATATTGAATTTGATTTTGATGGATTGTTGTTGATTTGATTTTTCTTATCGAGATGATTTTTATGACCAGAGTTACGGTATCTTCTGATAACATATGTTGACGAAAATAACAGGGATGGTAAAACGTCTACTTTATTATGGAACCTAGAGTTTACCGCAGCTATATTAGTCGGCGTGGCAAGAACATAGGGATCTGACTTCGGATGTACATATCTTGATCAAGAGGTTGAAATTTCTCGCAGCTATACTAGTCGGCATAGCGAGGATTCCAGACGACATGATCATAGAGATGCATACCCCAGTTATGGACTATACCGTTCATTGCAGCCTTGCTTACTAGCGTGGCGAGGATTCTGGGTATCATAATTTTGGACAGACGCATGTGATTATCAGATTATATCTTGAAGATTTGTAAAGTATCACCTCTTTCATTTCTCTTCTGTTAAAAAAAAATTTGTTTTCCATCATCAAATAACTTAGGAGTAGGGATAACTTTAGTTGACTAGTCTAATTCCTTGTAGAAATTCATTAGTTATAACTCTTTCTTAGTATGATGATTTGATGACTTGTGATTAGGCCTTTATCTTAGGGATGATAGTATGCCTGGCTTTAGAGTAGTGACCCTTGTAGCTGGTTCTCCGTTGTTTATATTTACCAGTTTTCATATATGATGGTAGACTGCCTTACAGCCTTGATGATTTGTTGTTTCTGTAACTTTTTCAGTTTAGTACCCCAGATTGCTTGTATGTTTTGATACCCTATGACCGTTTTTGTTTAGCATGACTAGTATACCTAGATGAGACTTTTAACTGCCACCATATGCCATGATCCTGTATGCCATTCTTTTAAATTGTAGGATTTAGGTAAGTTCTGAGACCATGATTGTTGCGGACGAGACTCTAGAAGAAGTACGAGCATCTTAATTTCGAGAACGAAATTCTTTTAAGGGGGGTAGACTTGTAACACCCACTTTTCTAAAATAAGGGTAATTTTGAACTTTTGTATTTTAAATCATTAAAATATTTGATTTTAGTCATGATATAATTTTTGGTGATTTTTTTTAGTTATTTTTAAAACTATTTAATTGAGTGAAATGTGAAATTGGTGTTTGCTAGTGTAACCTTAGTCATGCATGACCTAGAAGACTAATCATGACCAAGGAGACCTAATCATGTGTTTAGGATTTCAAATTTCTACTTTTAAGCCTAGGGGTATTTTAGTCATTTTGATACTTTTGTGAAATTGTAAATTATATGAATTAAATATGTGTTAGTTAAATTGTTGAGACTTGACCTAGAAGTTAGCCTAATCTAGATGTTAATCATGACCCTAGAGACTAAGTTAGAGGGTTTCATTAAGTAATCAAATTAGGGTAATATCTAGATATTTGTTACAGAGATATTTTAGGTTAATGGTTAAAGAAGGCTACTTTAGTTGTGAGCCATTGATTTGACTTGAAATTGTTGGAGAAACCTTAGCCACTCATCCTAAACCCTAACCCTAACTTAATGGCAGCCATCACACATTCCCACCCTCTATAAATACATCCCATTAATCATTTGCATCATTTTTTAATTCATTTTAATTGCCTCATTTAGTGTTCTTCCCCAATTCCTCCCCAAATATCCAAATCAACTCCAAATTGAGCCTAGTTTCTTGCATTGGGATCCCCTACCATTGAGGGTGCTAAGGGGAGCTAGCTAGCAAGGTTGCACAAGCATTTGGCATCACCATGTGAAGAGGACACCCCCCTATTCTAGGCTTTTTCCTTGAGTTTTCACTCAATAGGTAACATGCCTTAAAACCTATTAATATTGTGTTTTCTTTTCATGGTTGCATGCATCTTGGTACCATGGACCTGTAGGCTAAGTTTGGTAGGAAATAGATTGGGTTTGGTGTCCGTATCGGACACGTATCTAGGTTTTAATTCAAGTGTTTGATGATTTGCCACTGTAAATTAAATATGAATATTTTCGAAAACTAATTGCACAAACTTCTAGCCCTATAGGTGTAGATCAAGGAACCCTATCTCTGAGCATGATTTGGACTTGTGTCCGTGTCCAAAACTGACACGAACTCGCAGCACGAGACAGTGTCTCGATGTCCTGCTACCACATGTGTCGTGCTCACTGCACAGACCTTGTGAACCTACCAAATTTGGTGTGGGGCTTGGGGCAGTGACTGACAAGTCACTCTCCAAGTTTCACGACTCTTCGTGTCACGTCGGATACGAATTTGCTCACGCACTGGTCGCACGGGCCGCGCACGAGCTGCTGTGCACACACAGTTTTCACCACTGACACGCGTGCAGACACGCCTGGACACGCGTCTAGGACACGGTTGTCACTACCACATTTCTAGTGTGAGGGTATTTTTGTCATTTTTGGGGTAATTTAAATTTATTAGAATTTATTTAAATTTATGGGAATTTTTAGGAATTATTTTGGAATTGTTTGGACTAAATTGATTTTGGCTAGTTTGGACCCATGTAGACCAACCTAGGAGCTAACCCTAGTTAGTATGGACTTGGTTAGGTTATGTGACTCTAGTCTAACCTAAGTTAATCCTTGGTTTGGTCATTAGACTCAAGTTAGCATTAGGAATTAGATAAGTCATAAGTCATGACTTATGGTTTGAACCATTGATAAAACAACTTAGCCATAGCCTATGTGACTTAGCCCAAAGCCCAAAAATCAACCTAACCCTAATCCTACCTGACTTGGCCAGCCACCTAAAACTTTGGGAACCACACCCCTATAAGTACTCTCTTAGTTTAGGGCTAGCCTCTTTAGGAAAGAACAAGTTGAGAAGAAAGGTATTTTCAAATCTTTAGAAATTCATTATAAATCTATTTTAAATCCTTTTTCCCCCAAACCAATTCCATTAGGACCTAAATTCATTGTTCTTGCTGTTAGTATTGATTGTTTACAGGAAGGAAGCAATTTGTGGGATTTTGGTGGCTTGAGAAATCTTTCCATTTGGGGATTTTTCATCCATTGTTCTTCGATAGGTAACTTTCTCTACACTCCATGGATTTTCGTTTTGTCTTCATCATTAGGAAGCCCTAGGGGTCCCCTAAGTGTCTGTATAGGTTTCGTGTCAGGTATCATAGGTTTCGTGTCCGTTCTGGACACGTATCAGAGTCGACCCTAAGTGTTTGTCGAAATGCCTCAAAGGGCATTCCGATTCTTTTTGTGCAAAGTTTTTGAATAGGAATCTAGGTCTTGATATTGCCTATGGATTTCTGTTCCTCTGAGGTGGTGATTGTGTCGGGTTGTGTCAAAATCGATGCGTGGACACGCGGGTGCGCGCGCGCGCGGGGGGGGGGGGGCTGTGCGCGTGTCCTGCTGTGCGGGGGCTCCACAAGACACGATACTTGATCACTTGACACGAGATTTGACACACCCCTTGGGGCACTCACTGACACGCCATGTGTCAAATTTTGTGGGCCCACATGGCGTATTGAGTGAGAAATCCTCGACGCACGGGGTTTGCACTGTCTGTGCACACGAGCTATTATTGCCACTGATACGACGTTGTAAATCGGACACGCGGACACTGGGACACAGGGCAGGTCGACCTAGACCTAGCCCTAGTATAGGGGTGCACATGTGCACGAGCACGTGGCCTAACACGTGCTGTGTCGTGTGCACGACACGCGTGCACACGTGCACGAGGAACAGCTCACTGTACACTATTTTGGTACATTGTTTTGAATAGACACGTTTGTGTCCACTTGGGTGGACACAAACCACTTGAGTGACACGTACACAAAGTGTATCCATGTTACCAACCCCTGTTTTAGCTTTTAGATTAATTTTTGATGATTAATTCTCATTTCCCATTTTTTCTGGAACCAATGTATCAGTACCTATTTCTGTGTTTTTCCAGTTTTTGCAAAATGAGTTTTGTCAATCGATTAAACCTATATACACTGTTATTTGTGTGTAATCAAGACTCTAACATGTACTCCTATATCTAAACTACTAGTGTGTCAATTTGGGAGTTGTTTCGTGGAGTTTATGTATTGTTTTGGAGCTTGCAACTATGGGACTGAAAACTGGATTGGGGAAATGCTATGAACTGATTTCCTTTTTCCTTGTTATAATGTGTTGTTCTATTTATGAAGGGAAACCTGGGTATGTGGGCATTCACTGATTTCTGTGATTAATGGAGACCTGAACTTGTTTCCCTTTACACCATTAAGTCCCTGTCAAGAGTTTGTTGTCAATGCCTCCAATATTGTATTAACCTGGAATGAATGCATACACTGTATTTGTGATACCTGAAATGTAATGGTTCCTCCCCATTTTTCCTCAACTGATAACAGTGGACAGGATTGTACTGTTTTCCAGATTTTGCCCACCTAGTTATATACACATTGCTTCATGTATGCCTCAATGTATAGCACACACACACACATTACATTCCTGTGCTCCCTCACCCTTCCACACACACACAGCTACACTCATGCATACACACACAATTTCATGTTGCACACACATATACATGCACCCTCTCTACACACAAGCAATTACACACACTGTTTTGTATAGCACAACACTCTCTCACTCACAAACAGTGGCTCACCATGTTCACTGTTCTCAGTCCCATATTGGACTGAACACACACACACATTCCTCTCAAGTTTTCACCCACTGCTCACACACTCACACAGGTACCAGTTCACCCTTCCACACTATTTCACTCTTCCTCACACACACACACACACATATTTCATATTCCTCACTCACTCTCTACACACACATACATTCACTCATATTTTCCCTATATGCTTACCTAATGTACAGTCTAATATATGTGACTATGTATATATAATGCAAATGTATTTTATATAATGCAAATGTATTTTATATATGTAAGTTAATATATGCCTTGTGATATATATGTTCCTATATATATGAGTGTGGTTTTATATATATAGATATATATGGTGTAAGGGGGGGATGCCATGATAGTACACATATGGGGTTGTATGGGTTATACAAGTACATGTATATGCCATATATGTATAACTTGGGTATTACTATATAGGTAATGTGTATACTTGTGTTGAGAATAGGATAGGTAGTTTGGTATAGCTTGGTGAGCCTAGATAGGGCTTGTACAACATTATTGGACTTAGTATAGGCTAGTATAGATTTGGTTGGCCTAGTTTGACTTCTAGGGTTGACCAGAGTTGACCAAGAGTTGACTTTGGCCTAGATTGGCCTAGAATCATATAGAATGCATAGTAGGACTGCATTACACTATTCTGGACTTGTTGTGACTTGTGCTGTTCTGATTAGGAGCCAGACACCCCTCCTCGGACAGTACCTTTCATATTGGACACTCAGATACAGGCGAGTACATTCTCTGATCATTTTATATCCTGCTTAGAATTATTTCCTGCAGTAGATTACTTTACTTGTACTGTCACGATGGTCACACGGATTGGTACTATATGGATCTCTACATGCGATGTTATCCCCCTCGGGAGCATCGGGTACATTGTGTCATGTGCGTTTCACTTTCATCATGTACTCCTGTGCTTTCATTATACATGTACACTCCGGTGAATCTTGTACTCTCAGGTTCACGGAGCCCCCATGTATACTATCATGTGCACCCTTTCATGGGCCCCCATGTGATATCATGTACAATAACATAACCTGTTTAGATCCTTGTGTATTGATTGGGGTACGGTGGAGTAGAATTGGACATGTGAATAATACACCAGTAGTATCTTATCAGAATCTCTTCCATAGTGTCTTATCAGAATCTCCTATACCATTTACATGTCCATATTATACTCTGACTCACTAGCCACTGTTAGTCTCTATTATAGTAGATATTTTTGTTACAGCTCTTTCTCTGTTTACATACTGCACTTCTTTTAGTACTTGTATCTTACTTTACTGCATGTTTATATTTTCTAACCTGCTATGAACTGTTGAGATGTACTATACTCGCTCCTGTCCTGACTGGACCTGTTGAAAATATTACAGAGGATGAGGAGGAGGCTTGCCTGGACACTTTCTACGGGGCAGCCTTAGATGACACCTGCGAGCTGGACCCTCAGGAGGATCCAGCTCTAGCTGAGGATATCACCCCGATTGCCTAGACTAGATTAGTTAGGCTTGTCTATCTTTTATGTAGTTATGAGACATGTTTAGCTAGACTTTATTTGGAGTTCAGAGTTGTATATATTCTTTCATACTATATCTGAGACCATGTACTTCTGGATATTGCTGGGATTATCTTAGACTACTTTTTATCTATTTATTTCCTTGAGTTCTATTTTATATCGTGCTATCTCTTCCTTAGTTGTGATTGAGTTTTACTGCTATGTCACCTCATTCGGGGAGTATAAACTGTTTAGAGATATATTGTTAGATGTTGTGACCTCGGACAGCGTTCTACCGTCGACACTGTGGCGTAGGCTGGACGTACCCACGTCTCGTGCCCTTACTCTAGGGTGCGGGTCGTGACACGTTTTTAGTGGTGGCCCATGCAGGTCCATACTAGAAGTGTAGTGGTATTCGAATTAGAGTATCACTACAGCCTGCAGTAGGATATAGGACATTAATTTTAAGGTACTCAATCACTTTAGGAAAATTTCTTTTATTGCCATCTAAATCCTTTTGTCAGCTGATCCTTTGAATTATAATTGTCCGCCTTTGTTATTTCGCTTCTTTCTCAGAAATTGATACTCTTGTTTGTCTATCTTCAGGATGGTAAAGACTAGATCGCAGCGTGCCAATCATAAGGATGCTATAGAGGGGACTGCTACCTCTCAGCTAGTACGACGAGGCCAGGGGACTGCAGCTCCTACCACCTCAGCTCGTGTTGAGACCTCGGCAGCCGCAGCAGGGGGTATGCATCCACCGACTCGGAGGCAGGACCCGGTCATTCCAGAGGATCCCTTCCAGCAGCCGCCTCCAGGATACGTGGACGCAGCTCAGATGTTTGCGTATTTCCAGCAGTTCATAGACAGACAGCAGGCTCGACAGGACAGGGGCATGGAGTTGGCCGTCACGACAGCCGCAGCTCGACCAGTGGTGCAGCAGCCGAGGACACCGGGGATAGAGCAGTTTCAGAAGATGATCCCCAGAGACTTTCTGGGGTCAGAGGGGATCCTATATGCCGATGAGTGGATCGAGCATATAGAGGAGATCTTCCGCTTGGCCAGGATTTCAGCAGACCTTCAGATCGAGGCCGCAGCTAGCCGGATGCGAGATCTTGCTCGCACCTGGTATCAGTCAGACCCCAGGGTGGGGGTACCAGGGCAGACTTGGGAGCAGTTCAGGGGCTTCTTCAAGAAGAAGTTCTTTCCAGATTCAGCAGTCAGAGCCTTAGAGTCACAGTTTGAGAGCTTGGTCCAGGGGAGCCTCTCAGTAGAGGAGTATGCTGGAGAGTTTGGCTGTCTCGGCAGGTTTGTGGAGGGTTTGAGCGAGACGACGAAGGCCCAGAGGTTCCGGAAGGGTCTGGTCAAGGAGGTCAAGTCCCTGACCAAGGGCAGCAGTGGAGGTGTCACGACCCGCACCCACTGTGAGGGTACGAGAGCGTAACAACGCCCAGCCTACGCCATAGTGTCGGCGGTAGAACGCTGTTCTAGGTCATGAACTATAACTAACATAATATGAATACTCTCCATAAGGAGGCCAACACAGAGGTACAACTCAATCACAATCTAAGGTAGAATGTAGCATGATAGAAAATAGATAAGAAATCCTCAACTGAGGTACAGCAGAAATAAATAACAAAGTCTCAACATCTCTAAAATATACAGCTCTGAAAATAAGACAACAGCTAAACATGAAAAGAAAGGACAGTCTAAGCTATCTACACTATAGAAGGTATCATCCTGAGCAGCTGCCTGAACCTCCCCAGGGGTCCAGATTGCGAGTGTCAACTAGGCAAACTCCAAGTAAGGGTGCAGGGTTCCTCATCATCCTCTGTAAAATTTTCAACAGGTCCAGTCAGGACGGGAGCGAGCACAAAATATCTCACGCAGTTCATATCATGTTAGGAAATATAAAGCATGCAATAGAGTAAGGTACATGAAACGCTGAAAGAAGAATGTATATAAAAATATCAGAGATTTGATAATGGGAAATATCTATATATGATAAGTAAGAACTGTAAGCAACATGTGATTTAGAGCACAATATGGTTATGTAAACGGGTTAGGTTATACAATAAAATGGGACTCCTTTGTACGTGGGTGTATAATGGACATATACAATTTCTTACACAATAAGATTGATCACATAACCAATTTTACTCTCCCTTCCCAATCAATACACAAGGATCCAATTCAGTTACGTTACCTTATACAATGGCTTGTACAATGGCTTATACAATGGCTTGTACAATGGCTTGTACAATGGCTCAATGTGATAATGAGAGTACAATATGCACAATGAGTGTACAATGATAAGGATATTCAATAAATACAATATGTAAGTGAAACGCACATCACAATATGTATTTAGTGAATACAAGAAGATAACATATCAGAAGAAGATCCACATAGTACTAATCCGTGATAATGATCGTGTCAGCATCAAGTATAGTAATCTAGAGCAAGAATATAAATCCAGACAAGTATGAAACGGTCAGAGAATGTACTCGCCTCGTATCTGAATGTCTAAAGTAAATGTACTGTCCGAGATGAGGTACCTGACTCCTAGTTAGAGCAACACAAGTCAAGATGTATACATGGGATGATAATAGTAATCTATAATGCATCTGCATGCTGTCTAGGTCAAACTAGACTAAAGTCAACACTTGGTCAACTCTAGTCAACCACACTAGTCAACTAGGTCAAGTCCTAGCCAAAACAAGTCTAATAAGTCTCATTAGGCCTAACCAAGCCTAGGCTAGCAGTCACACACCAATCACAAGGCTATACAAGCCAACACAAGTCACACATCAAGATACATCACTATCATGCATATTCTATATATATATATATATATATATATATATATATATATATATATATATATAAGAGAAAAGAACTAACATGTAAAGCTATGTGTGTGTGTGAACATGAAGGTGTACATAAAAAGAGAAATCAACACTAGTTATGAGTTTACACTACACATGGCACAAAGCTAACCCATCTATATTACACATGTATTATACTTAACATGCATGGCTACAAGTATACATCTATATACATTAGAGTAGAGACTATTTAAGTTATAACTAACATGCATCTATACTTTACATAAATCTATATATATTATAGCAATCATTTAGAGAAGGGTTACATGACATGGTGGTTGATATAGAGTGGGGTGTCCTTGTGCAGAGGGTGAAATTCATTCTCAGTTTAGTTCCACATTTACATATAAACTAAAGTAAGCTATCCCATAAACTGGTGTAACTAACCACATAAAATGAACCATGTTATCTGAAATCTGCCATTAAGCCAACATCCCATATGCATACAGCTCAAGCATTGTCTAATACTGAAATTAACTAACATTTCGAATTAAGGGGTTGAAGGTTAACATTACATTCATAGACATTCCACTATATTGAAAACTAAAATTGGCTTGGCAATAGGAAAAGGAAGGTATATATGCTTACATGGACAGTTCATTGTTCGAACAACCTAAAATGAACTAACATTCAATCTAAATATCAGCTATACATTGGTTCTATGTCTACATATGAAATCTGATATTGCATTTACAATATTTATACATTATGCATTCATATCTATCATTACATATATACCTTGCATTTATATCTAGCATTCATTATATACTTTCATGCATGCATTGTATATTATTCTTTCATTCATACATTTATGTATTGCTTACATACATTACATTAATTGTATTCCTACATGCTTGCATTCAACCATATATATACATTAATGTAAAGAGGATATATATCATATATATATATCATTTTATTTATCTAACATATCATGCATTACATCTATTATTACATTACATTCATGCTTGCATTCATTCATCATTCATTTATTCTCTTGCACCACTATATACACCATATATTACATACTATGGAACCTACATATTCATCACAAGCCATACTTATACATGCTTACATTAGATAGGATACTTACACCTCATATATCATTTATTTAACCATTTACTCATGCTTGCATTCTCTATTTAATTACATAATGTATATACATTAACATGGGTTAAAATCAAAAAGAACATTATATTACACACAAGGGTGCACAAGATGCATATGCCGAATAGTAACTCCTACTAATAATTAATACTGTACCATCTCAGTATGAATTAAAATTTAGGATTAAAGTATGTTATAGATCTATGTGTTAGCTTTCCGAAACTTCAAACAGATCGCGTTTTCGTTTCCGGAAACTCCCAGAATCGCGAAAACACCGAGAACGCGTTTGTCTTTCGTACAGCTGACACTCAAATAATTCCCCAGAAAGTTACAGAAATAATTAGGCCTATTAATATATGTTTTTGGAAAGCTAACTTCAATACGCTTCTTTTTAAAAAAAACGGGAGATTAAACCGAACTTTGAGATAGAAGTTATGACATTTCTAAGTTAGGGCTGAAATTAAAAACGTGGATAAAAATCATGACGGATTTAGGTAGTTTGAGACAAAAGAACACAAGTATATAACATAATATATCAAGAACTCACTCTCTACACTAATATATATATATGAGACACTATAGAACACATCTCTAATACAAAAATATGAGATTAAACATGTAATAATTCATTCATACATAACAACAACACAGTGTGTCCAAATTTGGGATTTTTCCACATGGACACAACCATAACACAAAGGACACTCCTATGACCTCCAAATGGATACAAAATGGACACAATTGGAGATACAACCATGGGGGTCATTCTTATGGGTTCAAAATATACCTATATGCATGAGGAAATGAAAAGGAGAAGGGATTTATACCTCCCGGTAGATAGAATCGAAGAAAAGCCTTCCCGGAGCGACACCGACACGTAGAGATTCCAAAAGGACACGAACGAGCTCCGAATCCTCCCAAACTTGGGTAGCTTCCTCCTTAGCTAGAATGGAGAAGGAAAGAAGAAGATTTTGTGGTGAAATAGAAAGATTTGGTGGAAAAATTGCTAGGGATTGCTCTCTTGGAATTTGGGGAAGAACAAGAGAGAGAGTGTGGATGAGAATAATGAAATGAACTTGAGCCTATCCTCTCCCAAAGTGGCTGGCCATATGGGGCTATTTGTCCTATTATGGTAAGGTCCAAAATGCCCCCACTAACCTATTCTATGAGTATTAGGAAAGGGCTAATTGGTTGGGGCTAAATTAGTCATTCTAAAGTCTCTAATCACACTAACCTTATCCATAATAATTAGTCTAACCTCTAACTAAAATATTTCTATCATATGGACTAAAATTAATATCATGTGGGCCATACCTAACTAGTGTGTGGGTCCCACTAGAGTCAAACTACCCCCGGGTCCCCGTTTCAAGTCGGATTGAGTTGAAATTCGAACCCGACTCAAATAACCCCAAAATAATATCATAAATAATAAAATAAATTTCAAAAATATTTCAAAAATACAAAATGACAAAAATACTCCTGTTTCTGAAAATTGGGGGTGACAAATTCCTCGAAATTAAAACCAAACAATAGTAAAATGTCAAAATCACAAGTCATAATTTTAAATAGTTTAAAAATGATTAAAAATTACCAAAAATCGTAGTATGAAATAATTACCAATAAATAATAATTATAATTACAAAATTTCAAAATTACCCTCATCTGGAAAACTGGGTGTTACAATCCTTTCCACCTTATAAAAATTTCGTCCTCGAAATTAAGATGATCGCACCCCCTTCTAGGTCAAACATAGTCAAGGGTCAATCACTAGTCAATTTCTCAACATCCAAGTACTTGGTCATCAACTGGTCAACTTCTTAGGATTTTATCTATGCTAGCTATTTAGGTGTTGGCAACTAGAATTTAGCAAAAGAGAAACTCTATAATAGACTAGCTCTTAACTTCCCAATCCCATCAAGTCACCTATAACTAAATACCTACAAGCTAAGCACATGAATACCAAATACTACATATATATATATATATATATATATATATATATATATATATATATATATATATATATATATATATATATATATATATATGCTCAAGAACAACAACCCATCACATATGTCCTAAGTATATCATCTATATATATACATGACTGATCAACCAAGGGTTAAGGCAGACTAAACTTATAAGGGTCTGAAACAATGCTTAGAACTAGGCTAAGGATGAATGGTCTGAATCAAGGGGACATGGTATCTAGTGAAGGGTCTGCACACTGCCTATAAAGGTGATCAACACAAAGGAACTCAACACGAAGGGAACTTAACTAAAATGGAAAACTGAACCAAGTATAGGCTAAACAACATATTTATAACCCTATACAACAATGGCCTATAGATACCAACTAACCTATATCCCATATGCCAATATCATTTGCAATCTATCTATAAATAGACCTCTTGGTCTTAGGTGAAACTACAACTATACTCAAAGGCAGGCTCTGGTCATGGGTGCCTCATTGGAAAAGGTAAGGGAAAGTAGTAATAATCATCAAGAATGTAAGACATACTAACATCCTATGTGTAACTGGTTGGTATTATAGATAACAGGAGAATTATCTGCAATGGGTTACTATTCTAACACCAATGCTAACTATCACCTCTAGGGTACAGACACTCTACAAGTCATCATACCATTATACTATGAAGGAACTACCTATGAATAAGCTCTACAAAACTAAATATCCCTACTCCTAAGTCATTTGTAACAATCAAAAGGTTATGATGTTTAAACCTTCTCAAGATACAATCTGTTAATCATATACGTCTGTCCAAAATCATATTGTCCAGAGTCTTCATCATGCTAGTGAGCAAGGCTACGATAATCACAGAGTCCTTGACTAAGGTTCGTACCTCTAGGTTCATGGTATTTAAAATTTTCGTACTGCTGCATGCGACGGCGAAAACCTTAAATTCCCATACCCGAGAATATATCCAAAATCTGACTACATGTCCTCACTATGCCAACTAACACGACTATCGAGGATTCTAGATTCCATGATTTAGGCGACCTAGCCCATATGATTTTCTCAGAAAAAAAAACAAACACAACAAAAGAGTAAAATGACAAAATTAATCAATCAACAAGGAACAGATGGAATCGGATTTCAAGGTAATTATAAAAGACAATTGTGGGAATGGAATTGAGAAGAACGAAACTTGCAGCAAGATCTCCAATGGTCTGCGCATCCTTGACTGTCCTGACGATAGCTCGTCCTGCTAGTTTTCCCTGGTCTGCTGCTGATGCTGCATGAATCACCGCTGCTGAGAGAAATCAGAAATGACGGAAGAAAATCTCTGTACAGATAGAGGTGCACCTCCAATGTAGCAGAAATGCCAACCTGAGTCGGCACAACAGAAGCTGCGGTCTCGAGGCCCTGATGAACAGGACGAGAGGTGGCCAGCCTCTCGATAGTATCCCCAGAACCGAAGCGATGAGATCGTGTCTTCATAACCATCATGAAGACAGATCAAAACAAGAAGCAATTTCTGAGAATGAAGCAAAAATTCAAGGAGAACAGTTTATATTCAAGGGAAGTCAATAAGCAACAATTTTAGACAAAAAGAATCGGATTAAGAGTTTTTCCTAATGTGATTGAGTACCTCCAAAAATATCCTAATCCTACTGCAGGCTGTAGTGATACCCTAGTTCGAATACCACCACTACATAAACTCGACCTGCATGGGCCACCACTAAAAACGTGTCACGACCCGCACCCACTGTGAGGGTATGAGAGCGTAACAACGCCCAGCCTACGCCGTAGTGTCGGCGGTAGAACGCTGTTCTAGGTCATGAACTATAACTAACATAATATGAATACTCTCCATAAGGAGGCCAACACAGAGGTACAACTCAATCACAATCTAAGGTAGAATGTAGCATGATGGAAAATAGATAAAAAAATCCTCAACTGAGGTATAGCAGAAAGAAATAACAAAGTCTCAACATCTCTAAAATATACAACTCTGAAAATAAGACAACAGCTAAACATAAAAAGAAAGGACAGTCTAAGCTATCTACACTATAGAAGGTATCATCCTGAGCAGCTGCCTGAACCTCCCCAGGGGTCCAGGTCGCGAGTGTCAACTAGGCAAACTCCAAGTAAGGGTGCAGGGTTCCTCATCATCCTCTGTAAAATTTTCAACAGGTCCAGTCAGGATGGGAGCGAGCACAAAATATCTCACGCAGTTCATATCATGTTAGGAAATATAAAGCATGCAATAGAGTAAGGTACATGAAACGCTGAAAGAAGAATGTATATGAAAACAGCAGAGATTTGATAATGGGAAATATCTATATATGATAAGTAAGAACTGTAAGCAACATGTGATTTAGAGCACAATATGGTTATGTAAACGGGTTAGGTTATACAATAAAATGGGACTCCTTTGTACGTGGGTGTACAATGGACATATACAATTTCTTATATACTAAGATTGATCACATAACCAATTTTACTCTCCCTTTCCAATCAATACAAAAGGATCCAATTCAGTTACGTTACCTTATACAATGGCTTGTACAATGGCTTATATAATGGCTTGTACAATGGCTTGTACAATGGCTCAATGTGATAATAAGAGTACAATATGCACAATGAGTGTACAATGATAAGGATATTCAATAAATACAATATGTAAGTAAAATGCACATCATAATATATATTTAGTAAATACAAGGAGATAACATATCAGAAGAAGATCCACATAGTACTAATCCGTGATAATGATCGTGTCAGCATCAAGTACGGTAATCTAGAGCAAGAATGTAAATCCAGACAAGTATGAAACGGTCAGAGAATGTACTCGCCTCGTATCTGAATATCTGAAGTAAATGTACTGTCCGAGATGAGGTACCTGACTCCTAGTTAGAGCAACACAAGTCAAGATGTATACAGGGGATGATAATAGTAATCTATAATGCATCTGTATGCTGTCTAGGTCAAACTAGACTAAAGTCAACACTTGGTCAACTCTAGTCAACCACACTAGTCAACTAGGTCAAGTCCTAGCCCAAACAAGTCTAATAAGTCTCACTAGGCCTAACCAAGCCTAGGCTAGCAGTCACACACCAATCACAAGGCTATACAAGCCAACACAAGTCACACATCAAGATACATCACAATCATGCATATTCTATATATTATATATATATATATATATATATATATATATATATATATATATATATATATATATATATATATATATATATATATATATATATAAGAGAAAGGAACTAACATGTAAAGCTATGTGTGTGTGTGAACATGGAGGTGTACATGAAAAGAGAAATCAACACTAGTTATGAGTTTACACTACACATGGCACAAAGCTAACCCATCTATATTACACATGTATTATACTTAACATGCATGGCTACAAGTATACATCTATATACATTAGAGTAGAGACTATTTAAGTTATAACTAACATACATCTATACTTTACATAAATCTATATATATTATAGCAATTATTTAGAGAAGGATTACATGGTATGGTGGTTGATATAGAGTGGGGTGTCCTTGTGCAGAGGGTGAAGTTCATTCTCAGTTTAGTTCCATATTTACATATAAACTAAAGTGAGCTATCCCATAAACTGGTGTAACTAACCACATAAAATGAACCATGTTATCTGAAATCTGCAATTAAGCCAACATCCCATATGCATACAGCTCATGCATTGTCTAATACTGAAATTAACTAACATTTCAAATTAAGGGGTTGAAGGTTAACATTACATTCATAGACATTCCACTATATTGAAAACTAAAATTGGCTTGGCAATAGGAAAAGGAAGGTATATATGCTTACATGGACAGTTCAGTGTTCGAACAACCTAAAATAAACTAACATTCAATCTAAATATCAGCTATGCATTGGTTCTATGTCTACATATGAAATCTGATATTGCATTTACAATATTTATACATTATGCATTCATATCTTTCATTACATATATACCTTGCATTTATATCTAGCATTCATTATATACTTTCATGCATGCATTGTATATCATTCTTTCATTCATGCATTTATGTATTGCTTACATACATTACATTAATTGTATTCCTACATGCTTGCATTCAACCATATATATACATTAATGTAAAGAGGATATATATCATATATATATATATCATTTCATTCATCTAACATATCATGCATTACATCTATTATTACATTACATTCATGCTTGCATTCATTCATCATTCATTTATTCTCTTGCACCACTATATGCACCATACATTACATACTATGGAACCTACATATTCATCACAAGCCATACTTATACATGCTTACATTAGATAGGATACTTACACCTCATACATCATTTATTTAACCATTTACTCATGCTTGCATTCTCTATTTAATTACATAATGTATATACATTAACATGGGTTAAAATCAAATAGAACATTATATTACACACAAGGGTGCACAAGATGCATATGCCGAATAGTAACTCCTACTAATAATCAATACTGTACTATCTCAGCATGAATTAAAATTTAGGATTAAAGTATGTTATGTGTTAGCTTTCCGAAACTTCAAACGGATCGCATTTTCGTTTCCGGAAACTCCCGAAATCGCGAAAACACCGAGAACGCGTTTGTCTTTCGTACAGCTGACACTCAAATAATTTTCCAAAAAATTACAGAAAGAATTAGGCCTATTAATACATGTTTTTAGAAAGCTAACTTCAATACGCTTTTTTTAAAAAAACGGGAGATTAAACCGAACTTTGAGCTAGAAGTTATGATATTTCTAAGTTAGAGCTGAAATTAAAAACGTGGATAAAAATTATGACGGATTTAGGTAGTTTGAGACAAAAGAACACAAGTATATAACATAATATATCAAGAACTCACTCTCTACACTAATATATATATATGAGACACTATAGAACACATCTCCAATACAAAAATATGAGATTAAACATGTAATAATTCATTCATACATAACAACAACACATAGTGTGTCCAAATTTGGGATTTTCCCACATGGACACAACCACAACACAAAGGACACTCCTATGACCTCCAAATGGACACAAAATGGACACAATTGGAGATACAACCATGGGGGTCATTCCTATGGGTTCAAAATAGATCTATATACATGAGAAAATGAAAAGAAGAAGGGATTTATACCTCCCGGTAGATCGAATCGAAGAAAAGCCTTCCCCGAGCGACACCGACACGTAGAGATTCCAAAAGGACACGAACGAGCTCCGAATCCTCCCAAACTTGGGTAGCTTCCTCCTTGGCTAGAATGGAGAAGGAAAGAAAAAGATTTGGTGGTGAAATGGAAGGATTTGGAGGAGAAATTGCTAGGGATTGCTCTCTAGAAATTTGGGGAAGAACAAGAGAGAGAGTGTGGATGAGAATAATGAAATGAACTTGAGCCTATCCTCTCCCAAAGTGGTTGGCCATATGGGGCTATTTGTCCTATTATGGTAAGGTCCAAAATGCCTCCACTAACCTATTCTATGAGTATTAGGAAAGGGTTAATTGGTTGGGGCTAAATTAGTCATTCTAAAGTCTCTAATCACACTAACCTTATCCATAATAATTAGTCTAACCTCTAACTAAAATATTTCTATCATGTGGACTAAAATTAATATCATGTGGGCCATGCCTAACTAGTGTGTTGGTCCCACTAGAGTCAAACTACCCCCGGGTCCCCGTTTCAAGTCGGATTGAGTTGAAATTCGAACCCGACTCAAATAACCCCAAAACAATATCATAAATAATAAAATAAATTTCAAAAATATTTCAAAAATATAAAATGACAAAAATACTCCTGTTCTTGAAAACTGGGGGTGACAAATTCCTCGAAATTAAAAACCAAACAATAGTAAAATGTCAAAATCACAAGTCATAATTTTAAATAGTTTAAAAATGATTAAAAATTACCAAAAATCGTAGTATGAAATAATTACCAATAAATAATAATTATAATTACAAAATTTCAAAATTACTCTTATCTGAAAAATTGGGTGTTACAGGAGGCCAGGCCAAGAGGCCCCACTTTCAGCATCAGCAGCAGAGGCAGTTCCAGCCGCAGCCGATTCAGTAGAGGCCAGTTCACCAGCAGCAGTTTCAGCATCAGGCACCTAGGCACCAGACAGTCAGTTGCACCTTCTGCAAGAAGCCAGGGCATGGATGGAACGAGTGTAGGAAGAGGCTCGGGAAGTGCCTTCTTTGCGAAGCGGCAGACCACCAGATGAAGGAGTACCGTATAGCACGAGCAGCCCAGAAAGGAGGAGCCAGAGTAGCAGCAGGCCAGCAGAGAGGACCAGCCCTGCAGACGCAGCATCAGAGGTTTGTCCAGCACCAGAAGCAGGCCAGGGGAGGCCAACAGGGACGAGGATTCGCCATGGCAGCAGAGGATACAGAGGCCATCGGAGAGCTGATTGCAGGTTCGATCCTTCTCGACTCCAGTTCAGCTTTTACATTATTCGATTCCGGTGCTTCGCATAGCTTCATATTAGTATCTTTTGCGATTAGACACGGTATCGTAGCTGAATCGTTGCCTAGGACTTACAAGATCACGACCGGGGGTGGCATTATCCTCGTGAGTGATATTTGTAAGGGTCGAAGAGTAGTTTTGGGAGGCCGTGAGTTGGAGGTGAGCCTGCTCGTAATGCCATTGCCGAACTACGATATAGTACTAGGCATAGATTGGTTGAGCAGGCACCATGCCAGCATTGATTGCAGAGGGGATAGAGTTCTCTTAAGAGCGCCGGGGGAGCCAGAGTTGGAGTACTCCAGATGTCAGGCAGAGGAGAGCAGCGGAGTCTTCTGTGGAGTCTCGATCGAGGAGCAGACGATTCCACATCCCTTGATAGCAGAGTATATGGATGTCTAATTTCCAGAGGAGTTGCCAGGACTGCCACCAGACAGAGACATAGAGTTCTCGATAGACTTGGTTCCAGGAGCGGAGCCCATCTCTCAGCATGTCTATCGGGTGAACAACAGTGAGCTGGTGGAGCTGAAGAAGCAGGTGGATGAGCTACAGGACAAGGGCTTCATTCGCTCGAGTTCGTCACCATGGGTGCACCAGTGTTGTTCGTGCCGAAGAAGGATGGGTCAGTACGCATGTGTATTGACTATAGGGCACTCAACAACCTCACGATCAAGAACAAATACCCACTGCCGCAGATCGACGATCTATTTGACCAGTTGAGCGAAGCTCGGGTATTTTCCAAGATTGATCTGAGGTCGGGATATCACCAGGTGAAGGTGAAGGGGGAGGATATTCCCAAGACCGCTTTCAGGACGCGGTACGGGCAGTTCGAGTTTTTGGTTATGCCGTTTGGGCTAACCAATGCACCAACAGTGTTTATGAACCTTATGAACAAGGTGTTCCACCAGTATCTGGATCAGTTTGTAGTGGTGATTATTGACGATATCTTGATATATTCTAAGACTGAGGAGGAGCACGAGGAGCATTTGAGGATAGTGCTGGAGATTCTCAGGAAGGAGCAGCTTTACGGGAAGCTCTCCAAATGTGAGTTTTTCCTGGATCGGGTGGACTTCTTGGGGCATGTGGTGACTGGAGATGGTATCTCAGTTGACCCCAAGAAGATTGTAGCAGTTGAGGCATGGACAGCGCCGACTTCAGTTGCAGAGATCAGGAGTTTCCTGGGGCTGGCAGGGTACTATCGGAGATTCGTGCAGGATTTCTCCCGGGTTGCAGAGCCGTTGACACGGTTGACCCAAAAGGATGCTGATTATGTGTGGTCAGAGGAGTGTCAGACAGCTTTTGATGAGTTGAAGAAGCGGCTTACGACAGCTCCGATTCTGACATTGCCTTCTGGATCAGATGGTTTTACTATTTATAGTGATGCTTCAGGAAAGGGACTGGGTTGCGTCTTGCAGCAGCATGGGAAGGTGATTGCCTATACTTCCAGGCAATTACGTCCCCATGAGAAGAACTACCCTATCCACGACCTGGAGCTGGCAGCAGTGATATTTGCTCTGAAGCTGTGGAAGCATTATCTGTATGGTAAGAGGGTGGAGATCTTCACAGATCACAAGAGCTTAAAGTATGTGTTTACTCAAAAGGAGTTGAACATGAGACAGTGCAGATGGCTAGAGTTGATGAAGGATTTTGACATCCTACTTCAGTATCACCCGGGAAAGGCCAACGTGGTTGCCGATGCCTTGAGTAGGTATCCGACAGCCATGTGTTTGACCATGGATCGGCATTTGCTTGCCGACTTGGAGAGCCTTGGGTTTGAGGTGATCGTGCCCAGAGTGCAGATGCAGCTATGGGGGATGGAGATTCAGTCAGACTTGGTGGAGAGGATCAAGGCGGCACAGTTTGAGGACATTGCTCTGCGGTGTCTCCAGGAGCAGGTTCGAGCAGGATTGCTGGAGGGTGAGTTTTCTCTTGCAGAGGATGGTGCCTTGAGGCACGGTTCCAGATTATGTGTGCCCAGCGGAGAGCTCAGGGAGCAGGTTATGCAGGAGGCCCACAGATCTCAGTACTCTATACATCCGGGTGCCAACAAGATGTACTGAGATCTGCGGGAGCATGTTTGGTGGTCAGGAATAAAGCGGGAGGTGGCTCGCTTCGTGGCTAGGTGTTTGGTCTGTCAGCAGGTCAAGGCAGAGAGACAGAGGCCCGGTAGATTGTTGCAGCTGCTGCCCATTCCCGACTGGAAATGGAAGCATATCACGATGGACTTCGTTTCAGGATTGTCGCGTACTCCAGGAGGGAAAGACGCGATTTGGGTCATCGTTGATAGGTTGACCAAATCGGCCTACTTCTTGCCATTCAAGGTGGGTATGTCTACAGAGAGGCTGGCGGAGTTGTATATGCGGCAGATAGTCAGGATCCACGGAGTTCCGGTCAGCATCGTCTCAGATCGGGATAGCCATTTTACTTTCCATTTTTGGAGGAGTTTGTAGACCAGCTTGGACACTCAGCTCAAGTTTAGTACTGCATACCACCCCCAGATGGACGGACAGTCAGAGCGGACTATTCAGACTCTTGAGGATATGCTGCGGACGTGCGTCCTAGACTTTAGAGGTTCCTGGGAGGATCACCTTCATTTGGTGGAGTTTGCTTACAACAATAGTTTCCAGGCCAGCATTGAGATATCACCTTTCGAGGCCCTGTACGGGCGTAGGTACCGTACACCCTTATCCTGGGATGATGTTGGTGAGCGAGCTTTACTGGGGCCAGAGATGGTTGTTGATACGGCCGAGAAGGTGAAGCTCATCAGGGACAGACTTCGCGTGGCACAGGACAGACATCGGCACTGGGCCGATAGCCACCGGAGGCCCTTGGAGTTTGAGGTACAGATTAGAGTAGGATTAGATTTAGGTTTCCTTGTTTGTGATTTTTTTGATCATGTTTGTTTATTATATTAATTGAGACCTTGCTTGTGATTAGGTCGGAGACCAAGTTTTCTTGAGGATATCTCCGACTCGTGGTACGATACGTTTCGGTGGAGGCGGGAAGCTTAGCCCGTGCTTCATCGGCCCTTTTGTTATCAGCGGAAGAGTCGGTGACGTTGCATACAGGCTAGACTTGCCACCTGTACTAGTGGGGATCCACAATGTATTTTATGTATCACAGTTGAGACGGTACGTGGCTGACCCTAGCCACGTGCTCGATCATTCAGAGATAGAGGTTGGGCCTTCTCTCAGCTATCCAGAGCAGCCAGTGGAGATTCTGGATCGACGAGAGAAGGTTCTGAGGAACCAGGTGATACCCTTGGTGCGCGTCGCATGGAGGCATCATTCTCCAGGAGAGTCTACCTGGGAGCGGAAGGATGAGATGCGCGAGCGCTACCCTTATCTTTTTTGACCGTGAGGTATGCTTTCTATCCTCCTCATCAGTTGTATTTCGCCTTTCAATTTCGAGGACGAAATTCTTTTAAGGAGGATAGATTTGTCACTACCACATTTCTAGTATGAGGGTATTTTTGTCATTTTGGGGGTAATTTAAATTTATTAGAATTTATTTGAATTTATGGGAATTTTTAGGAATTATTTTGGAATTGATTGGACTAAATTGATTTTGGCTAGTTTGGACCCATGTAGACCAACCTAGGAGCTAACCCTAGTTAGTATGGACTTGGTTAGGTTATGTGACTCTAGTCTAACCTAAGTTAATCCTTGGTTTGGTCATTAGATTCTAGTTAGCATTAGGAATTAGATAAGTCATAAGTCATGACTTATGGTTTGAACCATTGATAAAACAACTTAGCCATAGCCTATGTGACTTGGCCCAAAGCCCAAAAATCAACCTAACCCTAACCCTACTTGACTTGGACAACCACCTAAAACTTTGGGAACCACACCCCTATAAGTACTCTCTTAGTTTAGGGCTAGCCTCTTTAGGAAAGAACAAATTGAGAAGAAAGGTATTTTCAAATCTTTAGAAATTCATTATAAATCTATTTTAAATCCTTTTTCCCCCAAACCAATTCCATTAGGACCTAAATTCATTGTTCTTGATGTTGGTATTGATTGTTTACAGGAAGGAAACAATTTGTGGGATTTTGGTGGCTTGAGGAATCTTTCCATTTGGGGATTTTTTACCCATTGTTCTTCAATAGGTAACTTTCTCTACACTCCATGGATTTTCGTTTTATCTTCATCATTAGGAAGCCCTAGGGGTCCCCTAAGTGTCTGTATAGGTTTCGTGTCAGGTATCATAGGTTTCGTGTCCGTTCTGGACATGTATCAGAGTCGGCCCTAAGTGTTTGTCGAAATGCCTCAAAGGGTATTCCGATTCTTTTTGTGCAAAGTTTTTGAATAGGAATCTAGGTCTTGATTGTAGAAGCATGGAAAATACTAAAGAAATTGACTCATGCGGCCAAGAAAGACCCATGCGGCTCAGAAAACGCATGCGGCTCAGGGAGTCATGCGGCATAAGGAGCTATGCGACCGGAGGCATTCCATGCGGCTCAGAAGACACGTGGCATGACAGTGCTCCCCTCCGATCCATGCTGCATTAATTGCTTTGATGGCTGACCCCTCTGAAAAGTTGACAGACCTGACACCAAAGCAGGTAATTATGACTCTGTCATGATGATGAATCTCTAGGGAAGAGAAAGAAATCTCTGACACAATCCCCCGAGAACAACAAAATGCCACGTGGCCCTGCCACGTGGGTGTGCTTATACGGCTCGAAGTGAAGACTTCCCATGCGGTTCAGAGTGAAGCTGTCCCATGCGGCTCGAGTGGAATCATCCCTATGCGGCTCAAGAAGATCATGCCCATGCGGCTCAAGCAGACACACCATTATGCGGTTCATGCGGCTCATCATATGGTTCAGAAGTCTGAAGGAGGGGGCCACTGCCCAGACAGTCCTGACACGTGTCCCAAGTCTTATGCGGCCCAAAATTCATGCAGCCCAAATCTCATGCGGCCCAATCTGCATGCGGTTCCAGTCTCACCATTGGCTCTCAGGACACGTGTCCTCAGCCGATCAATCTCCCAGATTTATGGCAATCCAAGATCGGGTCGAATCCCAATGATCTGGGGCACGTGGCAGGAGAATAAATTTGATTTATTTGCAGATATGAGAGAATCATTATAAGGAAGATTTATGCCAATCAGCATTGATTGCTAATGGAGATTTGGTGTAATCTACCCTTAATGGTTCTGATTCGTCACAATCTGAAACGAACGGCCTGGATTGATCAATCTCCAAGCCGCCGCCATCTCCAAGAGCTAATCATTGGCAACCCTAGCGATCATATCCCACTATTATAAATAGCAAGGTGCCATTCCCTTGTAGCATATAAAGGGATATACAAAAAGAAACCAGAGAAGAATACGTATACACAGAGAGACTTCCCCCATAGTCAGAGAGAGAATATACACAGAGAGAGAGAAGCCAGGAGAGCAATCAGCGAGAGAGCAAGAAGGCATTTCTTCGTCAACGACCAAGCAGATCTTCCCCGAGTCAAGGCTGCGTACCGATCGTCCAAGGAGTAAGGCAGAGCGGCCGTCGCTTTTTCGAGCCTCTATCGTCACCCCCCAGAATCTAAAATAAACAATCGTACTTAGACTGTTGTACCTAGGTTTTCGTCCCTAGGCTTTCTTTGTACGAGCGAGTTTGTATTATGAGTCTAAGTTCAGTCCTCCGATAATTGTTCTGTACTTTTACAATCAATGGCAAACACGATGGCGACTCTGCTGGGGACTAACTTCTCCACGGTTGTGGAGTTGGTGACGCAATCGGACGCAGCCAAACTTGGCTCTACACAACAGAAGATGGTCGTACGCTTCGACCAACAGGCGTTCGAAGAGATGCTCTCTGAAGGTAGCGCTGGCCCGGTCCAGAAGCGCACCCGCACCATAAAGGCTCGCAAAGAGTAGAGGCCAAAATCATTTGCTCCTCCGCAAGCCCTTGATGAGGTGCTCTCTATTGCTCAAGATGGCGAGAAAGACTCCCCTGCGGCCCCACTTCAGACCGTAGACAACTCTGCTGTCCCCAAGTCTGGCAGAAGAAAACACTATGATGCTGGACTTGCAGGGGCAAAGAGGAACTCTACGCGCTCCGAGCCGCAGAAGAATATTAACCGCAGGAAGAAAACCCATGCGGCTACAACCGCCGACCGCATAAAGAAAACTCATGCGACCACATCTGTCAGTCGCATAACTTATGCGGCTACAGTTGCCAACCGCACGAATGAGACTCATGCGGCTACTAAAGTCAATCGCTTGCAGAAAATCCATGCGGCCACAGATGCCAACCGCATACGGTCAGCCTGCACGGTCGTGACTCCTAACCGCATAAAGACTCATCCTACAACAAAAGACAGCCGCATGCAGACAGCCTGCATGGTACCCAATGCTAGTCGCATAGCATCCGTCCCATGCTTCTCTCGATCAGTCTTCGACCGGCTCTCATGCGGTCCTGACTCTGATCATTATCTGGATGATAATCCAGACTCTGTGGTATTCGACTTAGACTCCTCCTATTACACACCCACAAGTGCTAAAAGGAGGAAGTCTAGGGCAGCGCGGGCTCATCAAGTCCAGACGACTGCCCCAACCTCTGACTATCGGGGCGTCCCGCTAATTATCACGCGGGCCTCTGATGGGAAGTTGTATAAGACCACTCAAGTCCAGCCCCCGGCGGCAAACAGACAAAGTGGTTCCTCTGACCTGCGTGAGGTTATCCTCCACAAACGCAAGGAAAGAGAAAGAGCTTCGGGGTGTAAAGAGCCCTCACACGGACATCAATGCACCCAGATCATCGTCAACTGCTGCTGCAGCAGCGCGGCGGTGACGGAAGACCGGCCATCCGTCTTCCAAAGACTACATCACCCGAGCTCAGAAGACGAGACACCTCCTGTTGTCTCCTACAAATCCGCACAGAAAGTTCTCGCCAAGGGAAGAGGGAAGAAAATGAGTATCTCCAGCCCAAAGGTGTCAACTACTACAGCTAAGAAACCGTCGTCTAAAGGGATATCCTCCACTGGAGTATTTCAACACACCCGTTCGAAGACGAAAACTGCTGCAGTAGAAAGTTCATCGTCTGCAACATTAGGGGTCGTCGGAACTGGGGGTAGCACTCCTCCAAACATCCACGACAATCCGATATTCCAGGAATACGGACTGGAGGAAGCAAATCCTCCGACGGATACAACAGATACCGACGTCTCCAAGGACAGCCTAGACGAAGCAAGCTCCGAAGCCGGGGGTAGTGTTCCTTTCGAGTCTGAACATGAAAAGAAAATCCCCACATATCCTGATAATTTCTCGGTACACGGGTACGACTCGGAGGGTACATCCTCCACCACTCCTTCCGTCACTCCTCATGTGAAGACGGTGTTCATGACAGACAGCAATCAAGGCGGTTCCGGTGATCGCCAGCACATCGACACTTTGGAGGCCATATTGCACACCTTGGTCAAGTCTGTAGACGAGATCAAAGCAGCGCTTCCTAATCTGCAGGGGGTAACACCTGGCCAGACAAGCACGGGTCCCCCAATCAACGTAGATTCAAATTCGGCGGCACCGAACCCGGGCAATAATCCTCTCGAAGTAACGGCTCCGACTGCGACAGATGAGACCCGAGAAGTAAGAAAATAAGTTTAAGAGCTCCGAGCCATGTTCCACGCCAGAGAAAACTCTCAAGACTTCAGAATACGGCAACCATATCCTGCTGAATGGAGGGATGTTCCATTCCCACCAAGATATAAGCCGTTCAATATCAACCCCTATGATGGCAAGACCTCAGCAAGTCGGTACATCACTTACTTCGAGGTCACTACCGACCATCTGCCCCATGATGACGCTATCCTGACACGGTTATTCATTGGGGCATTGGAAGGAGTTGCCTTCGGTTGGTACCGCAACCTACCGGACAATTGCATCCATTCCTTCGCTGGCTTCAAACGCCTGTTCTTGGAGAGGTTCTATGAGGTAGGGCAGGACGTCACGATGTCTACCCTCATGGACGTCATTCAAGGAGAAAAAGAGCCGACGAGGAATTACATTGAGCGGTTCCGTCAAACCGCAATGAAGTTACCATATGGCAACCCGGACTCCTCCTTGATCAAAATTTGCCAAAAGAGACTACTCCCAACAATCAGTCTCTGGATGGGCGAGAGTCAATTCAAGGACTGGAAGGCTTTTATCATTAGTGCTACGAGTGCCGAAGAACGATTAAAGAAGGCTCGCCAACTGGGATTACATATCTCAGAGGGAGAGAACAAAGGCAAGCGTCCCAGCACCACCAACGACAATGGGGGTAGCCCCTCCAACAACCCGGACAATAGAGGCAAGCAGGCTATGGTGGCCGATACAGCCCAGAAGCCTGAGTCGCAACCTGCGGACAAACAATGGCCTCAAATCACTTACTCTTTTGAAGACGGTCACGTCAAGCCTATCTTGGACATGCTCATACAAGGAGATAGGATTCAGCTTCCTCCACCAAGACGGGAGCCTCGGCCGGCTGATCTGGAGAACCCAAAGTTCTGCCATTACCACCGCTACGTCCACCATGCTACGTACGACTGCTACGAACTGAAACGATATATCCAGAACCTCATCGATTCGAACGCTCTGGCCATCGATTTCGAGGAGGTAACCGTGGCAGCCAACATGGTGTCCGTACAATTCGACAGCTTCCCTCCAACAGAGACCCAGGACGGGGTTATACCCATCCTTCTGGCAACGATAGAGATTGCTAATCTCCCGCCTGCTCAAGCTGCTGGTCTAGTACCCCTCACCACATCACGAGGGGAAATCATGTGGGTCTATCCGGACCTAGTCCACGAGGTAACTCAGTCCACTCCATCTTCTAAAAAGAAAAGTGGAAAAGTCAGATCCTGTCGCACCACCTCAGCAGATGGAGAGGAAGTCACGGCCGTTGTTACTCGATCTGGAGCACAATCTCAACCTGTGGCTGAAAACTCGACTGATGATCATCCGCCCATTACTACGGATGCTTCGGGACCGGCTCAGCCTTCGACGACCGACAAGCCTAGGCCGAAGGAGACTCGCTTCGACAAATTCCTCCGAAAGGAAACATCTCAGGGGCTGGAGAGGCCCTACAACTTCGACATCTTGGCGCAATTGGCCAATACACCGGCCAAATTGTCCTTATATGAACTCCTGAGACTCTCGAAGGATGTTCGCACAGCTTTGAGCGATGCACTTCAAAATGCCGACGCGTACCTGGCTCAGGTCAACCTCACGGGAGAAAATCGGCCCGCAGACCTCCAAGACAGCGCCTGTATGGGAGCAATGCCCAACATCGTCTTCACTCCACAAGACATGCTCATCAAGACTAATCTACACGATCGCCCATTATACTACACAGGCTACATCGGTGACATAAAGGTGGACACGATGCACATTGACCCTGAGTCTTCCATAAGCATCATTCCGAAAGGACTACTGCATCATCTTCGCATTCCGATACATCGCCTGACCCCTACAAACACTGCCATCAGCGGGTTCAATTTGGGCAGGAGCTACCCAATCGGGAAGATCCGTCTAAAATGTCAGATTGGCGATCTCCAATCAGAAGTCATTTGCTACGTCATAGATGCCGACACTTCATACAACATCCTTTTGGGGCACCCTTGGATACAAGATTACATGATCGTGCCTTCCACGCTACACAAATGCTTCAAATACGTCGACAAGCACGGCTTCGTGAGGACAGAATTTGCTGACATCGATCCCTTCAAAGGGGTCAAATCTTATTACTCGGACTCCTGCCTATACGAAAAGTCGAAGAGGTACCTTGAAGGAGGAAATGAACAAACTGATGTTGAAGCAACCACGGGATCTGAAGAGCCTCTGACGATCCACCTCCAGGCTCGCAAACCAGGCAATTCTGCACCCCTTACGGCCACACTGCGTATGGACACGATCAGCCTCTCGGCACAGGAAGAGCAGTTGAGAATCCGGCTGCCAAGGTCCGGCCAGGTACCGAGACCCACGACAGGGCCACTTACATCAGATTGCCGAGAGTCGGTCAATCCCAAACAGAGAAGCTCAATCCCTCCAATAGACCTCTGACGATACGCCTGCCTAAGAAAGGTCGTCACCCCGATGCGAGGTCTGACACTTCAAGCGAACCAGCCACCCCTCGCTCCACATCAAGTGCCGGACTGGGGGTTGCTAGTCTACCAACAACCCCACGCTCTGCTCCGTCAGTTGAACCTCTGAAGATCAAGCTGACTAGGACGCCCTCTCAATCTTCATTCACACAGGGGGTAGCCGAAAAGGAACCAGAGCTAGCCAAGTATGTGGTTGCCCACACTGACGCTCCCTCCGCAGATGATGTAATCCCTCTAGAAAAGATACCTTACTTCATCAATAAAGGGTTATCTTTGAACTACACCGAGCTCAATAAGCTATGCACAATGTATGCTATGGAACACGGTATAGGCACTCACCTACATACACAGGTGACAAATGTGTACACCGCTATCCAACTTACTCCAGTAGAAGACGCTTATCGAATAATCGAGGGAGGGGACCACCCAATCATCTTCGGCCGGACGAACAACCCGCATCCCCTCGCCATGGAAGAAGTCGACTTCGGGTCAGATGCTGGAAGACTGCCTCTGTATCTCTATAGCCCTCAATCCAAATATCTCATGCAAAAATAGGGATATGATCTAGAGACAACGCCAGGACTGAACTACGGCACTGGACGACGATTACCTTCGAAGACGCCAGCCCCGGCGGACAAACCTCGGAACTACTATAACAAAACCCGATGCAGTTTAGGGTATGTAACGCCTACTACGACCCCTGAAAGCTCAGATGAAGAATGCGACTGGCAGTCACATTCAACCGGATCACCGACTTCCGACTCAGATACCAGCATCGAAGATGTGTTCAGACAAGTCATGTCAGTCAACATGGCATTCACCGACGCTTACGAGGAAGACGAAGACATCCCCGAAATTCTTGAGCTAGAGCCATGGGCCCAGCAATTAGACGCACAATGGGAAAAGCGGTTCGAACTGAGAGAACCTCCTACCGAAGATGAGGTCATACAAGTGGATCTCGGTAGCGAATCTTCTCCAAAACCGATCTTTATCAGTAAAAGCCTAACTGACGAAGAACGAGAATCGCTGTTAGTACTTGTCAGAGAATACATTGATGTGTTCGCCTGGAGCTATGAAGACATGCCGGGGTTAAATCCTGACATCGCTCTCCACAAAATCAATATACGGCCAGATGCAAAGCCAGTCAAGCAGCAACAACGACGCTTCCGCCCAGGCGTCATGGACGTGATCGAAACTGAAGTCAACAAGTTAATAGCCAGCGGCTTCATTCGTGAAGAGCAACATCCTGATTGGGTCGCCAATATAGTACCCGTCCTCAAGAAGAATGGGAAGATTCGAATCTGCATCGACTTTCGCAACCTGAACGAGGCATGCCCCAAAGATGAATTTTCCCTTCCTATTACAGACATCATGATCGACAATACATGCGGCTTTGAACGTATGTCATTTATGGATGGATTCTCGGGGTACAATCAGATCAAGATGTCTCCCGACGACGAAAAGCACACTTCATTCTGAACCCCGATTGGCACATACTGCTACACAGTCATGCCATTCGGTCTAAAGAATGCTGGCGCTATATATCAGCGAGCCATGAGTATCATTTTTAGAGAACATTTGCGCAAGACAGTGGAATGCTATGTCGACGACATCGCCGTCAAGAGTCGCCGTAAGGAGGATCATCTGCAAGACCTGAGAACGGTGTTCAACTTAATGCGAGCCCACAATCTGAAGATGAACCCTACAAAATCGTTCTTGGGCGTATCCAGCGGGAAGTTCTTGGGCTTCATCATCACTGCACGAGGTATCCATGTAGACCCCGAGAAAACGAGGGCAATCATGGAGATGGGTCCCCCGAGAAATCTCCGTGAACTTAGAGGCCTCCAAGGGAGGCTAGCTTATATCAGGAGGTTCATTTCCAACCTCTCCGGATGATGCCGACCGTTCACCCACCTCATGAAGAAGGGAGTCTCATTCGTATGGGACGAGGAGAGCCAGCGCGCTTTCGATGACATCAAAGAATGTTTATCAAATCCTTCAGTCCTGGTGGCCCCGGTCCCTGGAAAACCATTCCTGCTCTATGTACGAGCAATGGAACACTCCCTCGGTGCCCTGCTGGCACAAAACAATGACGCAGGCCACGAGCAGGCCATTTACTATCTCAGCCAAATGATGGTCGGGCCCGAACACCGATACACCGCTGTGGAGAAAGAATGCCTCGCCCTGGTATTCGCCATTCAAAAGACGCGGCACTATGTCACGGGGTAAACCATACATGTGATCTCACGAATCAACCCTCTCAGGGTCCTCATGACCAAACCAGGGGCACTCAGCTCCCGCCTCGCTACATGGGCGATATTGCTGTCCCCCTATCATATGGTCTTCGTCCCGCAGAAGGCTGTCAAAGGTCAAGCCCTGGCAGACTTTTTGGCGGCCCATCCAGGATCAGAATCATCCAGAATATACGAAAAAATCCCAGATGAGGTCGCCGATTCGAATACAACCACCCACGATAACATATGGCGGATGTTCTTCGATGGCGCTTCAAGAACCGGACCCAAGGGAAACATCGTCGTCGGAGTCGGAGTAGTATTGGTCTCTCCTACCGGGCTAGTGATCAATCGCGCCTACTCTCTTACGGAACCCTGCTCTAACAATGTGGCCGAGTACAACGCTTTGGTCATTGGCCTCCAACTCGCAAGAGAACTGGGGGTAGAATACCTTGAAGCATACGGCGATTCGCAATTAATCGTCAACCAGATTCGGGAGACGTACGAAGTCCGCCATGAAGACATGATCCCCTACCACCAAATAGCGATCAATATTATCTCATCATTCGAGGGATTCTTCATCGAACACGTCCCCAGACTCCAAAATATCGAAGCCGATGCCCTAGCAGGCCTGGCTGCTTCCCTAGTAGTGCCAAACCACTCTCATCATTCGGTCGATGTAATCGGCCGTGAGCTGGTCTGCCCCAAGAACAACGTTCAAGCCATGGCGAGTTATTCTGCTCAGATGATCGACGAAGCGCCGGACTGGAGACAACCATTCATAGACTTCGTAGTCTACGACATCCTACCCGAGAACCCGAAGGAGGCTACTTCTATCAGACGACGTTCTCTCAGATTCTTCTACGATACAGAGACGAAAATGCTGTATCGCCGCTCCTACGACGGATTACTACTTTGGTGCTTGTCAAACGCAGAAGCCAAAGAAGCCGTACGAGAGGCTTATGACGGTGTCTGCGGGGCCCATCAGCCTGGCCTTAAGCTGCAAGATCGCCTTCGCCGGATGGGCTACTACTGGCCCACGATGGTGGCTGATGCGATAGATTATGCCAGAAAATGCAAGGCCTGCCAAGTCCATGCAGACTTCGTTCACCAACCATCCGAATTCCTACATCCGACAGTGGCGTCATGGCCATTCGAAGCATGGGGAATGGATATCATTGGTCCAATCACCCCACCTTCCTCCTGAGGACATCGCTTCATACTGGTGATCACTGATTACTTCTCAAAGTGGGCAGAAGCTGTCCCACTCGCCGAAGTCAAGACTTCGAACGTAATCAGCTTCCTGAAGCACCACGTCATCTATTGGACTGCCCCGAAAGATCATCCATGATAATGGTCCGCAGTTTATAAGCCACGTATTCTACCGATTCTGCGACAAACACCGCATTCAGAATGTCGCTTCGACACCATACAACCCGGCAGCAAACGGGTTAGCAGAGGCATTCAACAAAACAATCATCAAACTCCTCAAGAAATTTGTCTCCTCCAACAAACGCGACTGGAACGAGAAGCTCGGCGAGTGCTTATGGGCTTATCGTACCACGGTTCGAACAGCCACCGGGAATACACCATTCTCTCTGGTGTACGGGAGTGAGGCAGTTCTCCCATTAGAGACTCAGATTCCCTCACTCCGAGTCGCCCTCACTTATCAATTGACAACGGATGATAACTACCGACGTCGACTACAAGAGTTAGAGGCCTTAGATGAAAAACGCCTCCTAGCTCAGCAAAGGATCGAATTATACCAAGCACGCATCTCAGGAGCCTTCAACAAAAAGGTCAAAGTCAGAACATTCCAAGTGGACGATCTTGTTTTGGCAGTCAGGAGGCCAATGGTCATGACTCACAAGACCACCGTCAAGTTCCAGCCAAAATGGGAAGGCCCATTTATTATCGAGGCCGTGTTCTCCAATGGTGCTTACCGCCTCGCCAAGCAGAACGGAGACTTGCTCATGTTGCCCGTCAACGGCAAGTTCCTGAAGAAATACTATGTTTAAACAACATTTTCCAGAGTTTTGAGTCATGTGCCCGCTGGTACCACTGAACTCAACCCCCTAATTTTCCAACTTATCGAGTCACGTACCCTCTTGTACCGCTGAACTCATACCCCAAATTCCTAAGTCATGTACCTGTTGGTACCTCTGAACTTACACTTTGATTCCAACATTCACAGATTTTCGAGTCATGTACCCGCGTGTACCGCTGAACTCATGCCCTTCTTCCATAAACATACCCCAAATTCCTAAGTCATGCACCTGCTGGTACCTCTGAACTTACACTTTAATTTCAACATTCATGGATTGTCGAGTTATGTGCCCATCGGTACCCCTGAACTTACATCCCGATCACTCTTTTAAAAGAAAGTCATGTATAATCATACCGCTGAACTTTTTTCCTACAAGAGATCCTCCCTCATGATCTAATACCTGCACTCCCAGTGCACAACAAAGGTAACGGATCCACAAATTTTCGAGACGACCATGTCCTCATCACCTCTGAGTCGTCCCATTTCTGCCAAAAACAAATCACCCCTACATAGAATTTCCATGTCCTCATTACCTATGAGTTATTCTACGTACCCCCCCTTCATTGGGCCCACTCCTGTCATGTCCTCATTACCTCTGAATGGGAAGGCTCCGTCGAAGAAACTTTCATACTTGCCATGTCCTCATTACCTCTGAGTAAGTATGATGATCCCCTTTCGACCTATTACCTGTACCCACCACCGGAGTACGCCAAGGGTAATGGGTCCACAAATGTCCTCTGTTGACCACAAATGTCCTCTGTTGACCATAAATATCCTCTGATTGACCACAAATGTCCTCTGTTGACCACCAATACCCCCCATGAAGTTCTCAGAAGTCTTATGCGGCTCCAAAAAGCCCCATGCGGCTCCAGTTCAGAAGACTGCTTATGCGGTTCTGCACAATAAAAGTCTATGCGCCACCTATGCGGTTTCATTAATAAGGCGCACATACAGACACAATGATGCGGTTTGCAGCTCAGCCGTAGGGCGAACATACGATTTACAAAGGCTCGTGCATAAAGTATGCGACGTAGCCATGGCGGTCGGGGTTCCTTAATTCATACATTGTCCTTACCAGCAATGGGGGGATGGACGTCAGGATGAACAGCAGGCACGACGACGGGCGGGGCAGCAACCGCACCCAAGATGGAAGTGGAGGCCGCCTTCTTGCCCTTCACTGCCATGATCTTCTTGGGAGCCATCAATTATCGAAGAAAAGAAAGGCAAGCGAGATAAGAGAAGAAAAAAATAAAGAAGTCTTCTCTCTCTTCAAACCCCTCCTATTTATAGGAGGAGGGGAGAAGGCGGACACGTGGGCCAGTGACCGACTCTTGAAGAACGAAACCGACTCCTTGGGTTTCGTCTCCAAGATTCACCCAAGGTATTAAATCCAAAAAGATTTAATGAACTGACCCTTGAGATTCCCCCTACAAAGACGGCGCTGAAGCAACTTGGAGATAAATAAAGACCCGCACACGTGGACTGGACCATCTATGCGGTTAACACACCCCCTGCGGCTGAAACAGTCATGCGAACAACACATTCATACGGTTAGAACTTTTATGCGGTCGGGATTGCATATGCGGCCAATACAGCCATGCTTCTTGTTCAAAGTATTTCAATTTTACAAATTGAAAACTTTGAAGGGGGTCCTGTAGAAGCATGGAAAATACTAAAGAAATTGACTCATGCGGCCAAGAAAGACCCATGTGGCTCAGAAAATGCATACGGCTCAGGGAGTCATGCGGCATAAGGAGCTATGCGACCGGAGGCATTCCATGCGGCTCAGAAGACACGTGGCGTGACAGTGCTCCCCTCCGATCCATGCTGCATTAATTGCTTTGACGGCTGACCCCTCTAAAAAGTTGACAGACCTGACACCAAAGCAGGTAATTATGACTCTGTCATGATGATGAATCTCTAGGGAAGAGAAAGAAATTTCTGACACAATCCCCCGAGAACAACAAAATGCCACGTGGCCCTGCCACGTGGGTGTGCTTATGCGGCTCGAAGTGAAGACTTCCCATGCGGTTCAGAGTGAAGCTGTCCCATGCGGCTCGAGTGGAATCATCCCTATGCGGCTCAAGAAGATCATGCCCATGCGGCTCAAGCAGACACACCATTATGCGGTTCATGCGGCTCATCATATGGTTCAGAAGTCTGAAGGAGGGGGCCACTGCCCAGACAGTCCTGACACGTGTCCTAAGTCTTATGCGGCCCAAAATTCATGCGACCCAAATCTCATGTGGCCCAATCTGCATGCGGTTTTAGTCTCACCATTGGCTCTCAGGACACGTGTCCTCAGCCGATCAATCTTCCAGATTTATGGCAATCCAAGATTGGGTCGAATCCAAATGATCTGGGGCACGTGGCAGGAGAATAAATTTGATTTATTTGCAGATATGAGAGAATCATTATAAGGAAGATTTATGCCAATCAGCATTGATTGCTAATGGGGATTTGGTATAATCTACCCTTAATGGTTCTGATTCGTCACAATCCGAAACGAACGGCCTGGATTGATCAATCCCCAAGCCGCCGCCATCTCCAAGAGCTAATCATTGGCAACCCTAGCGATCATATCCCACTATTATAAATAGCAAGGTGCCATTCCCTTGTAGCATATAGAGGGATATACAAAAAGAAACCAGAGAAGAATACGTATACACAGAGAGACTTCCCCCATAGTCAGAGAGAGAATATACACAGAGAGAGAGAAGCCAGGAGAGCAATCAGAGAGAGAGAGCAAGAAGGCATTTCTTCGTCAACGACCAAGCAGATCTTCCCCGAGTCAAGGCTGCGTACCGATCGTCCAAGGAGTAAGGCAGAGCGGCCGTCACTTTCCCGAGCCTCTATCGTCACCCCCCAGAATCTAAAATAAACAATCGTACTTAGACTGCTGTCCCTAGGTTTTCGTCCCTAGGCTTTCTTTGTACGAGCGAGTTTGTATTGTGAGTCTAAGTTCAGTCCTCCGATAATTGTTCTGTACTTTTACAATCAATGGCAAACATTGATATTGCCTATCGATTTTTGTTCCTCTGAGGTGGTGATTGTGTCGGGTTGTGTCGAAATCGATACATGGACACGCGGGTGCACGCACGTGCGGGGGGCTGTGCGCGTGTCCTGCTGTGCGGGGGCTCCACAGGACACGATACTTGATCACTTGACACGAGATTTGCAACACCCCTTAGGGCACTCACTGACACGCCACGTGTCATATTTTGTGGGCCCATGTGGCGTATTGAGGAAGAAATCCTCGACACACAGGTTTTGTACTGTCTGTGCACACGAGCTATTATTGCCACTGATACGGCATTGTAAATCGGACACGCGGATACAGGGACACAGGGCAGGTCGACCTAGACCTAGCCCTAGTATTGGGGTGCACATGTGCACGAGCACGTGGCCTAACACATGCTGTGTCGTGTGCACGACACGCGTGCACACGTGCACGAGGAACAGCTCACTGTACACTATTTTGGTACATTGTTTTGAATGGACACGTTTGTGTCCACTTGGGTGGACACAAACCACTTGAGTGACACGTACACAAAGTGTATCCATGTTACCAACCCCTGTTTTAGCTTTTATGTTAATTTTTGATGATTAATTCTCATTTTCCATTTTTTCTGGAACCAATGTATCAGTACCTATTTCTGTATTTTTCCAGTTTTTGCAAAATGAGTTTTGTCAATCGATTAAACCTATATATACTATTATTTGTGTGTAATCAAGACTCTAACATGTACTCCTATATCTAAACTACTAGTGTGTCAATTTGGGAGTTGTTTCGTGGAGTTTATGTATTGTTTTGGAGCTTGCAACTATGGGACTGAAAACTGGATTGGGGAAATGCTATGAACTGATTTCCTTTTTCCTTGTTATAATGTGTTGTTCTATTTATGAAGGGAAACCTGGGTATGTGGGCATTCACTGATTTCTGTGATTAATGGAGACCTGAACTTGTTTCCCTTTACACCATTAAGTCCCTGTCAAGAGGTTGTTGTCAATGCCTCCAATATTGTATTAACCTGGAATGAATGCATACACTGTATTTGTGATACCTAAAATGTAATGGTTCCTTCCCATTTTTCCTCAACTGATAACAGTGGACAGGATTGCACTATTTTTCAGATTTTGCCCACCTAGTTATATACACATTGCTTCATGTATGCTTCAATGTATAGCACACACACACACATTACATTCCTGTGCACCCTCACCCTTCCACACACACACAGCTACACTCATGCATACACACACAATTTCATGTTGCACACACACACACATGCACCCTCTCTACACACAAGCAATAATACACACTGTTTTGTACAGCACAACACTCTCTCACTCACAAACAGTGGCTCACCATGTTCACTGTTCTCAGTCCCATATTGGACTGAACACACACACACATTTCTCTCAAGTTTTCACCCACTGCTCACACACTCACACAGGTACCAGTTCACCCTTCCACACTATTTCACTCTTCCTCACACACACACACATATTTCACATTCCTCACTCACTCTCTACACACACATATATTCACTCATGTTTTCCCTATATGCTTACCTAATGTACAGTCTAATATATGTGACTATGTATATATAATGCAAATGTATTTTATATATGTAAGTTAATATATGCCTTGTGATATATATGTTCCTATATATATGAGTGTGGTTTTATATATATAGATATATGTGGTGTATGGAGAGGATGCCATGATAGTACACATATGGGGTTGTATGGGTTATACAAGTACATGTATATGCCATATATGTATAACTTGGGTATTACTATATATAGGTAATGTATATACTTGTGTTGAGAATAGGCTAGGTAGTTTGGTATAGCTTGGTGAGCCTAGATAGGGCTTGTACAACATTATTGGACTTAGTATAGGCTAGTATAGATTTGGTTGGCCTAGTTTGACTTCTAGGGTTGACCAGAGTTGACCAAGAGTTGACTTTGGCCTAGATTGGCCTAGAATCATGTAGAATACATAGTAGGACTGCATTACACTATTCTGGACTTGTTGTGACTTGTGCTGTTCTGATTAGGTGCCAGACACCACTCATCGGACAGTACCTTTCATATTGGACACTCAGATACAGGCGAGTACATTCTCTGATCATTTTATATCCTGCTTAGAATTATTTTCTGCAGTAGATTACTTTACTTGTACTGTCACGATGGTCACACGGATTGGTACTATATGGATCTCTACATGCGATATTATCCCCCTCGGGAGCATTGGGTACATTGTGTCATGTGCGTTTCACTTTCATCATGTACTCCTGTGCTTTCATTATACATGTACACTCCGATGAATCTTGTACTCTCAGGTTCACGGAGCCCCCATGTATACTATCATGTGCATCCTTTCATGGGCTCCCATATGATATCATGTACAATAACATAACCTGTTTAGATCCTTGTGTATTGATTGGGGTACGGGGAGTAGAATTGGACATATGAATAATACACCAGTAGTATCTTATCAGAATCTCTTCCATAGTGTCTTATCAGAATCTCCTATGCCATTTACATGTCCATATTGTACTCTGACTCACTAGCCACTGTTAGTCTCTATTATAGTAGATATTTTTGTTACAACTCTTTCTCTGTTTACATACTGCACTTCTTTCAGTACTTGTATCTTATTTTACTGCATGTTTATATTTTCTAACCTGCTATGAACTGTTGAGATGTACTGTACTCGCTCCTGTCCTGACTGGACCTGTTGAAAATATTACAGAGGACGAGAAGGAGGCTTGCCTAGACACTTTCTATGGGGCAGCCTTAGATGACACCTGCGAGCTGGACCCTCAGGAGGACCCAGCTCTAGCTGAGGATATCACCCCGATTGCCTAGACTAGATTAGTTAGGCTTATCTATCTTTTATGTAGTTATGAGACATGTTTAGCTAGACTTTATTTGGAGTTCAGAGTTGTATATATTCTTTTATACTGTATCTAAGACCATGTACTTCTGGATATTGCTGGGATTATCTTAGACTACTTTTCATCTATTTATTTCCTTGAGTTCTATTTCATATCGTGCTATCTCTTCCTTAGTTATGATTGAGTTTTACTGCTATGTCACCCCCATTCAGGGAGTATAAACTGTTTAGAGATATATTGTTAGATGTTGTGACCAAAGACAGCGTTCTACCGTCGACACTGCGGCGTAGGCTGGACGTGCCCACGTCTCGTGCCCTTACTCTAGGGTGCGGGTCGTGACAACGGTGCAGGGTGTCCAAGGTGTAGCCCTACTATTGGCAAACACACTGACACATGCACGTGACACATGGATGTTTGTGTCGTGTCCTGGATCCATCGACACGCGTGCACGAGGATTAACTGGGCTATTTACTGATACTTCCTATTTTTGTAAATTGGACACTTCGTGTCTATTGTTTGGACACGAGACACCTCCCCCATGACACATACACATGTGGGACACCCATGTACGCGATTGATTTTTGGTTTTGATTATTTTGGTGTTCGAAATTGGGTTTAAACTGTCATTTCCTGATACTCATGAACTAAGTTGAATATGAACTGATATTTCAAATTGGGTATGTTTTGTTTAAAAAGGTTTTTTTTTTGAATTCAAATACTAACATACAACTGGATTTGAAGTTATCAAAACTGAGATTAGTTGTATGTTTAACTGAAATTCGAATTTGGGACATATATGTTTCCAGTTTTCAAATGAAGACTGAGATGTGAAATCTGAGACTCTTGTACACACACAGGTCCTCTTAAGCACCTGTCATTTCTTTACTGTTTTTTCAGTTTAATTTCGATCCCTACTGTTTGATAATGTCATGGCATGATTAATCGAGTAGGTTTAAATCAGTTCAGACCATGTGTGTTCTGTGTTGGCTTGAGTTTCACATTATGTATTAATTGGGATTTGAACTGAGATTGGTTGCTTGGTGGCTTAATATACAAACTGATTTGAAGTAGCTTGGAAAATCTGAGATTTGGTTCATTGAGAGTTGTCCTTGGTATTGAACCCTCACATCTGAGATTACAATTCCTGAGGACTGTCAAGAGCTCTCATTGACACTGTCATTTGGGTTCTGTCAATCCAGGAGACCAAATTGGATTCCTTTCCTACTTTTCTGAAAACTGAACCATATGTTGACTTCATCTTTCACACACTTCCTGTCACCTATACAGTTATACACACATTCCCTATGACTGAACACACACAAGGCAAATCTGAGACACAGGGACTTGGTTCATCATCAACCATGTTCACCACACATGTTTCCCTCTAGCACACACACATTTCATAATGTATACACACATGCTCCTTTTGAAACACACATTGTTTCCTAAAATTTTCCTTTCACTGTACACACACACACAAGAAATCATGTATACACACATTCCTCTTATCACACACACATATGCAATTTCATTAAACACACATTGCAATTCCTGTCACACTCATGTGGACAGTTTCACTCACTCACTCTCTATTTCTATCCCTCTCTATATATCCAAATTCCTATGTAATATATGTATATATGTAATGTAGATAAATATGTAATGTATACTTAATATATGTATATATATATATGATAAGTTGTGTATTATATATAGGTATCTAGTATAGATTTACACAATGGGTGTATAGGTTATATTAGAATATATACTAGTATCATATACAATGTGCATATATATATATTATGGTTGTGTAATATATATACATGTGTCATGTATTAGATATAGGTAATGTCATGTTGTCATGAATTGTGATTGGCTAATAGGCATGATATAGCCTATAGCCTATGGTGTGTTAGTTAGACTAGTTAAGCCTAGTTAGACTTGCTAGACCTAGGTTTGACTTCTTGGTTGACCAGGGTTGACCAAGAGTTGACTTTGACCTAGTTTGATCTAGACTCATGTAGAATGCATAGTAGAGCTTTATTTTATCATTTTAGACTTGTTGTGACTTGTACTGTTCTGATTAGGAGCCATACACCACTCCTCGGACAGTATATTCATCTTGTATATTCAGATAGCAGGCGAGTACATTCTCTAATCATTTTATATCCTGTTTAGAATTATTTTCCTGCTTTAAATTACTTTACTTGATACTGTCACGTTGGTCACACGGATTGGTACTATATGGATCTTTTCATGAGATGTTATCCCCTCGGGAGCATCGGATACTGCATGTTTTGTGCGTTTCACGAATCATCACGTATCTCTATGCTTCCTCTGATTCACGAATCGCTTGTGACACATGTACTCTCATGTTCACAGAGCCATCATGAATCACCTTCATGTATCACTCATTTTATGAGCCATGTAAAGTTTCACGAATCTTAACATAACTTGAACAGATCTTTGTGTATCGATTGGGGATGGGGGAGTAGAAATAGGCATGTGAATATTATCCAAGTAGCTGTAGTCATGAATCACTCTCTTAGCTGTAGTCATGAATCTCCTATGCCATTCACATGTTTATATTTTACTCCGACTCACTAGTTACTGTTGGTTCTCTATGTATAGTAGATATTTCTATCGCAGTTCTTTCTCTGTTTACATACTGTATTTCTTCAGTTCACGTATCTTACTTTACTGCATGATTATATTTTCTAACCTGCTATGATCTATTGAGATGTACTGTACTCGCTCCTGTCCTGACTGGACCTGTTAAAAATATTACAGAGGATGAGGAGGAGGCCCTATGTACCATCTATTACGGAGCAGGATTAGACGACACCTGCGACCTGGTTCCTCTGGAGGACCCAGCTGCAGTACAGGATGCTACTCCCATAGTCTAGACTAGATAGCTAGGCTTTAGCTTTTCTTTCAGCATTGTTATTTGACTTTCAGTTGTCCTTCTGAGATGTTGTATATATTAGAGATTGTATTGAGCTGGATGTTCTTGAGTTGTTATCTTAGACACTTAGATTTTCTTCCTCTTAATTGTATTACATTGTGCTTTTGATCTCTCTATCTACCTTTACTATTCTGTATCTGCCTTAGATGTGATTGAGACTGTTCTGTTATGTCACCTCCATTCGGAGTGTATATACTGTTCAGGTACCTTATATTGTTAGATGTTGTAACCTAGGACAGCGTTCTACCGTCGACACTACGGCGTAGGCTGGGCGTTGTTACGTTCTCGTACCCTCACAATGGGTGTGGGTCATGACATATCTCAACAACGAATTATAGAGGTAATTCGACATTGTCTTATTGAGGCTCCGAATTCACTTCTTGATCATGACAGGTATAGAATCCTGCACATCGTCAAAAGTGATAGTAGGAATCGTAATTGATTCCTTCTCAAAGACAATGATCCTGACTTTATTTCTTCCCCAAACTCCACATCCTCAAAAAATATTATACTTCTCGTCTCAAATTTTTTTTCTTAGTGTGAGATTGTATAATTATCAACCCCTTGATCTGTAGCATAACCAATAAAGTAGCTACTTACAATTGAACTTTGGTCTGTATTTCTTTTACACATTAATATAGACATTAAAGTCTATAAAGTCAATGAAATCCAAATCTCATCAGACACAAGTCGTTCAACTCTATTTCTAGAGATGTGACCTAATCGCTTATGTCATAATGAGGCTAAATTTTTATTATTGTTAATTTTGTGTTTAGTACCACATGACTCCACTTGCAAGGTTTCATTTAAGCTGCAATAGTTTTAACTGAATATAGGCGATCATAAATCTTAAAAAAACCGTTACCAATAATATTTGGATTTAAAGATAGACTAAACTTATTATTTCTAAATGAACAATGATAACCAGATTTGTCCATTAAGGAAACTGAAACTGAATTTCGTCTAAAAGACGGTACAATAAAAGTGTCTATCAAATCCAAATAATAACCTGTTCCTAAAAATAACCTAAAATGTCCTATTGCTTTCACTTCTACCGATTTTTCGTCACCCACATAGATGTATCTTTTACCATCAATTAGCTTCGGTAGCTCACACAACCTTATCTATAAACACTAATGTGGGTAGTAGTACCAGAATCTAACCACCACGTGTTTTTAGGTACTAAATCTAAATTAATTTCAGAATAAACCAAATTTAGAAATATACTTTTCTTTATACGCCATGCGTGGTACTTTGTACATTTCTTCTTTATGTGTCCTGGCTTGTCACAAAAGAAATAACCCTTAGTTTTATATTGTTATTTCTTTTGAGTTGGACCCTTAGCAGGTTCTGTATTTATTTTCTTTTTTGCCCTTAAAGTTTATTCCATTAAACATGAAAATTAAATTCTTATTGACAGATAATGTAGCAACATTAACTGTAAAGAGAACAAAAATAAATAAAAAACAACAAAAAATGATATGCTCTAATTAATAACCAAAGAGTAAAATATAGTCAAACAAATTCAAATAATGGTGAACCCCATCTCAAGATACCTAGCATATCATTAATATCAAGTCTTTGGACAGTGATATTAACTGCAAGTGGTACTCTTGGTGTAATGATCAAACGTTGACAATAAGTCATGTCAAATAATAAGCCTATCTTTAGATCGGGTTATTATTCACATGTAAATTACAATTCTTACACATTTATCACTACAAGTATGTGTGCCATTCAGCCAAGTATTAACCTTCCTTTGGGCCGGCTAATACCCGCATGAATATACACACACAAACATCCGACATTCCTTATAGGCTATCTACGCAAGAGAGGTCACTTTGGCGACATCTTGTTTCAATGAGTCTATTTAGAATATTAGACAACTATTATTAGTCACAAAAGGCACAAAAATTTGAATGTTGACTAAATTTTACAAAACTGAATCATGTTCAAAACTTTATGTACATGCATATTTAAATTTAAATAATCAATAATCAACAGATTTGATTGTACTGGATATATGCATGAAAAGATTACATTAAATAATCCATAAAGATTATACTAAAACTTATCTACTACATGAAAAACATGTAAATCTTTTTCATAATTTAAAGCATAAATTAAATAACTTTGGTATATATCAATACGGCGCCAAAAGTTCTATCCATGTCGGATGTTATTTGATTCCAATCTAACATATATTAGAAAATCCATTTATAACCGACATCAAAACAATCACATTACTCAAAAATTCACATTTAATGTGATTATTACTAACAGAGCATGCAAATGGTTCATTAAAAAAATGCCGTACATACTGAAGATGCCAACTGAATCCATCAAAAGATATTAAATGAATCCATCAAAAGATGTCATCAATGTATCATTAGATATATTCTACAGAGGAAACATGTATTCCATATACAACCAAAAAATAAAAAATCAACAATGATTGTCATTTAATTCCAACTCAAAGAAAAAACCAATCGACAGAATCCAATCAATAAATTTGTATCATGATATATGGGTGATCGAAAGACATAGCAATGAGCACTGCAACTTTCAGATTCAAAGATGACAAGTTTGACAGAAAGGAAACTTCTTAAAATGCTTTGCCAAAACCAATTATTATAAATTCCAAGTCTTTCTTGGACTCCATAAAGTTCTACTGTGTTGACTATTCAACATGAATAATTCAAAATACTTATAGTGGACCAAATCATGTACAAGCCTGAGCTTCCTCACACAGATTCATGTATGCGAGTCTATGATATTACTAGAGTGCAGATGTTACGTCTACTTCTTTCCATATAGTTTCCATATAGTTAATGACAACAGAGCGTTCATGCTTTCGAATAACCAGTATAAACGAAGAAAAAAAGTTCAATCTTGACAAGTTCGTTCGAACAATTTGAACCCTAAATTAAATTAGATCTAATGATCTAGGATTTCTGAATAATAACAAAAAATAAATTTTGAAACTTTGACCTTATAAATCAATCATGGAGGCTCTGATACCACTTGTTAGAATTTATTGTACCCTGTTGATTCATGAGATGAAGAACAAAACTAAATACGGAAGCATACCTGAATCCATTGTCTTTGCTTGACGGATCTTGAAGCAGACGTCTCTTTATGGGATTTGATCTTCCAATCCGCTACGGCCCTTAACAACAAAGATGAAATCTTTGTTGATGGGGATACAGAAGAGAATAGAAAAACCTTCTCTTTGTTGATGGGGATACAGAAGAGAATAGAGAAACCCTGTGTTTGGTGGCCGTATGAGTTGGGGCCATAACCCTAATGAATACATATATTTATATGTTTTGATATTTCTAATTTGACCCCTCATCAAATTAAATTTATCTCCGGTATTGTCATGCCCCGATTCCGTCGAATCGATAGTCGTCCCCCGGACGTGATGCCGTGCGAACCTAATTTGCGATCGCACAAGGCCTAGTCATAAGATAATCCGAGACACGAGATCTAAGAGAGTACGCAGACAAATTGATACACACAATAAGTAAAGGAAGCTTGATCTTTATTGATAATGAACATCTTTTACAGACTCCGATACAAGACTCATTGCCGCACGGGCTACAACATGACTCGATTACAAAAGAGTGCCGATGAGATAGCCGTTCCATACATTGCACACATCCCTCAATATACACAAGTACTTCGTTAACCTGGATGGGAGGGACGTTGGGTCATTTTCCTTGGACTATCGAGAGCCTTTAAAAGTGGAGTCGCAGAGTAAGTCTTTGACGCACGGCCGAAGCTTCAAAAGTCACGAACGCCGCCGAGCTAGCTGGCGCGTCCTTTCTGGTTTGCGGGACCTGCAAAGAGCGAGGATCAGCACGAAACACATGTACTGGAGAATGGCTAATTAAATCCAAGCTCTGCATTTGATTCAAGAAGTTTCGTAAACATGTTAGCTAGCTATTTCAATGATCTTTCTAACCATCCTGTTCGATTTGCATGTTAATATGTTTTGAGGCAAGCATGTGAAATTAAATATCATTAAGCAACTATCATGTTCCTTCCGTGTCCCGTGTACCTGTTAAGCAGTGAAGGGGGTATGAAGGCTACTGGCAATGTCAAGCCATCGCGGACTATAGCATTTGGTTTGACAACACCTCTTTCGCGTCGGGTAGCGAGCCCTGTGCGAAAGTGCTCGCATAACTCGTGCCGATGAAGGGTTGGCGCTGCTACACTCATTCCTCCCAAGCTGAATCGGTCCCTTGGCCTAGGCAACCGTTCGAGAAAACTTTACCTTGTCGACAAGTTGTCCAATGACCGTTTTCCTTTGGACGTAGTTGATTTGCTTACTTGACCGTATCGTTGCGATAAACGTTAATCGATTCATTCATTGTTTTGCATAGGCTAAGTGGATTTGCGTAAGAAACACGTTTTCCATTTTCAAAATCGGCAGTTTGATAGCAAGTGTTTCGTGAAGAATCGTGCCACGATTTCTTTGATTCTACACTATTATGACAAGCATTCATTTACTTCACATATTGAGTTTTGAAGTAGAGGGACGAGACGAAGGAGGTCAGCCACTCGCCTTAGCCTTGTTTCAAGCGAGCGACCGATTGGCTGCGCTGATGTCGCCTACGCGATCACCTGCAATCGCATAAGCAACTGATTAGAACAATGTATAATTCAAGGATATTCGATATGAATGCGAAGCTCGAAAATGCGTCACGAAAATCCATCGAAAATATTCACGAAAAATGCATTCACGAAAACCAAAGCCAAAGCCAAATCAAGTGTAGCATGAAAACCAAAGCAACGGGAGGTCTCTCCCGACTCAGCCGCAGAGCCAATCCTCGAGGCGCAACCCACTGAATATGGGACTTGGTTCCGAAGAAACCATTCCATAACGTGGAATGGATCTTAATTCAACCTTTCCCGTTCGATCGACTCGGCCAATTCCGACCTATCGGTCCCGGCTAAATCGATAGCGACAGTGTTCCTTTCTCGCGCACCCTATGGATGAAAATGGGGCACGATGTAAGGACGGGACACTACACCATAACCAACTAATAAAAAGTTTCATCCTCGAAACTTAAAGATAGAACCTACCTCTACGAGAATAACAAAGGAAATTGCTCCTTCATTTCCGATTCAAGCTCCCACGTCGACTCTTCGACCGAATAGTTCCTCCAGAGGACGAGGACGAGAGGGATCACTCGGTTGCGCAACAGCTTATCCTTGAGTTCTATTATTTGAACTGGCTCTTCAACGTAGGATAAGTCAGACTTTAGCTCCAGCTGGCCAAAATCTACCACTTGGCTCGGGTCGTGCACGTACTTCCGCAGTTGAGAGACATGGAAGACATTGTGTACACCTTCAAGAACCGGCGGTAAGGCAATTTTATAGGCTACTGGGGCGACCCGTTCAAGTATTTTGAACGGCCCAACGAATCTCGGACTCAACTTCCCCTTTGCGCCGAACCGAGTAACTCCCCGCATGGACGACACTTTGAGAAACACGTGATCGCCTTCTTGAAACTCGAGAGGTCGACGATGAACGTCCGCATAGCTTTTCTGACGACTCTGCACGGTCTTTAATCTTTCCCGAATGAGCCGAATTTTCTGCACAGTCTGTTCTACCAGTTCTGGACCGAGAATCTGTCGCACTCCGACTTCGTCCCAGCAAATGGGTGATCGGCACTTGCGTCCGTACAAGGCTTCATACGGCACCATTTGAATGCTGGATTGATAGCTATTGTTGTATGCAAATTCGGCCAGAGGTAGATGATTATCCCAGCTTAATTTGAAGTCAATTGTGCAGAACCGTAGCATGTCTTCGAGAATCTGATTGACGCGCTCCGTTTGGCCGTCGGTCTGAGGATGGTAAGCTGAGCTGAACTGCAACTTGGTACCCAGCGCCGACTGAAGGCTACTCCAGAATCGCGACATGAACCGTGAATCCCGATCAGAGACGATGGATACTGGAACTCCGTACAGCCGTACTATCTCATCAAGATATATCTGCGCCAGGCGATTAACGCTCCAAGTAACTTTGATGGCAATAAAATGCGCTGACTTGGTTAATCGATCGACGATGACCCAGATAGCATTATTTCCCCGTGGCGTCTTCGGCAGACCAATAATGAAATCCATGCACACGTGCTGCCACTTCCATTCTAGAATCGCCAGATTCTGCATCTCCCCGGCCGGTCTTTGGTGCTCAGCTTTCACCTGCTGACAGGCCATGTATTACGACACGAAGAGTGCCACATCTCTTTTCATCCCGTGCCACCAGAAGTTTGTGCAGAGGTCCTTGTACATCTTCGTGCTACCGGGATACAAGGTGTATTTTGCATAGTACGCCTCCAACATGATCTCCTTTCTGAGTTCTGAATTGTCTGAAACGTATAGCCTACCCTTCAATCGAAGCACGCCGGTTTCGTCTTCCGCAAAGTCGGTCGTCCTGCCCGTCGAGATTAGCTCTCGCACTTTCTTCAGGTATGGATCGTCCGCCTGAGCGGTCTTGATCTTATTAAGCAAGCTCGGCTCTAACTGTAAATTTGCCAACTGTACATTCCGGAATCTGACTCGGAGCTCGATGTCCATCTCTTCTAGGTCACGTAGCAGTCTGGGGTCGATGGATAACGAGGCAATGTACTTCCGACTCAAGGCGTTGTTTTTCATAAATAAATTCACTTTATTTATTGTATTTCTGGGAAAATACAACTGTAGGAATCCGATCTAGAAGACGATCGCTTTATCCCTTAGACGATACGAAGAAGAAAAGCTCTCAAGAATTCGACAGCAATTTAGATAGCTATGTATCTGTATAATGAATAAGAAAAGAAATCTATTTATAGAGTCAAAAATAATTGAAAAGATAACTGTCTTCACAACTTGTGCATAGTTAAAAATCACGCAGGATTTAATATATGCAAGGTTATGAGCAGTTACTGGACGTGGCCTGTAACTATTGGATACATGGCAATCGTGCATGAGTCGTGTGCAAGTTACAGGACACGTAGGTGAGAGATCGGTGGCATGGCTGCCACGTACTCCAATTTGATGAAATCCATGCAGGCTTATTGAGGACGAAATCCACGCAGCCTTGTGGCAGAAAGCTTCAGAATCCACGCAGACTTAGGACAGAAAGCTTCAGAATCCACGCAGACTTGGTGCAGAAAGCTTCAAAATCCACGCAAGCTTGAGGAAGGAACATAGAAGTTCAAAATACACGCAGACTTGAGTCAGAACTGCCAGTTGTCTTGATTCGACGTGCCTCGACTGACACAAAATCTCTGACATTGATTGCCTTGTCAGTCGTATTAAATGACAATAAGATCTTTTGGTACGCCAACTTGATGAAGGCTGAGTCTTGTTGAAGAAGATTTCGAAAGTCACGCAATAATCGGCTGTGATCTCTCGAGTTTCGTGCATACGTGGCATACGAAGAGACATTCTTTGACTGTCGTGCTGTCAGTCATAATGACACTCTGACAATGATGAGCTGTCTCTGCGTATATTTGAGGAAATAGTCTGGTAGAACCCAGCGTAACTTTTGAACATTGTCTTGATCAACTCAGCGTGACTTTTAGACTTTGTCCTGATCAACTCAGCGTGACTTTTAGACTTTGTCCTGATCAACTCAGCGTGACTTTCATTTTTGAGGCCTACAAAACTCCCTTCAAAGTTTTCGAAAAATGATAAATTATTTCGAAATACTTTGAAATCGAGATGATAAAATGAATTTAGTCACGCTGAGATGACTTTAAAGAGAGATTTACTCCGAAATGATTGGACTGTTGGGATTCTGTACAGTTAGGATCCCGTGCTAAGCTCTTAAATCGAGGCAAATAATGATGTTACCGTTTGGAATTCTTCATGAGCCTATAAATAAGCCATAAATCACTTCTTTCTTTCTTTACTTGCTTTAGAGAGAGAAAATCCACAGAAGAGAAACTTTATCTTCCCCGACGAACTTCATCTTCCCTGACTTCTTCTTCCCCTTTTCAGCAGCAATGGCTCTTAAGAAAACCGACACTCAGGCCAAGGAAAAAGCTCCTGCGACTTCCTCGCATGCCACCACCGACAGACTCCCTCGACACGAAGTCATGCATCCTCCTATGCAGCGTAAGTGATGGATGGGGATACGAACTGTTGAAGATGACTTGATGAAGATGACATTGATGAAGATGAACTCCACATAGAAATCTTAGGATCTTCAGACAAATAATAATAAACTTTCGAAATATATCCTCCCTTCTTAGGGCAAAGGATATTAATAAAGTATGCCCCCTCTTTAGGGTCGGCCATACTTCACACTTCGTGTTTACGAAGCTCTGTGTTTCACGCAAATGAGCATGGCTCTCATGACTCTGCGTGATTTTTCATGTATTGGCAGAGATGTCAATGTTTGAATTATTCACGCAGCTTTCATGACTCTGTGTGATTTTTTATATGTTGGCAGAGATGTCAATGTTGAATTATTCACGCAGCTTCTGAGAGTCATCCTCTGGATAGATTAGTCTTGATCCGTCAGCGTATTTTTGTCATTTTCACTTAAATGTGATTCTGGCAATGATGCGTGACTTTCATTCTAATCTGTCTGGACTTTGCGTGAATTAATCACCTGCGTGAATAAATCATTCAGCGTGTCTTGATAGTATATCTGTCTGAAGTCTGCGTGACTTATGGAATTTCCTTCGAACACTGCTATACACGGATAAGGCTCGTAGACATAGATTTTACTGAAACACATCTGACCTTGTCTTTTTTATTTTCTGTAGTGAACATCCGAAGTGAAGAGGCAGATTATGAAGGGCACTTGAGTTTTTCATTTAAACATGATTTATCCCATGTGCAATTTCCTCAGTTTGACCTTCCAGAAGCCAGACTGGCGTTGTTGACAAATCAAGACCATACAACTCTACTCTGTCTGATGAATGGTCAACCCTTTCAGAGTCTTGATTTGGTGTCCCACAAGAAACCAGCATTTCTGTTCGGGGATGCCATAGAACAGAAGTCACAACCAAAGGGCATCAGAGAGAAGGTCTGCTTCTATATCGAAGGTGATGCAAGACAGCCCATGTACTGGCCGAAGGTTTCTAGGGGCTTATCTATCATGAGATTCATGCATGCCAGTTATCCCAGAAAGATGTCTTGGCACTTAACAGAATATCAGCAGGCAAAGGCGAGCCATATCATTTACAGAAAGGAGGGATTCTTCAGTTCCCCAGAGAATCATATATCCATGTTTCGAGGTTTGAAGCCGGGATGTGTACCACCCGAAGACTCATCAATATTGATGCCATTCAGGATGCCTGTTTTCATAAATGAATTCATGGCAAACGAGAATGCATTCTACCCCACTGATTCGACGTCGAGGATGAACGGTTTAATGAATCAGGAGAACGTGAGGTGGAGGACTTTGGTCCATTGGGCTCTGGAGAAGTTTGAGAGTGAGCTGAAGAAGATAAACCTTTATGACGCGATCGTCAATTCCTCCTACGGCTTCAGACCCAACCCCTTTCTGTTCCTGGCCTTGGTTGAGAGGTATAACCACAGGACGGAGACATTTATGACTCCCAAAGGGGAGATGGGCTTTGCCCTTCATGAGATGGAATACATCTCGTATCTGCCTTCAGGCACACTACCGTATGAAGAGTATGTACCCACGACAGAAGAGCTGAACTTTCTGTCGAAGAAGAATCCGGAGATGGTGCACCTGTTTGAAGAGATGATGTGCCATTTTGGTACATGTACTCTGTATTACAAGAGTTCTAAAGATGAAACCGGCTGCCACATCCATAAGTGGATGTCTTATCTTTTCATGAATCGTGAAAAGGATGAGAAAAAGATAAACGAGAAGAGATGGTACCAAATTAACTCCTTCAAGCCTCTCTCTGAGAGTGAAATCATTTATCTACTAGAGAAGTATGACTGCAAGGATTTCACAATCAATGAAGACTGGTATGAGTTTAAAGCTGGAACCACCTTCAGCTCGTATGTGAGACAGAGTGGAAAGACTCTGTCAAAGAACGGTCATTTAGCCGGATTCTTATCTCTTTGGTTAAGAAGATTCGTCGTTCCTGGCTCCAGCTCTCTGGACAGAATACATAGAGGCGTTATTTTTGCAGCAGTGCGCCTTATGTATGGTTATAAGATAGACTTATTATCAGCGATGACCTGTAGGCTGAACGCAGGTCTTCGAAATTTTGTAAACAATATGCTATCTAATCAGAGGAGGATGACCGATGAATTCCCAAGAATAGAGATACCCTTTACATATCTATATGGTTGGCTTCTTCTCCATCACGACGGTCTGATACCTCCGGGAGCAGGAGGGAGTGGCAGTCTCTTTTTGGAGAAGTACTCCGGAGAAACTTTCTGGAAGGTTCACACTCTTCCAGAATGTAGAAATATTCTGAATCGAGCGTCACATTGGTCCATTCAGTGTGTCCCTCCACCACTGGGTTATGAGAGCATGCCCTTGAATATGATAGACGGAGATAAAGGGAACAGGCTAGATGATGTAGCCTTTCAGTGGTTGCAGAGAATTCGGCCCTCTCATCTGGTATACCGTCATGAAGAAATGACGTATCTGGAGCCGTATCTACCGAGCCGATTTGCCAGGCAATTCGGATATGACCAACTTCATGTTGGGAATGCCACCACCTGCCTTTCTGCTCGTGGAGGGCTTATTGATGGAGCTCGGGCCTGGAGATACTTCGCGGCTAGAGATACAAAAGCTGTATTCTCTATGCCTAATCCTTTATCCAGTACGGGGACGAAGATGCTTTACACATATGCTCGCTTCTATGTTTCGTCGAGCACCTTCATGCCGAGTTTCCATCTGAAGACTTTTGTTGCGGAAGACGACCCAGCTCCATCAAAGAGGTCGAAGAAGAAGATTGTTACTTAACGATTTTCTCCGGAACCTGAAGATGAGACAGCGGAGGTTGAGCCCCTATATGACTTATTTCAAGAGCGAATTCCTGATGAAGTTCTTCCTCCCATATTTGTATCCCTTTCTAAGAGGAAGCGAAGTGATGAATCTGAGATAGTCTCCAAAAAGAGTACTAAGTCTCAGACATCTAAGAAGAAGAAGAAAGGGGTCTCAGTAACTGCCACTTCATCTTTAGGTGGTGTTTCAGTTGACGAAGATGACGCCGCCGATAAAGACGAAGATACAGATGAAGACGATGCTCCTTTGATAACAAGGAGGTTGAGAGGCAGGTACGTCAAGAAGACCGTCGGCAAAATGAAGGGCAATGAACTCCTGGAAACGATTATGAGTGGAGGGGTCTTGTCAGAGATCAATGAAGCGGCTTCCACTGAGAAAACAGAATCTGATTATGTTCATCTTCCAGCAACTTCAGCTGAACGGACTGAGGTAGAGTCCACTCGAGCTCAGGAAACGACTGCTCCGGCAACAAGTGGAGTAGCTACTGAACCCTCAGAGATGAGGATGATCCCTTTTGAACATGGGACTGAGGGCATCATCCAGGCATTAGATGACCAGATTGAATATTCTGAAGAAGAACCAGCCCCGACAGAAGTTATGGAACAACCGAAAGTTCCAGAAACTCAGGTTGAAGAAAACATTTCTTTGGCCAGAGGCGATGAAGACGTGCCAATGTCCGAGCTATCAGCTGTTGATGACTTGTTGAAGAATGTTTGTAAAGATATTATTCTTTGAACTGATATTCCAGAAAAGACTGAACCGGCAGTTAATACTGAGCTTGCTATCATTACTGTTCCTGAGATTCATTCATCTCAAGGAATAGATGAAGATGTGAACATCATGGACTCTGGATCAGAGACTCATCCTGAAGCTGGGGATGAAAAAGAGTCTGAAGAAGAAGAAGAAGCGGAAGAAGGAGAGGATTGGCCTGCTGGCACTTCTACTCATTATGATGAAGATAAAGTCAGAGGGAACATAATGGAACTCAGCTCCGAACCTGCTCAATCTCCGGACAACGCTCCGGCCCAGTAATTCTGGAGCTGGAAGCAGTCACATGAAGCAGGTGTCGGACACCATCATGGACCGGCTACGAGAAGACGCAAGACTCCCTCAATATATAGAATATGAACCTCAGCCTGGTAGAATTTTATTTCAAATTCTGTTTCTACTGTTTATTTTTCTTTATATGTTGATTATTTTCCCTTTGACTAGTAGGAACTGCTGCAGCAATGAGCTCAACTCATGCTCCACTTATCCAGACTGAAGTTGATGATGGGAGCTCGCATTTGCCAACTTCTCTAGTGGCACATACTTCAATTCCCAGGATAGAAAACGTACAAGCTTCTTCTTCAATAATGACAGCAACCCCTGGGTTTGAGACGGGATTAGCAAGGACTCTGGGGATGTATTCAGATATCATCTATTTATATCTGGATACGTACTCCAAGCGTTTCTTGAAGGACGAAGCTATGCCCTTCTCTGAGCTCCGAATGGTGGTCAATTTCCCGCTCCTGGCATTGCGACATGTTGGCTGCGAATCTCAATGTATCTTCTTCGAACATCTCCTGGATGAACTAGAGATAACCTTCCGAAAATACTGGGAAACTAAGAAGGAAGATATTCAATCTTTAACTGTGGCTGAGATCAGTCAATTGGAGCATAAGATCCAGGCCCAGCAAGTTGCATTAGAAGAATTTCTTACTTCTTCATCTGAGAAGTTAGTAGAAAAGGGTGAAGAAATATTAGCTACTCGTCAGAGAGTAGAACTTCTGGAGAAGGATGAAATGTCAAAAGCTGAAGAGCTCAGAAGTTGCAAGAGGAACTGACTCGTCTTCAGGAGCGAATTGCCCTCATAGAAAAGGAGCAAACTGAGGTCATTACTGCTCATATATCTGAAACTGAACGCTGTCAACTTCTTCAACAAGAGCGAGAGCAGATATAGGCAGAGCAAATTGAAGAAGTTAACCATCGCCAATCTGCTATTATCACTTTTAATGAACAAAATGTCACAGTCGAAGCAGCAGAAAGAGTTCGCAAAGCTCATGATGAGAAAATGAGTACTGTACTTGATCGTATTAAGGAGCTAATAACTCCTAATAGATAGATCTCTTACATTTTTACTTGTAATCAATATTTTGATTTTGAATGAAGACAAATGAGAACTTTTGATCTGATTTTGGACTTTTGTTGTTTTTGATAATGATATATTTATAGAAAATATGTTCAGAGGTAAATAATACATGACACATTTCTATAGAATAGAATATACAAATGAACTTTGTAATTCTATCAGATGATATTAAACCAGAGATGATCTTAGTTTAATACTGATTAGAAAAAATAGAATTCAGACATAAAAATATCTTTGAATTCAATTTTTCATGATCTTTGGACTCGAGAATCAAAAGACTAGATATCATTTTCAGAAATATGATACTGAGATAGAAAATTCAGAGGTAATAGGGACGTGATTTTCTAGATATCAAATTTGCTAAGAAAATGATACAGAGTAGAATATCTATTTCCACTGGGGATAAAAGATATCGAGACGATTCTTGTAAAGAACAATGACTTTGGTATTTTTACTAGCTGGGGAATGATAGGAGAACAATCTTGACAGATGAAAATATTACACATAATATTTCTTCAGGAATTTGCTATTAATGGGCATCATAGTGACTTTACCATCCATAGTGGTAAGCTGATATACCCCATTAGAAAAGACTTTATTCACAATGAATGGACCTTCCCATTTTGTATCGAACTTGCCTTTACTCATGTGTGTTATAGTCATCGGACGTCTGACTGCAAGAACAAGTTCCCCTTTTTGATATGCTCGAACTCTGACTTTCTTGTTAAAAGCTCTTGAAATTCTAGCTTGATAGAATTCGATATTCTGTTGAGCATATAACCGCTTTTCATCCAGAGCTTCTAATTTCTGAAGTCGGAGACGATCATTATTCTCGGTGGTAAGTTCATTAGCGATTGCTATCCTTAAAGAAGGAATTTGAATCTCTAATGGAAGAACAGCTTCGCATCCATACACCAGAGAGAAAGGTGTACATATAGTAGCATTACGAACTGTAGTACGGTAAGCCCACAAACATTTACCGAGTTTCTCACTCCAATTACGTTTGTTAGTAGAGACAAACTTCTTTAAGAGTTTGATGATGGTTTTGTTGAAAGCTTCTGCTAATCCGTTAGCTGCCGGATTATATGCGGTAGAAGCCACATTGTTGATTCGATGATCGTCACAGAATCGAGTAAATTTTTGGCTGACGAATTGTGGTCCATTATCATGAATAATGCGTCAGAGAACACCAAATCTGTAGATGACATGATGCTTGATAAAGTTGATGACATTGGAAGTTTTGACTTCGGATAAAGGAATAGCTTCGGCCCATTTGGAGAAATAATTGGTTATTGCGAGAATAAACCGATGACCTTTTGATGACGGCGGATTGATCGGACCGATAATGTCCATGCCCTAAGCTTCGAAGGGCCATGATGCTGCCGTTGGATGTAGAAATTCTGAGGGTTGATGAATAAAATCTGTATAGATTTGACAAGCTTTACACTTTCTTGCATATTCGATGGCATCTGATACCATAGTGGGCCAATAATAACCCATACGTCGAATACGGTCTTGAAGTTTTGGTCCAGGCTGATGTGCTCCACAAATTCTATCATGTGCTTCACGAATAATTTGTTGAGCCTCATCACCGGCAATACATCGAAGAAGTAAACCATCATAAGCTCGACGATATAAGGTTTTTGTAGTATAATTGTAATAGAATCTGAGTGATCGTCGTCTGATAGATACTGCCTCACTCGGATTATCTGGAAGGATATCATACAATACTAAATCTAAGAAAGGAAGTCTCCAATCTTTATCCGTATTCTGAGTCTCAGCTGAATTACTGAAGATGAATTCCATGCTAGAATCAGATAAAGATGATAATGATTTACGACTTAATCCAAATCCTCTTGTTGTATTGATATCCTGAGATGTTGATTCTTCAATATCAACTGGAAGTCCTAGAGTTAGATTGTTCTCAAGATGAAATAATTCTCGATTGCAAACAACAATCATTTATTGTCGTCTAATCGGAATAGCCAACACCGCCGCAAGATTAGCAAGAGCATCAGCTTCTGTGTTACATGCTCGCCTAACATGCTCGATGAAGAATCCTTCAAATGAGAAAGCCATAGATATAGCCGATCTATGATAAGGAACCAGATCTTGATGGCGAACTTTATAAGTACCCCTTATCTGATTGACAATGAGTTTAGAATCTCCATACGCTTCCAAATATTGAATATTCAGATGTTTAGCGAGTTGAAGACCAATAAGCAGTGCATTGTACTCAGCTACGTTGTTTGAACATGGTTGATCGAGAGAATAAGCTCTTTGGATAGCAAGACCTTCTGGCGACACAAGAACGATTCCAACCCCAGCGACAATGTCACCATTAGGACCTATTCTTGAAGCTCCATCAAAGAATAAACGCCAAGTAGGATCTTCTTCAGCAATTTGGTTTGAGTCTAGGACTTCATCTGGGATTTCATCGTAGAGTTTTGAATTTTCTGGAATTGAATGAGCAGCCAGAAAATCAGCTAAAGCTTGTCCTTTGACCGATTTCTGAGGAATATAATGCATATCATACTGAGCAAGTAAGATTCCCCAGTTAGCCAATCGAGAATTTAAAACACTGGGTTTCTTTATCATGACCCGTATAGGATTGATCCTGGAAATGACATGAATGGTCTGGCCAATGATATAATGTCGTGTCTTTTGGACAGCGAACATCAGGGTTAGACATTCTTTTTCGACCGGTGAATATCGAGGTTCAGCGTCGGTCATAGTACGACTGAGATAGTAAATGGCTTGTTCATGACCATTTTTATTCTTTTGAGCAAGCAATGCACCCAATGAATGACTCATTGCTCGGGTATATAAGAGGAACGTTATTCCTGAGACAGAAGGTACCAATACTGGAGGGCTCATCAGATATTATTTTATATCATCGAATGCTTTCTGACATTCATCATTCCAGACAAAAGAAATACCTTTCTTCATAAGTTTATTGAATGGTCTGCAGCATCCTGAAAGATTAGAGATGAATCTCCTGATATAAGCGATCCTTCCTTGAAATCCTCGTAGCTCTTTTAAGGTGCGTGGAGGACGCATCTCTTGGATGGCTTTGATCTTCTCGGGATCTACGTGTATACCTTTCGAGGTAATAATGAAGCCGAGAAATTTGCCACTAAAGACACCTAAGAAGGACTTAGTAGGGTTCATCTTTAATTGATGCTTACGCATTAGATCAAAAATAGTCTTCAAATCTTGGATGTGATCCTCTTTTTGTCGACTTTTGACTGCAATATCATCAACGTAGCATTCGACTATTTTTCGCAAATGTTCACGGAATATAGTGCTCATGGCTCGTTGATAAGTTGCTCCTGCATTCTTGAGACCGAATGGCATAACTGTATAACAGTATGTACCGATCGACGTTTTGAAAGAAGTGTGTTTCTCGTCATCTGGAAACATTTTAATCTGATTGTACCCAGAATACCCGTCCATGAATGACATCCGTTCAAACCCACAGGTATTATCGATCATAACATCAGTAATTGGTAGAGGGAATTCGTCTTTAGGACATGCCGCATTGAGATCGCGGTAGTCTATGCATACTCTGATCTTGCCAGTCTTTTTAAGGACAGAAACTATATTAGCTACCCAATCGGGATGTTGTTCCTCTCTAATAAACCCAGAAGCCATGAGTTTATTAACTTCGGCTTCAATTGCATCCATGATGTCTGGACGAAATCGTCGCTGTTGTTGCTTGACCGGTTTAGCATTTGGCATGATATTGAGTTTGTGAGTTGCTATCTGTGGATCAAGTCCTGGCATATCTTCATAGCTCCAAGCGAAGACATCGATGTATTCGCGAATAAGTTTGATCATGTCTTGCTTATCAGTTTCTGAAAGACTTTCACTGATGAATATTGGTTTGGGGGATCCCTCTTCACCAACATCTATTTGAATGAGTTTATCTTCAGTCGGAGGTTCTTTTTGCTCGAATCGGAACTCCCATTGATTATCTAACCTTTGGGCCCGTTGTTCTGATTCAGGTGAGATTTCAAACTCGTCTTCGTTTTCATCATTTTCTTCAGAACTGTCAATGGAGACCATGTTAGAAGGCAGAATGTTGTAGTGGAAGTCACCGATACTTGTATCAGAATCCCAAGAGGTAGTACTAGAAGAATCAGATCTCTTATCTTCGTCAGATTTGGGATCTTTATGGACAGTATTGATAAAATGAGTAGGAGCAATATAACCTAATCCGCATTTTGTCCTCCCATATTTCAGAGGAGGAATCCGAACAGGCATTTTTCTTCCTTTTCTATTATTGAGGCCAGTTCTGAAGTCATAGCCCATATTTTTAATGATGTCTTTAGATTGCTGACTATAACGACGTAGTTGTAATCTTCCAGTATCATCGTTTTTGTCATCATCTTCTAAATCAGAAGGATTCTGGGGCCCTTTGTAGAAGAATATTGGAATGTCTCCTGGCTTTCTACTAGGAACCAGAAAGTATGAAGTTTGTACTGATTCTAGGGATACGTCTGTATGAAAAGTCTGTACAACTCCTATGGTTATTGTTCTCAAGTCATCTAATAAATGCAAATAACTATGGACATGATTACACACATCAATATACTGCAAAGATGGAGACTTTTCATTAAATTTAAAAGTAGTAGTATTTACATTGGGAGAAGGCTGAGCCTTAGAAATCTTAGCCAAATCAATGACTAAAGGGGGAGAAGAAGAATGAGAGGAAGTTTTGTTTCGATTAAGATCGATAACAAATGGCTCAGAAGAGGTGAGCTCCCTTGAAGCCTGAGATGGAAGAGTAGTCCGCCCTCCAACAGGGATTACTAGAGTATCCTGTTTTATATGTAAAGATACAGGAACTGTAGTACGCCCACTGACAGGAATGATCAGTGTATCTTGAATAGACGACTGAGGTAATGGAAAGATCCGTCCGCTCACTGGAATAATGAAAGAACCTTCTCCAGAGGGTTTAGGAGATTGTTGCTGAGTAGTTCGACCTTTAACAGGAATTATCAAGGTCTCACTTTGCGGATCCTCTTTCTCCATAGCTTGTATCACCCTTGTATACTCTTCTTTGTACATCCGAGAATCATTGAAATAAGCTTCAACCCCATAGAAAGGATTTATATCAGCAACTTCCTTTTGTACTCTTCCATTGCTGTCAATGTAATTAAAACACTGATGAAGAGTAGAAGGCACCACATTATTTTCATGAAGAAAGGGCCTCCCCAGAAGAAGATTATAAGATCCCACGATCTCGATCACATAGAAAGTGACTTTGGATCTGAAATCGCCTATCTGAAGTTTTAGATGAATTTTTCCCAAAGGCTCGCTTCGGCTTTGATTGAATCCCAGGATAATAGTAACCGTCTTGGAAAGCTTGTGAAAAGGGATTTTTAGTTCATCCAATAGACTCTTTGGCATTATGCTTATAGCAGACCCTGGATCAATGAGGATACGATCTATCTTCATCGTATCGATATAATCGGTGTAGTAGAGAGGCCGATCATGTCGATTATCCTCCAGTAGCATGTCGTCTTGTGTAAAGGTGATATTTGGGATAATCTCCAATACACTGTTGTAATGTAAGCAAGTGGCAGATTCTTCATCTGGCTTCTTTAATTGTGCAAGACAAAGGTCAGCCTGAAGAAGTGCCTCACTTAACGTCTCCCGAGTCTCTTTAGAAAGACGTAGAAGTTCAAAGAGGGACATTCTAGCTGGAGTATTAGCAAGCTGAGCTAGAATGTCGAAGTTATAAGGTTTCTAAAGCCCAAGAGGAGGGAACTTCTTGATTGGTTTATCAAATCGAGCCTGTTGTTTGCCTTTCTCAAGAGCTGTGGGCTTGGAAGGAGTAGGTACAACCGGTACAGTTGAAGGAACAGGTGCTGTGGATGATTCTTCCTCAAGAGGAACATCAGGAGCATCTTTGTCAGCAGGAGGGATATCAGGAGTGTCCTCAGGACTTTTGGAATAATCCTTTAGATAAGGTTTCCCTGTTCTAGTAGCACCAGCAAGTGCTTCTGATTCATCTTTTGATTCTGTGTCGGAAGTAGATCCGAAAGAAGTCATATGACATGACTTAGTTTTCCCAGCCTTCTTAAATTTTCGGGAAGTAGTCTTTTGAAGAGGAGGAGATTCAAAATCTGCCACTAGATCAGGATGAATCCATATGATTTCTCCTGTTTCCATAGTGATTGGTACTAATCCTTCAGACTGTGGAGGAGGAATATTCACTATTTCAAGAGTTGCCTTGGGAATAGGAACAATCCCGCTTTCAAGAAGTTGAGGAGGGAAATCTTCGAATTGCATAGAAACGACGTTGGAGGTGACGGTCTTCTCTTTCGGAGTAAGAGTGATAGCTCCAGATTTAATCATTTCCTGGATCTTTCCTTTTAGTACATAACATGTACGAACTATGTGACCCAACATTCTGTGGTATGGACAATATTTAGGATGATCCGTCTTACCAGCTTCATCAGGTTTCTTGATTTCAGGTAATTGTATTTTATTACCTTTCAGCAGACATTCAAAGATACCAAGGACATCATCGTCATCAAAAGAGTATTCTTCTTTGGGGCGAGGTGCTCTTGGTTGTTGAGTCGTAGAGGCAGGAGGAGTTTGAACAGTTGATGCATCTTTACTCTGAAGATTAACTTCAAGGGTTTCATTTCCCTTGCGAGTATTGGATTTAGCATTATTGTTAGTACTTTGACCTGTTTCTTTGGGAGTCATCTGCACTCCTAAACCTTTGAAAGTTTTAGCACTAATTTCTGCGGCTTTGGCACTAACTATGAAGGAAGGCCAATCTTGAAATTGAGTAGATCATGTCCATATGCTGATGATTGGCAATAAATTTGATTTGCATGTGTCGATGGTGACGGCATCAGGAGTTCCAAGAGGCATCTTCAGAGCTTCTCTTCGAAACCGTTCAATGAATTCCTCTGTAGTTTCATTATTTTTCTGCTTGATTCTTATAAGAGCAGACATAGTCATGTCATTGAGCCCTTCATAGAACCGTTCAAGAAACATTTGTTTGAAACCGGCAAATGAGGTAATACACCCATCAGGGAGACTTCTATACCATTCATAAGCCGTTTCTTTGAGACATCCGACAAACACCCGAGTAAGGAAGGCGTCACTTGGTTGCAGCTGGTCAGTCATCACTTCAAAGTGATTAATAAATTGACTCGGAGAAGTGGTTCCATCATAGAATGAGATAGTAGGAGGCTTGTATTTAGGAGGATACGATACTTGCTTCCATTCTATTGGATAAGGTTGCTTGATGCCTAACCTTTGTAAACTATCCTTCTGTTTGAATGCCTCAAATTGAGTTCGGAGATTCCTCAATTCTTCAGTAACAACTCCGGAGGATTGTGGAGTTGTAGCTTGTAGAGAATAGTTGGGAGGAGGAACAACATTATAAGCATTACCCCCAGCTCCCGAGTGACTAGGAACCGGTTGAGCTTGCCCAGGAGTATTGGATTGTACTGCTGGAGGAACATGTACTGGACTTACACCAGTGTCAATTGGTATGGCATCTAGTACAGTCTGTCGATTTTGCAGTTGGGTTGCCATGAGTTCATACATCGACTTCATAGTATCAGCCATAGATTTTATTTGCTGTTCCAAAGAAGCAATCCTTTGGTCTTGAGGAGTCATCGAAGAAGAAGGTTCATTGTTCAATTCAGTATTCCCATCCACCATATATGTTGTGACTGTACGAGAGATTGTTGATGAATTAGTGGATGTTGTATGTTCTGAATCACTGCTTTGTGTATCAAAATCATTTGTAGGAGAATTACCCCCAGTAAGAAGAGGTGGGAAGTTAGATTCTCCAAAAAATTCAGAATAATCTTCATAAACCGAAGTTCTTTGATTAGAAGCCATGACTCTTGATCTGGTGCCTCTATATACTCCATCTGGACTATCAGTTCTACCCCCAGTATCCCGAGAGGTCATGTTAACAGAAGCAAACAGAGGTTCATCTTCATCAGGCATAGGTTCACACTGAATCCAGTTGAAGACAGATTGTCGTTTAGTTTGACATCTGCATTGCATCATGACTCTTGGCTGGAAGTCACATTCATGATCAGCATGGTCATGATCCATTGATTGACATCTGTATTGAATTATGACTTTTGGGTGGAAGTCACATTCAGCATGGTCATGATCCATTGACACAGAATTATTCCTTCTCTTCTGTTGAAGATGTTCTCGTAAATCTGTCTGTGAATATTGAGGTACATCAGAGAACGTTCTTTGTGTATTTTTAGGAATATATTTCCGGTTCTTGGGTCTTGATGGCTCTTGATTATATAGAGAGTGATTAATCTGAGCCACATAATTTCTAGCATACTCTGCATCTGGATTTCTTGCTTTTGTTCCCGATTGGTATGGTTTTTTGACACCAGAAGTGCTTCCTAAACGGGTTTGATTAAGTTTTGCTCTTAGATCAGTTGGAGGTAACACATTGGTTTTTGAAACTTGGAGTTTTCCTTCCATTGATCTGGATATTTGCAGAGAAGGAAGAGTTGAACCATCCCCTTGATTAGGAGTTGGTAACAAACCCTCTTTTTTAGACAAATTCTGTGCCCAATTCGAAGAAGTCATAGAGGAAGACATTAAGAAATGTTTCTTCTTAGACTTATTCAAGTTTTGAGACATAGAATGTCCAGAAGGAAGAGTAGTCAAAAGACCATTTCCTTTTCTTTGACTAACAAAACTGTCAGTCAAAGCTGTTCCTGAAGTAAACACTACAGGAGCAGAAGAAACAACTAAAGAGTTATTTTTTTTTCGAAGGGACTTTGTGAGCCATTTGTGGAGGAGTTCTTGCAAGACCACCCCCAGTTCTAGTAGAACTTGGCAAGGAAGAAGAGATAGCTAGAGAGCTATTCTTCTTAGATGATGTATACGGAATACACGCTGAAACAGGCTTGGTTAAAGAACCAGTACTGTTAGCATGACTTTTGAATTTAGAAATACACGCTAGAACAGATTTGGCTAAGGATCCAGTGCTGTCAGCGTGACTTTTGAATTTGAGATTGCACGCTGGAACAGGCTTGGCTAAGGAGCCAGTGCTGTCAGCATGACTTTTGACTTTGAGATTGCACGCTGGAACAGACTTGGCTAAGGAACCAGTGCTGTCAGCGTGACTTTTGACTTTTGTCATCTTCGAGCACACAAGAGCGTGTGTGCTTGCAGTAGAGTTCTTGCCAGTGTTTAGGAGTAGACACTGTGGCAGAAACTTCACCATTGGTTGCCAACAGATTCTTAGGGACGTAGACAGATCGTCTCTTCGACTTGGCAGTGGTGATGGAGGCTGAAGTGGGCTTGCCATCCTTAGCCCGCTACATTTCTTCATAGGCGAGTTGATCGAATTGGATCGATATCACCTTCTTCGTCGAGCCGACTGACGAAGTGTTGCATTGAGTTGTTGCTATCTCAGAAGAGGAGATGGTTTTCCCCAGCAGAGTCGCCAATTTGTTTTCCATAAATAAATTCACTTTATTTATTGTGTTTCTGGGAAAATACAACTGTAGGAATCCGATCTAGAAGACGATCGCTTTATCCCTTAGACGATGCGAAGAAGAAAAGCTCTCAAGAATTCGACAGCAATTTAGATAGCTATGTATCTGTACAATGAATAAGAAAAGAACTCTATTTATAGAGTCAAAAATAACTGAAAAGATAACTGTCTTCACAACTTGTGCATAGTTAAAAATCACGCAGGATTTAACATATGCAAGGTTATGAGCAGTTACTGGACGTGGCCTGTAACTGTTGGACACATGGCAATCGTGCATGAGTCGTGTACAAGTTACAGGACACGCAGGTGAGAGATCGGTGGCATGGCCGCCACGTACTCCAATTTGATAAAATCCACGCAGGCTTATTGAGAACGAAATCCACGCAGCCTTGTGGCAGAAAGCTTCAGAATCCACGCAGACTTGGGGCAAAAAGCTTCAGAATCCACGCAGACTTGGTGCAGAAAGCTTCAAAATCCACGCAAGCTTGAGGAAGGAACATAGAAGTTCAAAATACACGCAGACTTGAGTCAGAACTGCCAGCTGTCTTGATTCGACGTGCCTCGACTGACACAAAATCTCTGACATTGATTGCCTTGTCAGTCGCATTAAATGACAATAAGCTCTTTTGGTACGCCAACTTGATGAAGGCTGAGTCTTGTTGAAGAAGATTTCGAAAGTCACGTAATAATCGGCTGTGATCTCTCGAGTTCCGTGCATATGTGACATACGAGGAGACATTCTTTGACTGTCGTGCTGTCAGTCATAATGACACTCTGACAATGATGAGCTGTCTCTGCGTATATTTGAGGAAATAGTCTGGTAGAACCCAGCGTAACTTTTGAACATTGTCTTGATCAACTCAGCATGACTTTTAGACTTTGTCCTGATCAACTCAGCGTGACTTTTAGACTTTGTCCTGATCAACTCAGCGTGACTTTTAGACTTTGTCCTGATCAACTCAGCGTGACTTTCATTTTTGAGGCCTACAGGCGTCCTCCACAACATTTCCCTTTCCTGGCGTATAGTCGATAGTCAAGTCGTAATCCTTGATCAGTTCAAGCCAGTGCCTCTGCCGCAAGTTCAGTTCCCTCTGCGTGAATAGATACTTGAGGCTCTTATGATCGGTGTAGATCGTGTATGCCACGCCATAGAGGTAGTGATGCCATAATTTCAACGCAAACACAATCGCCGCTAACTCCAGGTCGTGCGTGGGATAATTTTTCTCGTGTGGCTTTAGCTGTCAGGAAGCAAAAGATATTACGTTGTTTCGCTGCATCAGCACATACCCCAAGCCCTGACCGGATGCGTCGCTGAATATCTGGAAAACCTCAGTCCCTTCTGGAAGTGCGAGTATCGGGGCCGAGACGAGCCGTTGCTTTAATTCTTGGAATGAAGCTTCGCAGTCGTCTGACCATTCAAACATGACTCCTTTCTTGAGGCGTATCAGAGGCGATGCGATCTTCGCGAAGTCTTTCACGAAGCGTCGGTAGTATCCCGCTAGGCCAAGGAAACTTCGAATCTCGCCGACGGACGCTGGCCGTTTCCAATCGATAACGGCTTCAACTTTCTTTGGGTCGACCGTAATGCCTTCAGCAGAAATGATGTGTCCGAGGAATGCGATGCTGCTAAGCCAGAATTCACATTTGCTTCGCTTCGTATATAGTTGATTTTCTCGAAGGGTCTGAAGCACGGTCCGTAGAAGCTCAGTGTGTTGCTGCCTATTCTTCGAGTAGACAAGTATATCGTCGATAAAGACTACTACGAACTTGTCAAGGAATAGTCGGAACACTCGGTTCATTAAATCCATGAAAGCGGCATGGGCATTCGTTATGCCAAACGGCGTTACCGGAACTCGTAATGGCCGTATCGAGTACGGAAGCAGACTTCGGCACATCGTCCGGCTGATCTTGGAGTTGATGGTAACCCGAAACGCAGATCAATTTTGAGAACACCGTAGCTCCTTGAATCTGATCAAACAGATCGTCTATGCAGGGCAGGGGTATTTGTTCCGGACGGTGGCTTTATTCAGCTCGCGGTAGTCGATACAAAGACGCATAGAGCCATCCTTCTTCTTGACAAATAGCACGGGAGCTCCCCAGGGTGAGATGCTGGGTCGGATGAATCCCTTGTCGAACAATTCTTGTAACTGCACCTTGAGTTCTTTAAGCTCTGCAGGGGCCATTCTGTACGAGGTCTTCGAGATCGGTCGAGTGTCGGGGAAGATATCGATAGTGAACTCAATCTCTCGATCGGGCGGCATGCCGGGCAGCTCGTCCGGAAACACATCGGGAAATTCTGCCACAACATCGGTCTGACCCATGTTTGTACCATCCTGTCGCATGTCTCGAATGGAAGCTAGATAGCCTTCGCACCCGAAATACAGCATCCATCGAGCAGATATTGCGGAGATCACATGCGGTCGGCGACGCCTCACCACACGAGTAGCAGAATTCAGGCACTCCAGGTATGTGGAATATGACCTTCTTTTCAGCTCAGTATATGGTTGCGTTGCACGAACCGAGCCAATCCATCCCCAGATTGATATCGTAGTCCTTAATATTTAGAACTATCGCATTGAGACTGACCTTTTGACCACCTATACAGATAATTTCGTCTTCGCAGACTAAATTTATAAGTAGTGGCATGCCCGACGGTACGTTAACAGTGAGGTCGAGGCCCAGTGGTGTCAAGGAAAATTTGTGCTCGACGGCAAAGTCCGCCGATATAAAACTATACGTGGCACCTGAATCAAACAATACACGAGCAGGTTTATTATTGAATTACAGTATACCTGTCACGACTGTATAAGATGCAAACGCTTCATCCCGAGTCATGGCGTAGACGCGGCCCTGAGCATTGGGGCGACGGTCTTGGCCATTCTGTTGTGCGGTCGGTGGAGCTTGAGGTGCTTGGCCTCGGTTTTATTGATGTTGCGGAGGCGTTGGTTCGACGTAGCTTCCGGGCAGTCCCTTACGAGGTGATCTCTTTTGCCGTACGCGAAACAGACTCTGTGCTTAAGTCGACACTCAGTGTCCAGGTGCCCATCCTTGTGGCAGAAATTACAGACAATCTGCTCCTCGTCTGGTTGCCGCGATATTGACGCTTATGTGCGTTGTTGCCTCCCGCATTACTATGGCGTTTGTTATTAAAGTTAACAGCGCTGGTAGTAGTAGGAGGATACTCGGACTCCAGACGGATGGCGTGGTTGAGTGCCTCGCCCACATTTTTGTATTCCGGCACCGAGACATGAGCACGGATAGTAGAACGCAGGCCCACTACAAATCGTTTTGCTCGACTCACAGTGGTAGGTAAGTATTCTCCAGCAAACTTTGCCAGTTTGTTGAATTTTGCTGCATATTATCGTACAGTCATATTCCCTTACGTCAACTGCATAAACTCATTTTCCTTTTTCTGTCGCACGGCTGCAGAAAGATATTCGTTCTCGAACGCATTTCTGAATGTCGTCCATGAGATCGCCGCCGTCTCGTCTTCATGTCGAATAGCCCGCTTCTGTAAAGCCCACCAATCGTGCGCGTTCATTCGAAGTAAAAGTTGAGCACACACGACTTTCTTCGAGTCCTCGACACCCAGAAGCTCGAACTTGTCTTCCAGCTCCTCCAACCAGTCGATCGCCACGGAGGGATCTTCTGTGCCATTGAAGGAAGCGGCAGCTTTTCATGAATTTTGACACGTCAAAGTTAGAACTTCTCGATGCTGCAGGTGAGAGCACGGGCGCCTCTGGTTCGGCTTCGTTGGATCGAACCGCAGGCTGGGTCACGGCAGGCATCATCGTTGAATTGTTGTTGTTGCCCACGACCGACTGTACGATCTGCTGGAGGGTATTTAGCTGCTGCAGCTTGAATTGAGCCTCGAACCGATTCTCAAATTGAGTCTGACGAGCCTTCGCTTGCTGACGATGGAGCTCGTTTTGACGTTGCTGTATTTCAAGCATCTGCAGCATACGTTGCATTGGGTCGTCGGAAGGTCCGGCTATGGTAGGCATCATTTCCGTTGGGTTGACGGAATACTCGGGTCTAGAAGCACTCGAGCCGCTGGAAGCGCTCGTCTCGCCTTCCGTCTGAGCTCCCGTAACTGCAGGGAAAAAGGAAATGCAACTCTCGTTAGTTTCAGAAAATATCCTAGGTTCAGCGTATGCGACAACTCTTCTCATCGACACGAGGTCAACGGTTGGAGACTAGAACTCGACACTGGAGGCCAAAGACGTAAACCGTGCTCTGATACCATTATGTCACACCCCGATTCTGTCGAAGTCACGCCCCGATCCGCTAGGGTCGTCCGTTGCCTGGATCCCTGCGGGATCGATCGTCCTCGCTAAGACATGATACCGTGCAAGCCTAAGTTGCGCTTGCCAAGGACATGTACCTGCACAAAATAACTAGTCAAGCAAAAACACACGCACGTACCCATTAGTTAAGCAAAACACACGCACGCACCCATCCATTGCAGAAAACCAAATATTTGGACACAGAGATTTGAAATGGAAATACTTTCTTTTATTCATAAACTTGATAGGAATACAAGTACAAAGCTTTGCAAACTCAGAATGCCTTATATTTTGGCTACAAGATTCTCTTTGAAACTCTCTTTTGAAAATAGTCACAATGCCCATACATCATATCCCTCTATTACATTCTGGAAATAAAAGACACCTTCAGAAGGAAAAACTTGAAACTTGACTGGAATTGAAAAGTAGCTTCGAGGCGATCCACAGCTCTACTAGGCTAGACGAGCTTCGGTGCCTCACTTGAAATCCCCCTGTCTCCTTTTGCTTTCTGAAAAGGATGCCCACAACGTGGGTCAGCACACATCATGCACTGGCGAGCGGCTCTTCGCCGAAACTCACAAATATCTGCACTAATTCAATATGTGAAGCTACACATTTACTAGTGATATTTCTACTTGTCTAGGTTCTTTTTAATAATTCATAAGAAACATGACAGTAGAACTGTTCATAACCAACTTACCAACGTCGACAGTCATCCCTGCACAAAAACAGGTTAGCACAATTTGCATATGAATATAAGAAGCATAATATACCATCATCGTTCATTGTTAGGCTTTGCATTACGGCTTTGTTCATATGCATGTCCTAACTACATGGTTGTCCATGGGCCCGTCCCCCATGATTAGTCGCTGTGACTCAATGGTTCAGCTCGCGCTAAGGACACAACATTCCCGAGGTGTAGCATTTACCCCGGGGTGCTATTACAATCTCTCCTAGGCCGATCGATCCCAGGTGCCCCCAAAATCGTCGAGAGACTATTACCTTGTTAACAAGTTGTCTGAGACCAATGCATGATTTGTTCCTTCTATCAGATAAAACCTAGCAGTGCGACAGATAACGACCAGTTCATAACCAGCCTTAATCGTTCGATCATTCATTTGTATTCAGTAACATTCGGTCATTCGATAACATTCAATAATATTTCATTTCCTTTGCAGTCATTCGTTAGCATTCATTCTTTTCTTATCTTTTGTTATTGAGGTATCGTTGATCACAGGGACAAGGCAACAGAGTGGACTAGAGATCATTTTTTTAGGGCGTACAAATAAATGCAAGCCCGGTTAAAGCAACTCACCGAGATGAATCTTAGTTGAGAGAAGGAGGGACTTCACGCACCGTTCACGAACAATTCACATGGCCTACATTGGCACCAACAGTTGATTAGCATACTTCGTCTCTTTCTCTCAAGATTCGGAATGAATACGAAATGCGATGAAAGCGAATAATGAAAACCAATCATTGAAAACCAACACGAAAATGCATTCATCAAAACCAAGCAGCAAAAGAAAACATTCAGCATAACTCTTGGATTCATTTCAATAGAAGCCAATCCATCAATTGGAAAGGTTCATTGCATTTCATCCGTGATTAATCGATACCGACAAAGGTTTCCCCAAACACTCAGTTCAAGACTGAGTCAGCAAGCCGTAGGTATTACATAGTGGACCGCGAGCAGCGGGGCACTACATAATAACCCACTGAGAAAAAGTTTTGTCCTCAAAACTTAAGAAACAAACTCACCTCCACTATTGTTGCATTCTGGATCAAGCAACATGGAGAGATTGTAGACGCACGCTGTCGCGGTATTAGCATTCCGCAACTGCTGATTGTGTGGATGATCTCGAAGCGGCGGTGGTCCTGGCAGCTGCCCACGCTCTTCAGCGTCGTTTCGATTCTGAGCCGTTCTATTCTTTTTCGGGCAATTCCTGACGGTATGGTCCGGGCTTCCATAGCTGAAGCATGATCTGTTGGCGAACCGACAGACTTCTTTGGTGTGCCCGTGGCGGCCGCAATCGGTGCACTCAGTTCTCCTGTGCTGATCATTGCCTGTCTTATTTTCTTCTTCAATCTTTTTCTCTCCGTCATGATATCTCTTGGCGGGCTGATTCCGACTGTACTGTACTTTATTGGATGCCTTCTTCAGGCAGAACTGTTCCACCTATAGCGCCGCCTCAAAGGCCTGAGAATATGACACACATTCTCGATTCAGCACACTTAACTGGATGTCATCATTCAGACCTCCAACGAATTGATTTATGCGAGTCTGCTTAGTGGGTAGCATCACAGCAGCAAAATTTGCCAGCTTAGCAAATTCAGACTCATAGTCCTCCACGGACATATCTCCCTATTTCAGTGTGATGAAGTCATCCTCCATCTTCTTGCTCATGGCTGGAGGCAGATATTGATCCAGAAATGCCTTTTTGAACAAGGCCCATAAAATCTTTCCATTCCTAGCCGTTGCGAGAAGCTCCGGCTTCTTCGCCTTCCACCAATCCTTTGCCCGCAGCCGTCGGAGCAGAATGACACAAACTACCTTTTTGCTACTTGAAACTCCTACGAACGCGAACAAACTCTCCATTTTATCAATCCAGTCCATCACTTTGTCGGGTGACGTCCTGCCTTCAAATTCCGGAGGTTTCGCGTCTAAGAAGTCCTTTGGCTTAAAGAAAGTGTGCCTTTGCGCTGGCTGGGGCTCGTCACCCTCCACGGGCTCAATCTCGGGCGTTCCCGTTGGTTTAGTCGCTGCGGTGGTACCTCGATTTGCCGCAAGTGCCGTGACAATTTGAGTCAAGGACTCCAACTGTTTCTGCTGGGCCTCTATTTGGGACTGTTGTATTTGATTGCGTTCCTCATTGTCCTGCCTTTGCAGTTCCAACAATGTCATGATCCGTTCTATCGGATCTGTCGAGGAAGCTGGTCGAGTAGGGGCCATTTCTCTACAAAAGAGTATAGCTTCTGTCAGTCTCATAAAATATTATGGACTTATTGTATGGGGCATTGGTTTTCATAACTCAAAATCAGGACTCTATTGAAAGCCATCAAAATACTTTATATACTTTTTCGAAAACGATATTTGCAAGAGGCCAAGGACGTAAAACTGTGCTCTAATACCACTTTGTCACGCCCCGATCCCGCTAGGATCGTCCGTCTTGCCTGGGTCCCTGCGGGATCGATCGTCCTCGCTAAGGCGTGATGTCGTGCAAGCCTAAGTTGCGCTTGCACAAGGCCATGTACCTGCACAAAACAACTAGTCAAGCAAAAACACGCACGCACCTTAGTTAAGCAAAATACACGCACGCACCCATTCATTGCAGAAAACCAAATATTGGACACAGAGATTTGAAATGGAAATACTTTCTTTTATTCATAAACTTGATAGGAATACAAGTACAAAGCTTTGCAAACTCAGAGTATCTTATATTTTGGCTACATGATTCTCTTTAAAACTCTCTTTTGAAAATAGTCGCAATGCCCATACATCATATCCCTCTATTACATTCTGGAAATAAAAGACACCTTCAGAAGGAAAAAAACTTGAAACTTGACTGGAATTGAAAAGTAGCTTCGAGGCGATCCACAGCTCTACTGGGCTAGACGAGCTTCGGTGCCTCACTTGAAATCCCCGTCTCCTTTTGCTTTCTGAAAAGGATACCCACAACGTGGGTCAGCACACATCATGCACTGGCGAGCGGCTCTTCGCCGAAACTCACAAATATCTGTACTAATTCAATATGTGAAGCTACACATTTACTAGTGATCTTTCTACTTGTCTAGGTTCTTTTTAATAATTCATAAGAAACATGACAGTAGAACTGTTCATAACCAACTTACCAACGTCGACAGTCATCCCTGCACAAAAATAGGTTAGCAGAATTTGCATATGAATATAAGAAGCATACTATACCATCATCGTTCATTGTTAGGCTTTGTATTAAGACTTTGTTCACATGCTTGTCCTAACTACATGGTCATCCATGGGCCCGTCCCCCATGATTAGCCGCTGTGACTCAATGGTTCAGCTCGTCGCTAAGGACACAACATTCCCGAGGTGTAGCATTTACCCCGGGGTGCTATTACAATCTCTCCTAGGCCGATCGATTCCAGGTGCCCCCAGAATCGTCGAGAGACTATTACCCTGTTAACAAGTTGTCCGAGACCAATACATGACTTGTTCCTTCTATTAGATAAAACCTAGCAGTGCGACAGATAACGACCAGTTCATAACTAGACTTAATCGTTCGATCATTCATTTACATTCAGTAACATTCGGTCATTCGATAGCATTCAATAACATTTTATTTCCTTTGCATTCATTCGTTAGCATTCATTCTTTTTTTTATCTTTTGTTATTGAGGTATCAATTGATCACAGGGACAAGGCAACAGAGTGGACTAGAGATCATTTTTATTAGGGCGTACAAATAAATGCAAGCCCGGTTAAAGCAACTCACCGAGATGAATCTTAGTTAAGAGAAGGAGGGACTTCACGCGCCGTTCCCGAGCAATTCACACGGCCTACATTGGCACCAACAGTTGATTAGCATACTTCGTCTCTTTCTCTCAAGATTCGGAATGAATGCAAAATGCGATGAAAGCGAACAATGAAAAGCAATCATCGAAAACCAACACGAAAATGCATTCATCAAAACCAAGCACGAAAGAAAACATTCAGCAAAACTCTTGGATTCATTTCAATAGAAGCCAATCCATCAATTGGAAAGGTTCATTGCATTTCATCCGTGATCAATCGATACCGGCAAAGGTTTCCCCAAACACTCAGTTCAAGACTGAGTCAGCAAGCCGTAGGTATTACATAGTGGACCGCGAGAAGCGGGGCACTACATTCGTCCCCCGGGCGTGATGTCGTGCGAACCTAATTTGCGATCGCACAAGGCCTAGTCATAAGGTAATCTGAGACACGAGATCTAAGAGAGTATGCAGACAAATTGATACACACAATAAGTAAAGGAAATTTCATCTTTATTGATAATGAACATCTTTTACAGACTCTGATACAAGACTCATTACCGTACGGGCTACAACATGACTCAATTATAAATGAGTGCCGATGAGATAGCCGTTCCATACATTGCACAAATCCTTCAATATACACAAGTACTCCATTGACCTGGAAGGGAGGGACGCTGAGTCATTTTCCTTGGACTGTCGAGAGCCTTCAAAAGTGGAGTTGCAGAGTAAGTCTTCGACGTACGACCGAAGCTTCAAAAGTCACGAACAACGCCGAGCTAGCTGGCGCGTCCTTCCTGGTTCGCGGGACCTGCAAAGAGCGAGGATCAGCACGAAACACATGTACTGGCGAATGGCTAATTAAATCCAAGCTCTGCATTTGATTCAAGAAGTTTCGTAAACATGTTAGCTAGCTATTTCAATGATCTTTCTAACCATCCTGTTCGATTTGCATGTTAACATGTTTTGAGGCAAGCATATGAAATTAAATATCATTAAGCAACTATCATGTTCCTTCCGTGTCCCGTGCACCTGTTAAGCAGTGAAGGGGGTATGAAGGCCACTAGTAATGTCAAGCCATCGCGGACTATAGCATTTGTTTAGACGACGCCCCTTTCGCGTCGGGTAGCGAGCCCTGTACAAAAGTGCCCGCATAACTCGCGCCAATGAAGGGTTGGCGCTGTTAAACTCGTTCCTCCCGGGCCGAATCGGTCCCTTTGCCTAGGCAACCGTTCGAGGAAACTTCACCTTGTCGATAAGTTATCCAATAACCATTTTCCTTTGGACATAGTTGATTTGCTTACTTGACCGTATCATTGCGATAAACGTAAATCGATTCATTTATTATTTTGCATAGCTAAGTGGATTTGCGTAGAAAACGTTTTCTATTTTCAAAACGGGCAGTTTGATAGCAAGTATTTCGTGAAGAATCGTGCCACGATTTCTTTGATTCTACACTATTATGACAAGCATTCATTTACTTCATATATTGAGGTTTTGAAGTAAAGGGACGAGACGAAGGAGATCAGCCACTCGTCTTAGCCTTATTTCAAGCGAGCGACCGGTTGGCTGCGCTGACGTTGCCTACGCGATCACCTGCAATCGCATAAGCAACTGATTAGAACACTGTATAATTCAAGGATGTTCGATATGAATGCGAAGCTCGAAAATGCGTCACGAAAATCCATCCAAACATTCACGAAAAACGCATTCACGAAAACCAAAGCCAAAGCCAAATCAAGTGCGGCATAGAAACCAGAGAACGGGAGGTCTCTCCCGACTCGGCCGCAGAGCCAATCCTCGAGGCGCAACCCGCTGAATATGGGACTTGGTTTCGAAGAAACCATTCCATAACGTGGAATGGATCTTAATTCAACCGTTCCCGTTCGATCGACTCGGCCGATTCTGACCTATCGGTCCCGGTTGAATCGATAGTGACAATGTTCCTTTCTCGCGCACCCCGTAGACAAAAATAGGGCACAATGTAGGGACGGAGCACTACAGGTATCTACACATTATTTCTATGACAATTATACCTTTAAGCCAATTTTCTAAATAGACCACTTTAATTTGGCTTAATTATTTAGATCGCCCAACAATTAATTTTACATGTGTGGCTCCACATTATTGAATAATCCAAGACAGGGCCATGTTGGAGTGGGTGGGGTTCCCACCTATGTGGAGAATACCCCGGAGAGCGACGAGCGCCATCCGTGTGTCGGAGAAGCTTGGGGAGTGCATGGATTTTATTTTGGTAAATATGGTAATGAAATATATGATTGGATTTCCATATTTATTTGATTATATTTATGATTGGACCCTTCATATAGTAGCTTTCCATATTATTGGGTTTCCAATTATGGTAAGCTAATTATGATTGGATTTCCATTAAATATATGATTGATTTATATTGGAAGTTTTTATATATATTGGCCTTCCATGTATGGGTTACCAAGGGCTTATAAAAGGGTGATACATGTTAGTTGTAAAATCATCTCAAAAACAAAAAGTGCTTTACAATCTATGAGAGAGAGAGAGAGGAATAAGGACTATTGTGAAGGAGAGATTGCTTCGAATAATTTTTCGGCATCTCTTGTTCTTCGGAGTTCGTAATCAAAAAATTTCTTCTTTCAAGTGAGTTGTGGTGATCCGTGTTGGATCGGGAGGAGCTTGTAGAGGGTGTATTCTCTTTATTCTATTAGTGGAGGTTCTTCAGGGTTGGACTCTGATCCTTCCGTGGTTTTTCCGCAAGGGTTTTTCTATGTCAAAAATCTTTGTGTCTGCGATTGTGTTTGGATTTTTGGTTTGTGTACTTTTGCCCGGTTCTTTCGCAGGACTTTCTGATTTGGGGAACGGTTTTTGCGCTTCGTTTCCAACAGAGTGGTATCAGAGCCATGTTCAAAGAAGTGTCAGGAGTTGACAGTCAAACCAGGAAGCAGAGATGGACGCGAAGCCGGTGCGCATAGTGAACCTGAACGGTACCAACTACCATTATTGGCGGAGCAAGATGAAGGATTTGCTGTTCGTCAAGAAGCTGTATCTTCCAGTATTTTCATCCGAGAAGCCCAGTGACAAATTCGATGAGGACTGGAAGTTCGAGCATATACAGGTGTGTGGGTACATGCAGTTCGTTGACGATAATGTGTACAACCATGTTGCCAATATTGAGCATACGAAGACGTTGTCGGAGAAGCTGGAATCTTTGTATGCAAAAAATCGGGTAAACAAATTGTTCCTGATCCGGACGATGATGGGTCTGCGGTACAAAGATGGTGCATCCATTACGGATCACTTGAGTGAGTTCCAGGGCGTGGTGGACCAGCTATCCTCGATGAGAGTCAAGTTCGACGACGAGGTTCAAGGACTTTGGTTGCTATGTACATTGCCAGACTCGTGGGAGACCGTACGAGTATCTATGATCGCTTCTGCTCTGGAAGGCGTGGTCAGTCTGGAGTTTGCCAAGAGCGGGGTACTGAATAAAGAGATGCGAAGATGTTCTCAGGATACTTTATCCATATCCCATCACTCAGAGGTACTAGTTTCAGAGAGCCGCGGAAGGGGCAAAAGCAGGGGTCCAGGTGGTGGAAGAGACAAGAACAGGGGGAAGTCCAAGGGTCGGTACTGTCACGCCTCGACCCGAAATCACCCGAATCATCGTCCTTGCAGGGGCATGATGCCGCACGAGCCTGGAGTTGCGCTCATACAAGGCAAGATGACAAGTTCTCAAATGGTTATCTTTTGATTTCGATATTAACAACGAAAGAAAACAGAGCATACGAAACAATTCTCTTTATTGATATCCGAAACTGAGATTACAATGGCTTTCGATAGCCTAACAATATGCCAGATTGGCTACAATACTCAGGTTCTCTCTTGCCCACAAAGGATTTCACCGTTCCATACATCATGCCTTCTATATCTCGGCCGCATCAATCCAGTTGCATAGTCTGAGCGTCAAGCGATCGCACGCTTCAATACGCTTCGACATTTCCAAGCCTCAACGCGTTCAAGCAACGCTTCGCCGTGAGCCATCCATTCCCTGCACCTTGCATGAAGCTGGTGGGGGATCAGTACGTTCGTTCTCGTATGTACTGAAGCAAAGATCATTTTTCTAAACCGACATTGTAATATTTATGTTGAATCATGCAACTTAGCTTATGATCTTGCTATATTCTTCTTAGGGTCAATTTCATGGCATATTCGAGCGTAAAACATGTTATTATAGCAGCATGTTATCGAATTGAATAGGCAAGCAAATAAGCAATCTCATGTTTGATTCGTGGCACGACTTCTTACCAAGTCGACGCACTCGCCCTTGCACCGACGCAAGGTAAATACGCCGCATTCCTTTCCTGTCGTATTATATGTACATCTCTAAGCAGGATCTCTATGCGGGACGCTTATGCGCCTACACTTTCAACCCATCGTTCCTTAACTATATGAGGGCCGTTGGCGTATCCGCGCCGGAATGGACTAAAGGAGTTCCTTTCTTTTCTCTCCTTCTTTTCTCAATATTTGGTCGGGCTGCCCGACGTTTCACGGGTTGGGTCACATCCCAACAACCGAAACGTTCCCGCTGCATACCATCATTTGCAGCTTTTTCTATCTTGTTTAAGGATGTGCGCCTACAAAGATTATTCGATTCCCTCCTAGGCCAAGCGGTTCTGGGGCACATCCGACATTTAACCGTTTGGGGGAAACACCCGTACACGGGAGATATCACATTTTATCTCTCGTCCATTCCATCGACCATACAACGCCCTTATCATTCAAGCAATCAAATTCAAACAACCAAACATAGTCTTGAGTCCGAGACTCAGACTTTATCATCTCGCGTCTCTTTCGTTAACTTTCTGTGTTCTTACATTTCGTACTTCGTTTCAATAATTCAATGACATCGTGCCTCAACTCAATGCTCCTCAACCGAACGACCCGAAGGTCTTGAACACCTTTCGAAGCACCATGTCATTTCCGACAGTTCTGCCACATTCATGCCACAACTGTATTCTCTCGTAACGAAACCATCTTTTATTATCTCGTGCACGTAGGCACGTTTCGACCGTATCCCCATGTTCTATAACTTAGCATTCAACGTTCAGGCTTGCGCGCTAGGGCGCTCGCCTATTGTCTTTCAATGTTCTAGCCATTCTAACTCGTGCAGCAAAGGCACGGTATGGTTCGTGCACTAAGGCACTCGTCGAGTATAGTTATCCCATGTTCTTACGGCTTGCGCACCGAGGCGCTCGCCTTAGCGATATCCAATGTCCCATAGCGACTCGTGCATATGATGCACGTTTTATTTCAATTGTTCTAACTTATTGTTCGACTCACATTACGATTTATCTTCCGATCGGACCACGCCCGTGGCGTCGATAGGTTAACTCAGCATACAATGATATATTTGACTTATCGCATGAAGGAGTAAAAAGAAGTCAATCCTCCCACCTTGAGTCGATTCGCCTTTGTCGTTTCGTCTAGCCGGTGCGGCTCGATTCCCTAACTTTGTTGCACGGCCACTCTCCTGACTTAGCCATTCGAGCACTTCGTGCTTCATTAAATCATACGTCCAATTTGCCTTAGCGTGCCCAAGTCTCAGCCCGTCGCAAGTCGTCGATTTGATTTCGCGGATCCCTTACTAATATTACAAAAGATCGACCTCTAATATTTTTGCGTCAAAGTATAACCTGCACACGAAACCAACTAAAATCAATACTTGCATCGATTCGAACTTGCACCTTGGTCGATTCGATTTCTTAGAATCTTCGAGTCGATTCAACGCACTCATCCTTCGGGGCAACGCGGCACTTCGCATCGATTCACTCGATGCATTCTTTCAGGGTAAGGCAACTCTTCACATCGACTTAGTTTGATACGTTGTTCGGGACAACATAACTCTCGTATCGATTCGTATCGGTACATTTCATTCCCTCAACGCGACTCGTTGAGTCAACGCTTCAGCGTAATGCACCGTACGGAGCGGGGTATTACAGAATATACCACTCAAAACAAGGTTCGTCCTCGAACCAAAACCAACACTTTGACTAAGTATTTTATAGATCGTTTCACGATCTCGTCCCACCAATGTTGTTCAGTTTCACACTATCTCGTAGCTTTTCATTAACATTTCAAAGTCATCCCTGCAGCTCAATTTGAATTTTGTATACAATTCGATTTGGATCCACACCTATATTCAAGGCGTCCCGAAGATATATTATTTTGACCAATTCCAGTGGTAGCAAATTGGAACAAAGCTGACAGGTAAATTTCAATCCTATGCTTGCCATA